>OY992880.1:124324985-124679457 GCA_963921405.1 Cepaea hortensis | reverse complement strand
AAGAAGGAGGAGGAGGGAGGATGAGAACGCAGGAGGAGGAGGAGGGAGGAAGAGGGAGGAGGAGGAAGGAGGAGGGGAGGGAAGAGGAGGAGAGAGGAGGAGGGAGGGGGAGGAGGAGGGAGGAGGAAGAAGGAGGAGGAGGAGGGAGGATGAGAACGCAGGAGGGGGGAGAGGGAGGAGGATGAGGAGGAGAGAGGAGGTGGAGAGAGGAAGAGGTAGAAGGAGGAGGGAGAAGGAGGAGAAGGAGGGGGAGGAGCAGGAGGAGGAATGATGAGGAGGGAGGAGGTAGTAGGATGATTGATTGCCATCCCACCAGGTTAATATGTTATCGCGGACCTCAGAGAGAAGTGTCTATGTAGAAGACCATTTCCTGGACGTACGTATTTTGGGAGGGGGAGGAGGGAGGAGGGAGGAGGAGGAAGAAGAAAAAAAAAATACGACAGTTGGCTGCTCTGGAATGAAAGGAAGACGTGTAGAAAATTTCATCTCAATCGGATGGGCCGTTCGCGAGCGTATAAAGGACATACATACATACATACATACAGAGATACGCACATCCTAATTTATATATAAGATGCAACATATCTGCTACCATGTTAACCAGTGTTAGGTTATGACTGGGACACTCCCCATTTTCCACCATCCATTTTGGTTTGGTCCTAATCTACTCTTTGTTTGTCATTGACTCAGTTCAATACCTAACAGAAGTGGAGGAAATATGACCGACCTGGGTCCGACCTGGGTGCCCAATCGCAGCTAGCCCATTTAAACAAAATATATCAGGTAATTACTGAACGTACAATTACCTAGAATGTCACAAACAGGCAACATATGCTGGAATTGATTGCGAGGTCCTGTAAAGGTCATCGTAAAGATCGAGTAACAGCCTTTCACAAGCCTTTAAGCGGGTGGGGCATTTAGTGCTAGCCACACATACTGATAGACCAATCTGCACCGGGTGGATTATGAGGTCGGTATCACACCGGACACATCTACTTGCCAAGACATTTCCTAGTGCCTATGTCAGGGTCCATCTGGGAGCTCAATCCATTTTATACATCCTTCCCCACTCCCCTTTATGAGGATTCAAGCCATGGCCACTAGGCCTGCATGCGAACGTCTAACCACTGCGCCACCGCATGCAACTAACTTCATCATCATCATGTGCCATGACGATAAGCGTAGGCGGTCATGTTTCGCCATCTCACACGATCAGCAGAATCGTGGATCAGCTCAGTGTTCTTGTCTCGACCATGCCACGTGACCAAGTCATCCAGTTATTTACTTCTCTGCCGTTCCCTTGTTCTTTTCCTCTCAGTCTTGCCAGTTGTCAACAAGTTCTCCAATTTATTTCTTCTCAAAACGTGTCCAAAAAATTGTGACTGTCTACGTCTAATTTCTCCAATCAGTCGACGGTTTTCACCTGTGTCCTTTAGGATTGGTTATCAGTTTTTCTGTCTGTCCAAGGTATTCTTTGCATTATCTTCGGAAGCCACATTTCCATAGCCATTAGATATTTTTCAACTTGTCTGCTCATTGTTTACACTTCACATCCATACAAAAATACTGGACCTTAACTAACTTATCCGGTGATATTAACGGGGAAAAAAATAAGAAAATATAAGTACAGGCAACATAAAAAACTTGATGCTTCTGACAAATCCCGTGACACAGAGAGTCCCTAAGCGTGCACATGGAACTAATGTAGCATTTTATTATTCAAAATCAATTAAGTTCAAGTAGTCTTAACCTGCCGGCTTCCTGGCCTAGAGGTTCTCGACTTTTCTCCGTAATTTCGGATACTCTCGTAAGTAACGTGACGACGGTGAGAATCAGCAGTGGTTCGAATCGCGTCGGTAACTTTCGGGGTATGTGAGCCGGCCGCTCAGAAAGCAATGACAAACTACTGAGCGTAATCTTGCCAAGAAATCAACAATCAGCTGAAAGAGGCTGTTGGCAGCAATGTCCTGTAAAGGATATGCAAACACATTTTTTTTTTAGTCTTAATCTATTTCTTGTTGCATTACAATAGAAAGGAAAGATGAAAAATAAAGGAGACACTTAATATCTTAAACTGATTCGGTGTCAACCAAAACGTAGGATTGGATCACACATAGTACATAATCAAATTAACAAGTATTATAATGAAAATTTTCCCTCACTGGGCACTGAAATTGGGGAAGATACCACGAAATAAAACAATTCGATGGCCCTAGTATGGCGATATATCGTTCTTCTATCCAAATAGGAGATCACATGTGTTTGATGATATATTTTCCTTCGGCAATGAATCGGTCAAACATATGTACGGTGTAATTTCTTTCAAGGTCTTCTACAATCGTCATTAGCTATAAGAGCATTAGTAAAACAAAACACACCGTGCGGAATACACTTCTAATTAACATGATGAATATAAAAACGTGTTGGCATCGGGTTGAAAATCTGGATCAAGTGGTGCAATGACGTGGCAACGTACCAGGAAATAATTAACGCCGAGCTCTGGTTATATAATTAATAGGACATGTGAGTCATCTTGAGTGCGCAGAAGCTCCTGAGGTGGTTTCTTCATAATAGTGTCGAGACTGGGATGCTACAGTTTCCTGTAACATTGGTAATGTATTTTTGGAAGCTAGGCTTAAATGTTCTCATGCCTACACTCACGGATTGGTGTTTATGACAGTGATAGGGCTGGGCGCTACAGTAACATGGGTAGTGTGTGATGTATGGAAGGTAGACTTACATGTAAACAAATCTGTGATCACCAGCTGTTTGCTTGTCTACATGTCTGGGTGTCTACTACCTAAATACATAAGTTCATGCCTCCATCCCGGGATTGTCTCTTTACGACAGTGTCCAAGGCTGGCATGCTACAGTATCATTGGTAATTTATGATGTACTGAAGGTAAACATGTATGTAAATCTGTGTTTGCTAGATGTCTGTCTGTCTGTCTGTCTGTTTGTCTGTTTTTGTTTCTGTAATTCACATATATAAGTTCACGATTCCATCCCGGGGTGGTCCCTTTACGATAGTATCAGGGCTAGAATGCTACAGTAATATTGGTAGTGAATGATGTATTGAGACTAAACTTACATGTATGTAAGCCTGTGTATGCTGTCTGTCTGTCTGTTTGGGTGTCTACTGTTCACATGCATATGTTCATGCCTCCATCCTGGGATGGTTTCTTTACGGCAGTGTCAAGGCTGGCATGCTACAGTAACGTTGGTAGTGAATGATGTATACAGGCTAAACTTACATGTATGTAAATCTGTGATTGCCGGCTGTCTGTGTGTGTGTCTGTTTTTTTTTTAATGCTGCATATCCCTTACAGGACGTTGTAGTCAACACCAGCATTTTTCGGCTGCTGTTGATGTACTAGGTAAGTTTTTACGTTCAGTAGTTTGCCATTGCTTTCTGAACGACCGGCTCCCATACCAACACGTTATAACACAACACGACACGGTCTGCTGCGCAGCGCAAATCGGTAGCGGCTGCGTTTCGAACGCCTGGTAAGCGGCTCACGAACCGCGTTCGCAAACCTTCGGCCACGGAGACGGCCCTGTCTGTTTGGGTGTACATTATTAACATACATATGTTCATACCCGCACACGTCAGAGCGATTACTCAGACAACTGAACAACAGCTGACATCTCTTGCGCTACGAATGTTCACACAATCATCATCATCATTACGCAGCTGGTCCTTCAAATGGCATCACATATATCACGACACACAGAAAGGAGCCTAGATCCTGTGCTAGTTCCTCTGCCTCGAGCTAATTCATTTCCATGATGTTTTCAGTGTCACGTGTCAGTCTTTGTGCCAGTCGCCTTATGTCTTTCGTTCCACCAACCATGATTGTTCTTTCCAAACCACACATCTGTGATATTTAAGATGGCCAATGGATTTCTGTTTCCGGAACATGTTGTTAATGAATTAATTTCCATAGACCGGTGTTTCTATGTGTCCGAGCCATGTTGTTTATGAGCTAGTTTCCATCGACATATGTTTATATGTTTCCGAGGTATGCTGTTTATGAATTAATTTCCTTCCTTGTTTAGATCTTATAGAATATCACTTTTCTTCTTCTTCTTCTTCTTCCAGGGTATTCTAAGAATTATTATGCAATTCCAGAAGCCCTACTTTTATTCTTTAGTGATTGCGAAATAGTCGATGACTCACATCCATTTGCTGCCGCAGGACAGATTTATGTTCTCAACATTTTCACTGAGTTGAGTTGAGTTCAGCTAAGAACCGACATCCCTGCACTCAGGACATTCCCATACGCGCTCTGTCTACTCGATCAACAGTCAGTGAAGAGTCACACTGCTAATCGTTCCCACCGCTATCTGATTGAAAGTTCGCTTGGTCTTCCTCCTCAGTTTTGAGACTGAACCCCTGCAGAACCCCTGCCAACGCCCCGCAATCTCATCTATTCCACATATGGGTTCTCAATCTGTTTCTCCACCTTCTCCAGCTGGTCCCACAAGCGCACGACCACCTCTCTCTTGTCAATAGGTAATCGACCACCAAGAGGTGCAATCCCTGTCAGCCTATCAGCCTGTTCATTCCCCCGCACTCCCGCATAATCAGGGCAAAAAACATCCATACAATTCTTACAATCTGCGACCTCAGAAGCGAGGTGAGCTATTCCACACAAAACATTCCTTTCTCCACCTTACTAATACCAACTAACAGTATACCACAACAAGCAATGATGTACAGACCAGGGGGAAGCAGAGGAAGAGGCCGACCACGTAAACGATGGACGCAAGGAATAACAGAGTCCATGTGAATATCGATACATGAAACCCATGAGCGGGCACTCTCCCGTTGTTTATACTTCACCTCGACACCTCAAGGTACAAGAGGAACATGATGAGATGAGATGAGACTAAGCATGCTCCTTGAGTCCGTGATGAAGACAACTCATGTAGCAGCCAACGGAATGCCGCTGTGACTGCTTCCACCTCCAGTCTCGTGCTAGAGGTCGTAGTCTCATATACCAGACTCTCCTGTTTTTAGAATTGTCCATTAGCCTTTTCACTTTAATTTGTTATCTTCGAACTACTCACCTTAAAATAACAACCGCGCTTGACTGCACGAACAAAATGGCCGCTCGACACACTGTCTTCTGTTCACCATACGCGTTACACATACATACATGATATCACAATCCAATTCGTTTAGCTCAAGTGACATAAATCAACTGATTACTTGCCAGGGGATAAGTAATCGCCTCAAGCGACTTTCCGTATCTGCCATGGACTTATATAAACGGCATCTAAATTTGTCATTGCTTTATATTACATGTTTGTTACTGTTCAATAACTTTTAAATTATAACTATGATACACCCCTACGTCTCATTTTCGGCCATCCATTTTCGCTTGGTCCGAACCTATATTTTGTTTGCTCCGAACCTATATTTTGTTGGGTCCGAACCTAATTTTTGTTTGGTCCGAACCTATATTTTATTTGGTCCGAACCTACTTTTTCTTTGGTCCGAACCTAATTTTTGTTTGGTCCAAACCTAATTTTTGCTTGGTCCGAACCTAATTTTTATTTGGTCCGAACCTACTTTTTCTTTGGTCCGAACCTATATTTTATTTGGTCCGAACCTACTTTTTCTTTGGTCCGAACCTATATTTTATTTGGTCCGAACCTACTTTTTCTTTGGTCCGAACCTATATTTTATTTGGTCCGAACCTACTTTTTCTTTGGTCCGAACCTATATTTTATTTGGTCCGAACCTACTTTTTCTTTGGTCCGAACCTATATTTTATTTGGTCCGAACCTACTTTTTCTTTGGTCCGAACCTATATTTTATTTGGTCCGAACCTACTTTTTCTTTGGTCCGAACCTATATTTTATTTGGTCCGAACCTATATTTTATTTGGTCCGAACCTACTTTTTCTTTGGTCCGAACCTATATTTTATTTGGTCCGAACCTATATTTTATTTGTTCCGAACCTAATTTTTGTTTGGTCCGAACCCACTTTATGTTTTGCTCAGAATCAGTTAAACTCTTAACAATCTAGACTGCAATAGTTAGAGAACTGCGAGTCACACTTTTTTCTTACTTCAACCCCTATGATTCATGTGAGGTGATCATACCAGTCAATGTACGACAGCAAGCTTTAGTGCAGATAAGCAATATAATCTATTGTTGTGGATCCCAAAATGTACGATTAAAGGCACGATTAATAGATTGGCATAGTTCATTACATCTCGTCAGGTACATACTGCACATATCACACAACTTAAACTAAAGCAATAGGGTGCATCCTTCAATCTGAAATAGACAACATACTTATTCACAGAGTAATTCCAATTGTCTATCACAGAAATATTAAAATTACTGTCGTGTTTTCTAACCGTTTAAAGCGAGGGCGACTCAATAAGTAAGCCACACAGTTATGTGGGGTGGTAGGTAAATGTAGTTGGTGTTTTCTACAGGTGTCATTAGGTGACAGCAACATCGAACTTTATATTCCCGTTCGTCAGGTGGCGCTATATGTCTCATGCGCATGAGCAGCGCATAAACAAAATGGCGACTGTACTTACGGAGTATACAACCAAAGAGCAACGTGCTTTTGTGCGTATTTTTGGGAAAAGGACTGCCTGCAAAGGACATTCATAAGGACATGCTTCCTGTTAAAATATTTGTCCCATAAAGCGATGCATAGCTGGGTAGAAACATTTTCTAAAGGACGCTCTAACATTGTTGATGAAATCCAATTTGGTCGTCCTGTAGAGATTCCAACAGAAGCAACTGTTCTGGGATTGTCAAGGAGTGCTTTTAACCAATGTCAAGAAGAAAGGTGACAATGTGAATTCTGAATCGTACTGTGAAGTTCTATCGATGCTTCATGATGCAATTCGAAGAAAACGTCCAGGACTGCTGACTATAGGAGTGTTGCTTCTTCATGACAATGCCAGACCACATAGGGCTCGATTAACTCAGGAGAAAATTAACCAACTAAGGTGGGAAGTTCTGGAACATCCAACTTACAGCCCTGACTTAGCCCCTAGCGATTTTCACAGTTTTGGTCCACTGAAAACCCACCATGGCGGGAGACATTTTGCGAATGACGCCGAAGTTTAATGGGAAGTTAAAACGTGATTTAGAAAACAGAGCACGCAGTTCTATGCATGCGGTTTCTGAGGACTGATAAAACGATGGAATAAGTGCATCAATGTTGGTGAAAATTATGTTGAGAAAATACAATGTATGATAAAATGTATGTATAAAAATAAACTAGTTTCAAGTTGTTATCATATTTAGTTATTTTTCTACAGCCATTTGTGAGGTACTTATTGACTTCCTTCCGTACCTTCACCAAGGTTTAATCCATCTAATTTATATGGTAACTTGTGTTCACTCGTCTGCCACTCAATTCCGTTATCCGTGTTTTTCTTTTGTTTGCCCATTTGTCCGTGCCTTTTCTTTGGTTTTGTCCATGTGTCCGTCTGGTTCTTTTCTTTGGTTTTGCCCATTCCACTCATGTCTTTGCTAGTGAGATTGACCTCACCTAACCCATATTTCTCATACCTTTCAGAGGAGGTCACCCTGACTGAATTTACCTACAACAGCGCACGCTCTTATACTACGGTGTGATGATAACAAGGTTTGGGGTTCAACACCTAAGCCGGTCATGTTGATTTCTCGTCCTTGACTTGCAAACGTAAATAACAATTTCCGCTGAAGTCGGAGTGGGTACGTCTGATGACGAGGGACACTGGTGAAAGGGCAAGCTAATCCCCACGTAAAAATCAGTCAAGTGTACAAGAAGTAGTATCACGTGTAAAGACTAAGTTTGAGTTCAAAACGAGTGGACGGGAAAAGAAGTATATGAATTTTCGTGCGACTGAAGCACATCAGCTAAGTAACTTTACAACTATATTTTTAAAGAGTTGTATCAGTGTCTGTTGTTTGTGTGCTGACGAAGACTTTTTAGCTGCAACATCCACTCTGTCACTTGTGCTGGTTTTCTTTCAAAGCTGACAGATTCCAATTCTGGTTATTCTTGATTTGCTCATGGTATGTTTACAGTAGCACTTCCGTTCATTCAACTTCGTGAGCTACAATTTAAGAGCTTTTGCCAGACACAACAATATTAGGCAGTTAAAGCGATAATACTCAACCTGGCCGAATGGATAAGAACCCACGCTCTTAAACTTCCGGTGTGCTGATACCGGGGTAGCGGGTTCAACCCCATACACTGGTCAGTTTTACTAAAGTGTTGACTTCTCGTCCATCATTTTGGGAATAAATTACAGGTACCTCTTAATTCGGAGTGGGTTCGAGTGATGGCGGGGGGACACTGGTAATAGTGAAAGCTAATTTACACGCAAAGTAGTCCAATGCACAAGAATTAGTAGCACTGTATGGACTATGATTGAATTCAAAGCGAGCGAACGCGCGCGCGTGCGCGCACACACACACACATATACATACACACATACACACACACAACAAAACGCAAGAATACCTGGTTGATGCGTACGCTATGATGACGTCAGTAACGTCCTCTTCTACAAAATATCCAGCTTTCTGCGGGATCAACGTTCAACAATACCACCATCTGTTGCCATCAGCCTGCCATAAACCCAATCTGTCATGTTGTGACAACGTCCCTCAGATCCCATCATCTTGTATGACGATGGGCGCAACGACAATTGGCTTATATGGATGTGGATAGTCGTCTTCCCAAGTGAGTTGAGTTGAGTTGAGCTGAGTAAAGAACCGACATCACAGCAATCAGGACATTCCCATACGTTCTCGGTCATCATCTGTAAGAGCCGGCGAAGAGTTCCAATATTAATGGTGCCAGTAGCCGTCTGACTGTGCTTCCATATGGCCTTTCCTCGGAGCCCTCAGTGTCGGCCAGATCCTCCGCAGCGCCATTATCTCCAAGCCGGGATGATATAACTCTTCTTCTGTATTATGCACACAATTCCAAAGTGCACTTGCTCCTACAGAGAGGCACTGTCGACATTTGGAAGTGACGGGTTCGAACCATGGTCGGAATCTACAGCTTCCAATTTTTATGGTGTCTAGTGCGTCCTCTAGTCTCTATTTCTTGCTTCTATTTATATGAGAGCTAATCAATACGCATGTGTATATTTATGAACTGTTATAGTGGCCTCAAAGGGTTCCTCAATTGGTATGTCTGTGCAATGAGCATTAAGGAGTGTAAAGGGTCGTCCGCAATTTACTTAACAAATTTGTCAGTACCGGTGTTACCTAGTTAGATTGTTGCATACCTTTTACATTGCAGTCAACTCCATCATTTTTAGCTATTCTTGATTTCTTGGCAAGTTTACGTTCAGTAGTTTACCATTTCTTTCTGAACGACCAGCACTCATACCTTTGTACTGAAACCATCGCAAGGTAGTCTGCTTTCAGTTTACCCGCAGCTGTGTTTCGAACGCAGTATGCGAGATTAGGAATTGTATTCTTAACCACTTCGCTATCTAGTAGACTCATGATATAAAAAAAGGGCAAAAAATAACATGACAGGCCACAGACTAACATGATTACTTGATTCATCAACTTCAACTAGACCCGGTTCTAGATTAATGAATTCAGACATTCGTGAATGCCTCAGACCAGTTTGGATCGATCGATCAAATCAATAATATCGTACTTGGCCGGAACTGGACGAATACCTCGGATCAAAACGTGGTCTTTGTTCATTTGTTGTTTATCTGACATAACACAGAAAAGCGTTCATGTCTATTGATTAGCACTCATTGAAGACACGAAAAGAAAATCAGAGGTCACCTATAAATTAGAAAGAAAAATAATTAAAGCTTTGGGCACAGCGAGAATCAAAGCTATGACTTCGACATCTAGCATTGCATTCCCGAAATAAAGAGTGTACTTCGATGGAAGAGGAGCCTCGACAACCAAACAGCCTGCGCAAGTATACTATGCATAATGCCGCTGCCAGGATGCAAACACAAAAATCCGCCAAGAAAAATACAGTTCATGGTCACTAGAACACCAAACATTACTGCATAATGCAGTACAGTTCATGGTCACTAGAAAGCCAAACATTACTGCATAAAGCAACCCAGTTAGTTCAGTGACCAGCCTGCCGCCATTTTTCTGAACATGCAGTTCACGTTACAAACAACCCCGAACAGATGTAAAAGCACTCCACACGACATTCACAGTTCACAATGTCGCTCCAAGCACTCAACTCAGTAGCTGTGCAACGGAACCATGCAATACCATTGAGCTAATCTTCTCCAGTCTGTAGCGGGATTCTGGGTTCAACCCGCACGTTGTCAGTTGGGTTTACACGTTAGCTTCTCGTTCAGAAATCAATGGCAAACTAAAAAAATGTTTGCATATCCTTTACAGGACATCGCTGTCAACATGAGCATCTTTCAGCTGAGTGTTGCTTTCTTGGCAAGATTACGCTCAGTAGTTTTCCATTGCTTTCTGAGCGACCGGCTCACATACCCCGTAAGTTACCGACGTGGTTAGAACCGCTACCGATTCTCGCCGTCGTCACGTTACTCACGAGAATATACGGGATTTCTGAGAATATTGCCGGTCCAAGTTGTGTATTTACCAATTACGTTGCATGAACTTTACAGAGGGTGAATACAAAACTTGGACCGGCAATATTTTCAAACACTGCACAGTCATTAAAAATACACCCTATATATATATATATACATATATACTAGCTGACCCGGCCCGGCTTCGCCCAGGTCCTGGCGGGGATCTATCTATCTATCTGTCTGTCTGTCTGTCTGTCTGTCTGTCTGTCTGTCGGACCCGACCCGGCTTCGCCCAGCTCCTGGTGGGAGCATCTCATTTAATTCATATAAGTAGTCATATAAGCTCCAGTTCCCGTTCCCGACTATCTGTCTGTCTGTCTGTCTATCTGTCTGTCTGCCTGTTTACCCGGCCCGGCTTCACCCAGTCCCTGGTGGGGAGCATCTCATTTAATTCGTACAAGTAGTCATATAAGCTCCCGTTCCCGACTATCTGTCTGTCTGTCTGTCTATCTGTCTGTCCGACCCGGCCCGACTTCGCCCATGCCCTGTTGGGGAGCATCTCATTTAATTCGTATAAGTAGTCATATAAGCTTCCGTTCCCGACTATCTGTCTGTCTGTCTGTCTGTCTGTCTGTCTGACCCGAGCCCGGCTTCATCCAGTCCCTGGTGGGGAGCATCTCATTTAATTCATATAAGTAGTCATATAAGCTCCCGTTCCCGACTATCTGTCTGTCTGTCTGTCTATCTATCTGACCCGGCGCGGCTTCGCCCAGCTCCTGGCGGGGAGCGTCTCATTAAATTCATATAACAAAAAAAATTAACTTTTTTTTTCAACGTTTATTTAATACAAAGCAATTTATATTTACAACGTGTGTTTCTTTGTTTGTGTATATTACAGAGCGTTGCCGTTTTTTAGTATTATGTGTCACATGCGTTAATAAAACAAATACATGCATATACAGTTATGATAAAATAACATTTATGGCATAGTGCATGTAAACACACATTCCTCGTTTCATTTCCATCTCCACAAGTGGAATGCATGTTACACCTGTCCATCTCTCTCTCTCTCTCTCTCTCTCTCTCTCTCTCTCTCTCTCTCTCTCTCTCTCTTTTTCTTTCTCTCTTTCTCTCTCTCTCTCTCTCTCTCTCTCTCTCTCTCTCTCTCTCTCTCTCTCACACACACACACACACACATTCAGTCTTGATCTATCTCTTGCTTTCCGTAGATAATAGTACATGGATTTCCGTGATCTTTACATTTTCATTATTTTTAAATTGTGGCTTCCCAATTTATTTATTTGTGTGTGTGTGTGTGGGGGGGGGGGGGGGATTTCCATATGCATATATTCATATAAATACCTGTAAATCACCACAAAGCCATAATTATATTTACATAAATACCTACACGAATTCACCCATACATGGCTACCCATATATAAATACCATACATGTTAGCCTTTTGTATTCTGCAACAATGTTTATATTCGTGCTGGGGAATCGTGTTGAATTTAGGCAAAGATCAAACCGCTGAACGCAAAAATTGCCTAGAGACCACCAGCCACAAGACGGTCTTACAGCGGACACGCAGCCAGTTTTCACAAAGCCTTTGTGTGCCTAGGCCAGAGGAGCTATATATCTCTCTTTAAAGTTGTTTAGGGGGAGAGGGGTGGATTTGTTATTCAAAGCACGCTGGGGAAGAATTGCGGTGTGTACTATCTGTGCTCTCCAATGCTTGCTACCACCTAGTGAGAAGTGCTCCCAAGTATTAACAAAATAAGCCACACACAGGGCTCGCGAGACGCACACACGTTCTAAATATTTTCCACAGCAGGGGTTGTAGATTTTGTGCCCTGCAGCAGAAACCAAATATCGTCTGTCAAGACGATCGGGTGTAAAACATCTTATATGTTTTTGATATTATTAATTTTTTCTTTAATTAACAATAATGGCATTTTTTTTCTAATTGCAAGAGTAAATGAAATTAAGGAAATTTACACATTTCAGTCAGGAAAAATAGTAGCTAGTTTGTATTTGAACATTAGTAAAAATAGGTTTCTGTTGTATGTAAGGGAGTTGAACCTTGCCTTGATTCTGCAAGTCTAAACTAATTTTCTGTATTCCGCTAGTGTTTGAAGTAATTTTGTGTGTGTGTCTTCGGGTGTTTTAGGAAGAGTGTTAAGAAATATTGCCTTGTAAATGTTTGTTTGTTTGCCTGTGTGTGTTTGTATTATTTGTTGTAGAGTTTCCACTGCATCTGTGACTGTTTGACATGTGAAAAATATGTGTTCGTCTGTCTCTTTTGTGTTGTTCCTGCATAATTAGCATTTTCCTATTTGCCTGGATCTGAATGCTAATTTGGGTATTATGGGAGTTATATTAAAAATCAGCCTGTAAGTTACTTCTTTCGCCTTAGATGTGATGTGTTTGTTGTGTAAGTTGGAAAAGGTGGATGTGTAATCTGACATGAAATATTTTTGTCCTCTTTTGATTCTCAGCTTAAGCGATGGTGCTTGTTTACTAACTAATTGTTTGTATATTTCTCGTGCTGTTTCATTTATTAAATGTTCATGTCCTTGTATTGCCTTGTGTGATGGAAAGATGGTAGTATGCCCTGATAATGTGCTGCTGCATTGTTTAGTTTTGTGAGATGTTTTATTTTGTGTGCTATATAATATAATGCTAATCTATGTTGTTCTGGATGTCTGATAATATTACTTATGTGTCTGATTCTAAGTGCTTGTATTTTTGTTTGTATGTCCTGAAGTGCTATTCCTCCTTGTTTCTTATCCTTTTTATGCTGTATGCTGTGTATTGTCTTACTAAATATGAAATGTCTTATCTATTTATTTATATCTGTGATTGTCTGTTTTGGAGGGTTTAACACTGTCACTAAGTATATTATTTTTGGTATAATGTATGTGTTAACTATTATGCTTCTACCAAATATTGTTGATGTTTTGTATTTATACCTATGTAGCATGTCTGTGATTTGGTGTGTTAGTTGTAGCCATGTTTCTCTGTGTGTTGTTCTGGGGTCACATGGAAATGTGATCCCATACAATTTCATACAGTGTGTATGTGTTAGGTCTGGAAGGAAATCAGACTTTTGTTTCCACCTTCCCTAGCCCATAATTTGTGATTTTTGTATATTAATTTTGGCTCCACTGCCTTTCCCAAAGCGGGAGAAGGTGTGCAGTATGTTTCTGATGGATGTGTTGCTTGTAGGGAAGAATGCAGTATCGTCTGCATAAGCAATGACCTTTTGCTCTCCTATTCCCTGTATGAAAGTGCCTTTAATGCTGGTATCTTGTCTGATCTTTTCTAATAATGGCTCTAGTGTCAGTATATACAGAAGTGGTGATTTAAGAATGTCCTTCCACACACCATCCATTATTTTTAATGAAAACTGTTTTTAATCACCTACATGAATGTAGATAACTTCTTTAATCATAAAAAGATGAGTTAGAACATTTTTACTATTTAAATAGATGCATTATTTTTATGAAAACTTTGAAAACGCCATAAAGATTATATCATTATTTATTATAAGTCATATGCCTGTAAATAACTGTAGACAAAGAGTTTATAAATCTTTGAAAACAATGCAACAATCTATATATAAAATATATAGCAATGTTATTAAAAGTTATGCCCCTTGAAATAACTTTCTTAAGTTAAGTCCCCTCGCTATATATATATATAAATGATAAGATATTAAAATATTAAATTTTAGTAAGTAAATAGCTGATTGTACACTAACAAATTATGACAGTTGGATGCACGGGAATGAGAAGAAGACGTGTAGAAAATTTCATCTCAATCGGATGGACCGTTCGCGAACGCATAAAGAACGGACATACATACAGACATACATCGTCTGATATATGTATATGTGTATGTGTATATGTATGTGTATATGTGTGTGTATATATATATATATATATATATATATATATATATATATATATATATATATATATATATATATATATATATATATATATATATATATATATATATATATATACTGGCAGTATTTATTTTACACACCAACCTCCAACTTTCTAGAAGCACCGCAACTGTCAACGATGTAATCATTAATGCAACGTTTCATCACCGAACTCTCTGACAAGTGATATAATCCTGCCGGATATGATTCAACTTTATGTTATTAAATAATGGATAATGCGTTCGTTGATTACCGATAATTGATGGCTTGCTATTGATGATGTGACACTTGTTGTGCTCGTGTTTAATGAGGTGACTGTGGAGGCATCCAATTTTCTGTGAAGCAATGCTGGTTAATGATGTGAGCGCTGAGATGTCCGTGTCCCTGCAGGTAAGTTGTCCGTCTCATCATCGAGTCCAGGGCTTTGCAGAACGTGGCTCTCATGACTGCGAGCCGAAAAACCTCTCGATATCTTGGCGTCTCTCCCGCCTAATAAAGCCTCATAGGGTTCAGGGGTCACGGTTTCAACCTCATGGGGTTCAGAGGTCACGGTGTCCACCTCAGGTTCAGAAGGTATCGGTTTCAATGCCAGCATAGGGCGGGGAATATTTAAACAAACTGGCATCAAGTGGTATCACACGTCACCTTGATCTCTTGTGCAGTGGGCTCGGATACCTTGCCGTCTCAGATAAGGGCGAAAAAGAGGAGGTCCGGTGTGCAAGCTTTAACGTTAACATAAAATAATATGGCGGTTGAAAATCGCAAAGAGTAGGCCGTAAAGCTATTGCCTTGGCAAATTTACTAGAAAAGAAAGCTCACTCATGGGTACATAGCGCCCCTTACCTTGGATGGAATACGTCTAGAGGGAGAAAACCTTCATCAAACCTCATGCTGGACCTGACACACCGTCCCTTGAGGTACATAACTAGTTGTGGAGCACCACTCGCCCTCCAAAGAGTAACGAAGAAGCAGTAGAAGAGACACCCTCGTGCCCAAGGTATCTGCAATATCCCGAAAGTTTTCGTGCTGATCTCATCTGCCTCTACTCCTAGGAACCACGCCTTCCAACTCTGCTCTCTCCAAGCCACTGTGGGTTTAATATGACCACACTATCTTTGTTTTCACAACATGACACTGTTCAGGCGCCACTTCCCTTCGATGTTAAGGTCTTGTAAACTGTCAATATTTTTCTTCCTCTCCGTCCGCGGTATTCTCGTATTTGTCCATCAAGTATGATGATAATCAATTATTTCATCCTGTGGGCTTGAAAATGTTGAGCCATGAGTTCTAAGATGGCTAGCAAGACCTATTTTGGCTCGAAATGTTCTTTGACAATGTGGGCAAAGAATGCTTGACGTTCCAGGAGGAGGATCTCCTGTGGTGGTTTTTGTATCAGGTCTTTCTTTTTTCCACAGCTTTTGCAGTCATGTTTGCTTCGTAAGTGACTACACCCTTGCGTAATGATGTACGCCACGAGTTTCGGTCTTTGGATCTCCTGTGGTGGTTTTTGTATCAGGTCTTTCTTTTTTCCACAGCTCTTGCAGTCATGTTTGCTTCGTAAGTGACTACACCCTTGCGTAATGATGTACGCCACGAGTTTCGGTCTTTTCCAGTAACATTTAAGCTAGTGACAGCGAAATGGTCCATGTCTCACATCAATATATGACCATCGAAGATGCACTTTCTCAGCAATTTTACTTTAATTTCCTTGCTGATGTTGTGCCGTAGGTTCTTAATCTGTTTAATCTTGCATTGCTTTCTCCAGCCTGTGTTTGGAATACTGTTGAAGAGTTCTGCATTGATGTCGATTATGAAGCCAAAATATTCAAATCATGTGAATTCTCAATGTCTTGAATTCTCAATGTCTCCAGTGATGATTGTGATATAAAAAAGTCTTAATAGTCGAGAGGATCGACTTCATTGCCTTGTGTTTTATCCCACATAGCTTGGTCTCTTTCGACACGATGACCTGCCGAAAGCATCGCACAAAGCACGAACTCCGTCGCTCCGGCGACGACCCCCAGGAGTCTCCGAGAAAAATGCACTCGTGAACCGAAAGACGTATCCCGGAATCGAACCCACAACCTTCGGAGTACGAGGCAGACGGCTTGACCACTTCGCCACGGAGACTCCCAAGATCTGGATTTTGAGTGTGATATTTGGTCGGTATGTTGATTTTCCAGTAGAAATTATTTTTCTTTTGCTTAAGATTAGAACACCATTTTCTCTTCTTCTTTTTTTATGTGTCTTTTAGCCGGCGGTGACGAAGTGGTTACGAATGCAATTCGTAATCTCTCATACCGCGTTCGAAACACAGCTGCGGACCATTTGGAAGCAGATCGACTTGCGTTTCTTTCCATACAATGCTATTAGTGCCGATCGTTCAGAAAGCATTGGTAAGCTTATGAACGTAAACTTGCCAAGAAATCACAAATAGAAGGAATTGACTGGAGTTTACTGCAGCGTCATGTAAAGAATATGTACTTATTATTTTTTTCTTTGATAGACAGGATCTAATTATTTAGCATTATTTGAGAGGAAGATTGTGTCGTCTGCTTATTTACATTCTGGAGTTGGATTTCCACCAATAACGAAAGGATCAAACTTGTCTCTGGTCTCGTCATTTTTGAAGTTTCTTATTTTCCGTGTATATGTTGAAGGGAAATGTAAAGAAAATGCTGTCCTGCCTTATTCCCCTTTGCATCTCAAAACGTGTTGATATCTCACCAGCAACTCCGACAACTGCTTGTTGATCATGATATACTGATACAATTAAGAGGATCAATAGTTTACCTAGTACAAACAATTACCAGACAATTCACGAAAATTTTCAGCACCCATTTTATGACGCGGAATCAACTACAGAGCTGTAAGTAAAATATATAATTGTCCTTTAACATGTCTTAAAGCGTTTTGGGGTGTATAATGTAGCCACATATTTTAACCCATTGGCTCTCACTGGGTGATGTAGTCAGTAACAAGCTTTCGGTCTCTATTTCCCGAGGTATTTGCTAGTTTCCATTTTAGGACGGGTGGGTCTAGGTGCCCAGGTAAATGTTAGAAGTCTGCTAGGAAATGAATACATATCCATGGCCACCAGACAGGAAGGTGGGCTGCTAGCCACTATACTAGCCACTATACTAGCTACTATACTAGCCACTATACTACTGGGACTTCAGACTGTGACACTCAACTAGCCACTATACTACTGGGACTTCCAACTGTGACACTCAACTAGCCACTATACTACTGGGACTTCCAACTGTGACACTCTACTAGCCACTATACTACTGGGACTTCCAACTGTCACACTCTACTAGCCACTATACTACAGGGACTTCCAACTGTGATACTCCACTAGCCACTATACTACAGGGACTTCCAACTGTGACACTCTACTAGCCACTATACTACTGGGACTTCCAACTGTCACACTCTACTAGCCACTATACTACAGGGACTTCCAACTGTGATACTCCACTAGCCACTATACTACAGGGACTTCCAACTGTGACACTCAACATTACGATATTCTTTCAATATACACGATTAGACATGGAGTGGCTGTTTCATAAGTGCTCTGTAAATCTTCGGTCATAACAACGAAGCGATTAGGAGTCATAATAGGTTAGTCAGTCAGTCAGTCAGTCAGTCAGTCAGTCAGTCAGTCAGTCACTCCGTCCGTCCGTCCGTCCTTCCGTCAGTCCGTCCGTCAGTTAGTTAGTTAATTAGTTAGCTAGTTAGTTAGTTATTTAGTTAGTTAGTTAGTTAGCTAGCTAGTTAGTTATTAATTAGTCAGTCAGTCAGTCAGTCAGTCATCAGTCAGTCAGTCAGTCAGTCAATCAATCAGTCAGTCAGTCAGTTATTTAGTTAGTTAGTTAGTTGGTTGGATGGTTGGTAGGTTAGTTAGTTAGTTAGTTAGTTAGTTAGTTAGTTAGCTAGCTAGTTAGTTATTAATTAGTCAGTCAGTCAGTCAGTCATCAGTCAGTCAGTCAGTCAGTCAATCAATCAGTCAGTCAGTCAGTCAGTTATTTAGTTAGTTAGTTAGTTGGTTGGATGGTTGGTAGGTTAGTTAGTTAGTTAGTTAGTTAGTTAGTTAGTTAGTTAGTTAGTTAGTTAGTTAGTTAGTTAGTTAGTTAGTTAGTTAGTTAGTTAGTTAGTTAGTTAGTTAGTTAGTTAGTTAGTTAGTTAGTTAGTTAGTTAGTTGCATATTCTTTACAGTCAACACTTTCAGTCAACATTGTGTCGCTGTGATACCCGGGCAAAGTTTTACGTTCATAGTTTGCGATTGCATAATAAACGACCGGCACTCATACCGTTGTGTAGAAACCAACGTCAGAAACCAACTGTATGTGATTGAACCCAGGATAACGCAATGGGGATCCCTGAGGTGCCATTGAAACAGCTTCGGGCAATAAATCGCATATATTGATTGATATTTATAGATGTGCATGAAAGACACACAAGGATTTGATTTTACCGCCTTCAAATTACGAAACAGCTTGGGCAATAAATCGCATGTATTGATTGATATTTATAGACGTGCATGAAAGACACCCAAGGATTTGATTTTACCGCCTTCAAATTACGACAGCATCTCACTTAATGAACAATCATGCGTTAGGTCTCGGCCAGCTAAACACCCCTGTATTCCCAACAGTATATGAGTAAACATGATTGGTTGATAGGTTACACTGTGCTTGAGTTTTGCACATAATTACCAATTGCTGGGAAATCCTTCAACCCTTGAAAATAACATGGAAAATCAATTTACATTTATTGATTGCAACCCTTAATGACACACAGGGACAGCTCACTAGCTTGTATTGTTAGAGAAGTTATCTCCAAGGTGATCTGGGCAAGGTAACAGAGACTAACTGAATGTCCGCAGCCCGAGTCATAATGTGAAATGGGATTAACTTCGACAAAACTCGGAATGAAATTAATCATAGGAAATGTTGTTCTTCTTGTATAGCATCGAACGCTGGTCAATTCAACAATGAAATGACCGGGACACTAAAGAAACTGGAAATGTGTCTTTTCTTTATCTTTTTAGTTTATTTCGTTCTCTCGCTTTGAATTCAAGCGTGGTCCATACACACGCTACTACTCCTAGCGAACCGGACTGATTTTGGCGTGTGGATTAGCTTTCCAAATTAGAAGTGTCCCTCGGCATCAAGCCAACCGACTCCGACTTCTGGGGTATTTACAATTTATGTCCCCAAGACAAGTCAAAATTTTAGTCCAAGTGACTAGCATAAGGGTTGAACCCGCCACCTCGACATCAGCACTCCGGAAGTTTAGGAGCGAGCATTATTATCCATTCAGCCTCGCTGACCTCCTCTATATGTGGTTTTAGGGAAGAATATTGTAACATCATTGTCAGAAGAAAAAAAACTGACGTATTAAAAGCTACAAGTATTACTCGACCAGTAATCAAACCCACAAGAAAAGGACAATTAAAATGTATGGTGCATGCAATTTGAAGAGATTAGTTAGTTAGTTGCATATCATTTACAGGACGTCGCAGTCAACCTAAGCATTTTTGGCTGTTTGTGATTTCTTGGCAAATTTACGTTAAGTAGTTTGCCATTGATTTCTAAACGACCGGCACTCAGACCATTTTATAAAAACCGAAGCAAGGCGGTCTGCTGCCAAATCGCCTGCAGCTGTGTTTCAAACGCGGTATACGAGATTACGAACTGCGTCGGTACCACCCTTCCCCACAGAGCCGGCATAGAAGAGGTAGAAGAAATAAATTAACGTTGTGTGAGAGATTAATCTGCAAGACAAGCGAAGAAAGACGGAGAGGGGGGGGGGCATTTGGGGAAGCGTCATAAGCTGAGGAAAACGATAATAATTATTTTGTTAATGTTGCATATTCCTTGCAGGACGTTGCACTCAACACCAGCATTTTTCAGCTGCTGTTGATGTACTAGGCAAGTTTTTACGTTCAATAGTCTGCCATTGCTTTCTGAACAACCAGCTCCCATACAAACACGTTATAACACACCGCGACACGGTCTGCTGCACAAATCGGTCGCGGCTACGTTTCGAATGCCTGGTAAGCGGCTCACGAACAGCGTTCGCAAGTCTTTGGCCACGGAGACGGCATAATAAGCAATATCAACTCCATTTAAATATCTCTTGATAGAGAGAAACGGAACGTCTTGTTCGCCAATATCCGCTCAAGAAGAAGTATCAGAAGAGGAAAAGGAAAACCCTGAGGTGAAAAAGACCAATTTCAGAGCTGCACGACCAAAGACACCAACAAAATGTTGCACGATTTATTGTCTGGCATATTTCGCTGCATCTCGTCGGGTGCATATTGCAGTTACATATCATAAGAAGTGAGGAAATGAATAATACTTTAGCCGAAACATTTAACCAGGTCTCCCTGGCCTAGGTGTTAGCGACTTTCTCCGTAATCCCGTTTATCCACGTGAGCAAACGCAGCTGCGCGAGAATCTGTAGCGGTTCTCGACGCGCCCGTTAATTACGGGATATGTGAGCCGGCCACTCAGAAAGCAATGGCAAACTACTGAGCATGATCTTCCCAAGAAATCAGCAACAGCGGTAAAATGATGGTGTTGACAGCGATGTCCTGTAAAAAGATGTGCGGAAAAAAAAAGTCACGGGTATTGTTTGAATGTGGCAATAACTCGTGCGAAATATTGGTTGAATTAACCATCAGAAAACGATAAGTAGATTGTGAGCTTTACTAGAACACACGTGGTCGCGACGTCGTGTGTGGTCATTAGCACTGCGAGCGCTAACAAGTCAAGTCGCATTATTCTGTCAAGAAGACTGATACGCGGGAAAATGTCACGTTGAAAATCTAACAACAAGAAACACGCTGCGGCCAAAATGCGCAGCGTGGGAGCCGACAACAAGAAGAAGAACGTGGAGAGCCTACCTGCTAGCTACATCAAAGAGCCTGATACTACAGCTATTACTGAAGCTACCACGAGGGAGAAGATTGACAGCCCAACACAGTCAAGAACCAAGACAGCAGCAGAGAAAGAGGAGAAAGACATCAGAGTCGGAAACACCGACTCAAAAACAGTCCGATGGGTTGTCAAGCGGATTCCTGTGGAGCTGACAGATGAAGAAATCCTGAAGCAGCTACGTGAAGACAATCTTCACATCCGATTCTTGAAGGCGGAGCGGCTCCTCACCTATTCCAAGATACCTACAACCTTGGCAGTAGTGACGTCGGAGGGCAGCGAAATGCTGATCACAGTATCAATCAGCAAGAAAACTCAACAGCCAGAGAGATTCATCCCAAGAGTCAATCAATGTTCAAGATGCCAGAGGGCCGGCCTCAGCAGAGCAACATGTCGCAGTAAGACGGAAATATGCCGGTACTGCGCCGATCACCACGCCTTCGAGGAGTGTCCGCTGGCCAAGCTGGACACGGATTTCCGAGCTCCTAACAACAGAAGAAAGTGCGCCAACTGCCTGGGCAAGCATGGAGCAAGATATTTGGGCTGTCCGTACCTGCAACGACACAGAGACGTCTTGAAGATAGCCATCACCACAAGGACACCATACAACGAAGCAATGCGGAGGTTCGGGACAGCCACGGGCATCTCGCAAGATGAAAGAGCCCAACTACAAAGCCAGATCGACGAGTTAAAGAAACAAGTCAAGGCACTGCTGACGCCTAACCCGACTAGCGACAACGAGAATCTACTGGCGGAAATAAAGGAGATCCAGCGAAATATCAAGCGAGAAATGGAATAGATGACCGCGCTGAAGCAGGAAAACGAAGAAATGCTACGCAATATAAAAGCGGAGAGAGAGCGGCTAAAAGCTGAAATGAAATCAACTCAAAACAAACCAGCAGAAGCCAGGCAAGAGACCGCAAAGAAGCCTCAAGAAACACAACAAAAAACCGAGCCGGAGACGCAAGATAAAATCTCGACGCCCAAAATATCCAAGGGGAAAGCAACATCCCGCCAGACAGCCGAAGAAAGCCAAGATGAGGAACCGTTCGACGCCACGGAGTGGTGCATAGCAGAAGAAAAGAAACGGGCAAGGCAAGAGGAACTCAGGCACGAGGAATACATGAGGAGACAGGAAGCAAAAGGAAAGAAGGTGAAGAAAGTCAGGGGAAACCCATGGAATACCCGGAGATAATCTCTGTCTATGATACCGGCATTGAGTACTATATCGAGGACGGAGAGATCGTCCCATGGCTCACAACAGAGGAAACAATCGAAAAACGGCAAGAACTTAAAGAAGAAAGTGAAAGAAAGCGCAGGGAGGTAAATAGCATCGAAAAACTTATACGGGCAATACACAGAACAAGAGGCAAAAATACCAAATAAAAAGTCCTTTTAAGGACTGCAACCATTCAAGCCAGGAGCCTGCGCCAACAAAGAAAAAACAACAAGAGGAAACACGCACAAAGGACAGCCGCCGACCGATCCCCCAGCTTACAATGCATGGAGTCGGATAACGAAAAGTCCTTATAAGGACTGCAGCCAGTCAAACCAGACGAGCCAGGAGCCTACACCAACAATGAAAACCACAAGAACAGACGAGCACAAAGGATAGCCGTTGACCGATCCCTCAGCTGACGTCACAGACACAAACGCTACATAACCAGTCCGAGATAGGACTCACAAGACAAGAATTAGGGTGAATGAACCCACCAAAAAATATCTATAAAATATGGATATTGCACCTTATGCCCAATGTGACTTAAGGCTTGTAAATGAATCATCAACTTTTTTTTAACTTAATCTCTCTCCCTCTTTCTCTCTCCTTTGGTCTCTCTCTCTCTTTCTCATCTCTCTCTCTCTCTCTTTCTCATCTCTCTCTCCCTCTCTCTCCCCCCTCTCTCTCTCTCTCTGTCTCTCTCTCTGTCTCTGTCTCTGTCTCTCTCTCTCTCTCTCTCTCTCTCTCTCTCTCTCTCTCTCTCTCTCTCTCTCTCTCTCTCTCTCTCTCTTTCAGAACGTTTCATTTACTTTAGCACTTGAGCGATATGACCTTATAACATAACGCCTGAATGCATGAAAAAATATGGTCACATGATGATGTCGGTAGTAAGAAAGCTACAGAGAATGAGAAAACGGCAGTATTTTAATTAGTTACTATCTATGTACTCACGAGAGCTCTGTTCTGTGGCATCCATTCCCGAGGCTGTGTCGTTGTCTTCGTACGACCAGATGTCCGTGTCGTTGTCCAACCAGTTATCTTCCAGGTGTGTCAAGGACGTATCTAGTGACAACATCACGCGTACACTTAGTCATTCTATTTTAAGAGTAAATTTTTTTTTTCGTTTGCTCGTTTTGAACACAAGCATAGTCCATACACATGCTACTACTTCTAGTTGTTACTGGGGAGTGCGCTGGGCTGGTGTTTGCATGTGAATTAGCTTTCCCCATTACCAGTGTCCCTCGCTATCAGGCGAACCTACTTCGACTTCTGAGGTAATTAGAATTGACGTCCCCAAGTCAAGGACGAGAAGTCAACATTTTAATCTAGCTGACATGTGTAGGGGTTGAACCCGCTATCTCGCCATCAACGCACCGGAAATTTAAGAGCGAGCGATCTTATCCATTCGTCCATGCTGACCTTAAAGATGTGTAATATATGTTCTTGAATCTGTTACTGAGATCCAGCATTCGCATTTTCTGGAGCTTTCAGTTCTTCGCTAAGATTTGGTCAAATTCATCATCATCATCATGTGCCATGCAGATAAGCGCTTGCGGTCATGGGTGGCCATCTCACAAGATGACCAGAGCCGTGGATCAGCCCTGGATCAGCCCTGGATCAGCCCTGTGTTGTTGTCCTGATTATGTCATATAGCCAAGCCATCCAGGTGTGTATCTCTCTACCTTCAGCTGGCTTTTTCCCCCCATTCCACCTGGCACCAAGTTTACCAGTTTATTTCCCCCTCACAATGTGCCCAAAATAGTTTGGCTGTGACTAATTTCTCTAATCATTCTACGATTTTCATTTGTTTCTCTTAGGACTTGCTCATTAGTCCGTCCATGAGATTATTTGCATTTTCCTCAGAAGCCGTATTGACTCCCATTATATGTTTCTTAGCTTGTCTCCTTTTTGTCAATGTTTCATACCCATATAACAGTATAGACTAGACCTTCTGGGGGGTTAGCATCATATGTTCCTGCTGTTGGACAGGCTTTTGGAGCGGGATATATGGTAAATGGTGTTCGTCCTTCATAAATGATCAAGACCAATTTTCATCCCATGAGTACGGAGTAAATACAGCTAAGCGAACCAATAGTACAGTATTATTTCGTAAATGCAAATGGCAGAACAAAAATTACCGCCTGATATAATTGCTTTAACAAAGACGTCATCTGAAATTGTATTTTTCGAATCTGAAACTACCCAAGAAAAACATAATCATGCAAATAGAATATAATAAAGATTACAGTAATAAACTACTACAATATTTTCTTACCATTTGTTCCTTCATTTATTGTTGTTTCGTTACGTGCTGAAGCCTGGAGTAGTACCAAAGGCGCAAGAAGTATCAATAGATAACAAATAATCCACATTTTTTGGAATGAAACAATTATTTTCAATTGACACTTTACGAAGTAAATACTGAAAACGTAAGAAACTGTGTTTTTTGGTGCTTATCTGCAAATACCATAGATATACACACATGCCGTAGAGATTAGCAAATACCATTAGAAATACACAAGTATGGTAAATATACTCAAATACCGTTGATATGCACACATATCGTAGATTTACACGATTTACAAGAATACAGTAGATATAGACAAATACCATAGATATACACACATGTCGCAGATATACGCAAATACCTTAGTTATACTCAAATACCATGGATATACACAAATACCGTAAATATACACAGATGCCGTAGTTATAGGTTGAGTTGAGTTGAGCTAAGAACCTACATCACTGCATTCAGGACATTCCCATACGCGCTCCGTCCCCTCGTTCAACAGGCAGAGAAGAGTCACACTACTAATCGTTCTTAATGCTATCTGATTGAAAGTTCTCCTGTTCTTCCCTCTCAGTTTTGAGATTCTTAAAGGAACCCCTGCCCATTCCCCTTCATAATCATTCTTTCCACATACGGGTTCTCAATCTGCCCCCCCCCCCCCCCACCTACTCGACCTGGTACCACAGGCACACGACCATCTCTCCCTTATCCATAGGTAATCTATCACCAAAAGATGCATTACCTGCCAGCCTATCAATCTGTTCATTCCCCCGCACTCCCACATGACCATGATAAAAAATTCATACAATTCTCACAATCTGTGACCCTCGAAGCGAGGTAAGCCATTCCACACGAAACATTCTTTTTTTCCACCTTACTAAGTATACTCTTTGAGTCTGTAATGTGTGTTGCAGTGGTCTCCTCTAGTCAACGGAATGCGGCTGTTACTGATTCCATCTCCATTCTTATGCTGGATGTCGTAGTCTCATATGTCAGACACTCCTCTTTCAAGAATCGTCCATTAGTCTTCGCAAGATATATATATATATATATATATATATATATATATATATATATATATATATATATATATATATATATATGTGTGTGTGTGTGTGTGTGTGTGTGCGTGTGTGTGTGTGTGTGTGTGTGTGTGTGTGTGTGTGTCAGACACTCCTCTTTCAAGAATCGTCCATTAGTCTTCGCAATATACATATGTGTATATATATATAATTACGGACACTAATAGAAAGGTCAATGGAGAAACAGAAAGACTTATATTTGTGCTTCATAGATTATACTAAGGCAGTGGTTCTCAACCTTTTTTGGCCCCTGCCCCCCTTCACCATATTTTCAGAACGTCATTCCCCCCTCCCCTTTCGTATTTCCTACCTAAAAATCCCCCGCGCCGCCCCCGCCTCTTTACAGTCTACGTAATAATGGAAGCTAAATTTAATAGCACATACTAAAACAAGTCTAGACGTCCACATAAAAAAACGTGATTTGTGCGTCTGCTTACTTTATGAAATGAATTTTAGAAGGGTGAGACGTACAGAACCGTAAAGTATGAAGGGAAAAACAATATCAAGTAATCTGTTCTTGTATTAACGCGATCTTGAAATAATCTTAATTCCCCCCCCCCCCCATGGAAACCCTAAAATTCCCCCGGGGGGGGGGGGAATTCCCCACCGGTTGAGAACCACTGAACTAAGGCATTTGATAAAGTAAAACATGATGAACTGATTAAAATGTTGGAAGTTATCAACATTGGTGGGAAAGATTTAAGAATAATAAAGAATATTTACTGGAACCAAGTAGCAGTAATTAAAATGGGAAATAAAGAGGGTAGTTACGAACAGATAAAGCTAAAAGTACGACAGGGGTGTGTCTTGTCAACAGATCTCGTCTCCGTTTATAGCGAAGTAATAATGAGAGAGATCAAAGAGACGCCAGTACTAGTTGAAGGTTGTAATATAAATAATATACGCTATGCAGATGACACAGTATTGGTGGCAGATAATTCAACAGACCTACAACAACTACTGGACATTGTATTAACAGAGAGTGCAAGGAAAGGATTCTCCTTGAATATCAAGAAAACAGTAACAATAGTGATATCAAATAAAATGGTGACACCAAAATGTGAAATAGAAATAGAAAGGAAAATTCTTAACCAAGTGGATAATTTTAAATACCTAGGGGCATTTATAACATCAGATATATATCTGCAACCAAGAAGAAGACAACAACTGACATTCTACAAGGTCACAGCATGGAATACTACTACGATACTGCGGCGCCCTCAAGCTTAACAGGGTCTTCTTTCCCCACTGATTCTACCAAGCCCGCTCCCTTGGCTGTGGTTTCACTAGATAGTAGATAGGGACAGTGGGAATCTCGTTAATCCATACATGCGCGTCACTAATTAGATGACAATGTTTGAGTTTGGCTCTAGTCCGATTTGTGAAGAGACATGAAGGGTGTAGCATAGGTGGGAGCGCAAGCGCAATTGAAGTACCACTACTTTTATCGTGTCTTTACTTATTCAGTCTTAGAATTGGAGATTTGTTCGCAATAGACGAGCAATATCTCCGGCGGTCCTTTTCTCGTTGGTCGCGGGAGCGACACGAGTCAGGCGGGGAGTCTGACGGCAGTACACGCTTACAAGGTCCAGACACTTGCCATTGACAGGTGTACGTGCCCAGTGGTCCGGGCACGTATACGACCCTCACCTGCGGGATTTGGCTGAACGCCTCTAGTCAAGTCCCAAAGGTTTAGGGTCTGGCCACCGCTCGCCTCCTGCTCGAGAGGGCGAGGTCTCGGAGGTTTGACGCTGAGCCGCCAGCGTCTGCAGCCTACCTTGTTCCAGACGTATTGGTTACCCATTCCTCTGGATCAAACAAGGCAAGGCCGAGAGAGGGAATATGTCGTTTGGGCACCACATGTTCTCTGAAGCTCTGCCCAGGCATTGTGAGATGGAATTTTGGCCAAATTCCAGTCCACATACTTTGGTCTGCCAAGACTGCAAGATGCCACTCACTCACAGCGGCGCCCTACACATATTGGAATGAACAGAACTCTTAAAACATATACTGGAATACCTTCAACTCTTATACACATATTATAAATTCTAACTTTACGCAGTAATTTAAGTAACTAGATTTGAAAACACGACCTACAAATATGTCATTACATTTAACCGAAAACGAACAGGATATGCATGTAGATAACTTACATCAAGTCACAGCACTCAGCTACCGTTTAAAATATGTGTTGCGCAGAATGCATTTCACGAGGAGCTGTATCGATAGTTTGTTCTAAACGTATGCCAGTAACAGCAAGAAGTATGCAACGAATTGACTAACATTAATATTTATTTTCAAGAGTCCTTTTTTTTTAAAAAATTGGGAATTACAAATTATGAATAGGAAGCGGCCGAGTTGTGGTTCCTGAGACGAATGTTGTGAATACCTTGGACTGCCAGAGTAACTAACGGCGATTGCTAGGAAGAGGTACTAGACCAGTGTTTCCCAACGTGGGGCCCACGCCCCACAGGGGGGCAATTTGACTGTTAAGGGGGGCAATTCGAAAATGGAAGAAATCGGCTGAATATAACAAAACGGGGAGACTTGAGACTGAAGTTAACTAAATTGGAACCTGACATAAAATCTCTTTGCAGCAAGCATCAAGCGCAAGGATCTCACTAAATTTAAATAATAAATAATTACTAATAATTAAAATAATATAGAAAAATCTTTCATTAAAATTATTTTGTACTTGAATTTCAGTTCTCCATTATGTTTTGAAAATTTACTTACTGTGTTTGCTCAATAATTACCTAGTGATTTCTTCCTAAAACCTATCATTCAAGTTTCTTTAGTGAACATTTCAATTTTTGAATATTAAAAATAATGTATATGTTGAGGGGGGGGCATGGGGCGGGGAATGGGGGCAATATGAATTTTAGAAAGGCTTAAGTGGGGCATGGTACAAAAAAGGTTGGGAAACACTGTACTAGACAGTATATACAACTATTAGAAACAGGCAGTCAATGTTGTTTGGTCAAAAAATGAGAAGACCGACATTGGAAGACATCGACAGACCGAGAGAAGTGATGATGGATTGACAGAGGCGGTGGCATGGAAGAGTTAATCCAAATATTCAAAGATCGAGATCTGTAGGGAGACATCAACGCTTACGTCACATGACAAGGCTCATGAAGATGAAGTACTTCTTTAAATAAGTAATATATATTTATCACAAAACTAATAGTTTCGGATTATAAAAGTAAACTAAATAAAATTACATAATCAACAAATCCAAAACTAAAAGAATTCCCCAACACACAGGTTTTAGTTCACAAAACTACATATATCCGTTATATATCAATGCTTTCTCATTGGCTTCAACTTCTCAACATACACCATACTGAATGACAAAACTAACACAAACTCCTGTACACAAGAGGTTTTATTCAGATCTGTCCTATCTGTGCCGTAAATTCTATCAATTAACGGTGGCGGTGCTTCATTTCTCATCGTTCATTTCAGTTCCACCCATTTGAAATTTAAATTTGAAATTGAAGCAGATAAATGCAGGTTGAAATATTGTTAACGAGCACGCCAAGATCGAACCAATTACTTCAGGTTGGGCTGAGCATACAACACAAAATTCGCGGTTCGATATGTAGATTGGGGGGAAAGTTATAATCCCGCAAAGGTGAACCGTTTAAGCTAACTGTGTAATGGGTGAATCCAGGAAAATGTGAAGTAGAATCGGTTTACTTGATCACAATCAAAAGTAGAAAAAATGGACGATGCGGCTCAAAGCCTTCGTCAGCATGCAAACAAGCACACACCGATACGACTATGCGAAAACAAAATCTACATTATAAGTGTGTGCGCGCGCGCGTGTGCGTGTGTGTGTGTGTGTGTGCGTGTGTGTGTGCGTGCGTGCGTGTGTGTGTGTGTGTGTGTGCGTGCGTGCGTGCGTGCGTGCTTGCGTGCGTGCGCGCGCGCGTGCGTGCGTGCGTGCGTGCGTGTGTGTGTGTGTGTGTGTGTGACAGCTGGTACCCTGTCATCTTGGCAGACAATAGTTTGGTACATTGTCCTTGAAAAAGGCATAATATCTACAACCCATGACGGTAGCGAATGTGACGGATCAGATCAATACGCGAGATAAATGTTCGGCCACAATAGATGCTTGTGAACACATGGTCATTTCTACCATCACGCTCTAACTGACGTCTCACAAGCTCGGTATGTGATCTGTCTGCTATCATTTTCTCCTTTGTCTTAAATCCATTTCTGATCTTTGGCCTACACAAAACCTCGGCTCAATTGTTGAGACTATGGGTTACCCATGCAGCATGATCCTTCCCTCGGAGAATTTTTCGGAGACTACTGTGGGTCGTTGCTAGAGCTACGGAGTTCGTGCTTTGTGCGACGCTTTCAGCGCTGCGGAAAAAGACCAAGTCATATGGAATAAAACCCGGTGCAATGAAGTCGACCCTGTCGACTTTTAAGCGACTTTAAGCCTTCCCTCGGCCTGCCTACTTTACTCCAGAGGAAAGGTAACACCAATACATCTGGAACAAGACAAGCTGCAGAAGCTACCGGATTAGCAAAGCAATGCTCTAACTGTCCGCCTGTTGGAGCTTCGATCCTAGACTTTTCGCTCCTCCTTCCGAAGCCGTTGGCACAATGTGGAATATCTGGTTTGGTGAGCGTATCCTAACATTCTGCGCTAACAGAAAGCAGGTGTACCGTCTTCTGTCATGCGGTAACTCAGTCATATCTGACTAAGGCCTGACGTAATAATAACAGAGATAATGCATTATAAATACAACCCAAGAGTGCTGAAAGGCCTAAACGTAAATTTAGCTTACACAGAAGCATTTGAGACAACCAGACAGATGGATCAGATGTATCAAGGTCAGTTGATTGTCTCAAGACTGGTTGACTGTCTCAAGATGTATTGATTGTCTGAAGATTGTTTGATTGCCTCAAGTTTGGTTGATTTTCACAAGATTTATTGATAAGTCTCAAGAGTGATTAATTGCCTCAAGATTGATTGATCGTCTCAATATTGATTGTTTGTCTCAGGTTTGCTTGATTGTCTCAAGATTGATTGATTGTCTAAGATTGATTGATTGTCTCAAGAATGGTTTATTGCCTAAAGATTGTCTTATTGCCTCAAGGTTGTCTGATTGCCTAAAGATTGGTTGATTGTCTCAATATTTATTGATTGCCTCAAGATTGGTTGATTGTTTAAGATTGGTTGATTGTCAAAAGATTGGTTGATTGCCTCAAGATTGGTTGATTGTCTCAAGATTGATTGATTGTCTCAAGATTGATTGATTGTCTCAAGATTGGTTGATTGCTAAACATTGTCTTATTGCCTCAAGGTTGTCTGATTGTCTAAAGATTTGTTGATATTCTCAGGATTTATTGATTGCCTCAAGATTGTCTGATTGTCTCAAGATTGTCTGATTTCCTCAGGATTTTCTGATTGCCTCTAGATTGGTTGATTGTCTCAAGATTGTCTTATTGTCTCACGATTGTCTGATTGCCTCAGTATTGGTTGATTGTCTCAGGATTGATGGTTGTCTCAAGATTGTCTAATTGCCTCAAGAATGGTTGTTTGCCTCGAGATATATCCTCGAGATATATACACTATCTATTATGTTAAACACACAACATGGTGGCATGTTAAAGCTGGCAGGGGCAGCTGCTATTCATTTACACAAACCGACTTTGTACAAACATAAAGGCATGATAGTCAGTTTAAAATTACTGTGGTAGACAATTCAAATTACTGTGTGAATATGTGTATTGTATATTTCGGTTTGAAAGATTAATCTTATGGCTTTAGTTTATGTTATCTGATTTATGTGAAGTGGATTGATGGGCTACACATAACCAGTACTTTTGTATGAATGTGAAGCGTGGACAATTAGCAGACAAGCTGAAAAACATCTAATGATAGTGGAAATGATTTTTATGAAGAAAATGCAACGAATACCATGGACAGACAGAATATCCAATAAACAACTCATGCAATGAAAAACGTAGACAGATTACAGAAATTAGATATAGACAGTCAACATTTTTGGACACGTTAGGAGAAGAAATAAATTAGAAAAATATTGTGATAACTGGCAAAAGTGAGGGTCAAAGAAGTAAATATTTGTATGGCTTGGCCACGCAGTATGGCCGAGAAAAGAACACTGCGCTGATCTACGACTCTGGTGGTCACGTGAGATGGCAAAACATGACCACCGACGCTTATATGCATGACGCATGATGATGGTTATGACCTGACGAGATGCAGCTAAATATGCCAAGCAATAAATCGTGCAATATATTGTTGATGTCTTTGTTATGCAAATTCACTACGGGAAAGTATTGTTTTGACTATCTATTATGGCTGTTAGGTGAAGACAAAATGATACCTGAAGCAACATATTTAAAAAAGCTTCACTTCTCATTGAAGTGTGGTTTCAGGAAGGAGGTACCCATGAGAGAATGAATTGGAATGTTTATCATCAGGAAATTGCTGGAACAATCAACAATAGCAAATTAATATTTCTGTGGGAGAATGAGTACATGGCTTTGACCGAAGTGCTCTGATATCGATTTTTCATTATGCTGTATTCATTTCAGATAATCAATGTGATGTTAGCAACATGTATTAATCCGCTGTCTTCCTCTTTGGATTTGGAAATTACAGTGACTGGACTGGGAATAAATGGCATCAAAGACAATCCTGAACTTAATTGCTATTGAAAACAATGGACAAAGAGAACTTGTGGGACAACGCCTTGTGTACACTGACGTGATAAACAAAAAACAAAAAACAAGTATTATTGTTCCGTTAAGTGTGGTCGGGAGAGTTGTATCATTGTCTTTCGATACTTTGTGCTGTAATAGTTTTGTTGTTATGGTTGCAGTACGTTGAACTGTTAATGCGAAAATCGGTGAAAAACTGCATGGATGTTGAATTCTTGTTAGTGTTAGCTAATCTGATCGCATTGTGTGTGTGTGTGTGTGTGTTTGTTTTTTTTTTTTTGTGTTTTTTTTAACTAGCAGACACAGTTAAGTTATTCTGATGGTTTTTAATCAATAATACTAGTAGTTATCTTTAACCCTCATGCGCAGATAAAACGGAAGCGATGAAAACGAACATGTAGAATAGAATTAGATTGGACTGGATTCAACCCCAACACAGGTCAGTTGGAATTAAAATGTTGACTTCTCATCCTTGACTTGAGGAAGTAAATTAAAAGTACCTCAGAAGTCGGAGTCGATTCGCCTGATGGTGAGGGACACTGGTAATAGAGAAAGCTAATCAGAACACAGATTGCAGTACGGCAGTTAATCTTGGAATGTAAACGGACAAATTAAGAAGACATTACAAGCAACAGAGATGTGGATGCTGAGACGAATATTGCGAATTCCTTGGACTGCCAGAGTAATTAACAATGATTGCATGAAACCGGCTAATGAAACTAGAACATTATATACAACAATAAGAAAGAGACACATGTATTCTGCATGGTTATAATTCGATATCACTGAATTTTTGTGTGGTCTTTGTCAGGCTTCGGCAAGGGAATCAGATAGCGGTGTAACCACTCCTCCTTGATGCTAGCACTCCCTATACTGTTGTTGTACATGTCTGCTATAGTATGTCCCGATTTGAATGCCTTCATTCACGATCAATTATTTTTTAAACTGTCTGTTGCATCGTTATGAAATTTTCCAGCCGTCTTATATTTACTCCCACCCAAGGAATATGTCTTTGATAGGTCCAAAAACAACTTAAATCATCGAAAGCGGCGACATTCCTTTGATGTTTTGCTGAACAACAAGTGATTTCTCGCTAACAAAGCTATGTTTACAGTAATGGGAGACCTGCCAATTCAGATGACACACAAAGGCGTATCCGGATTCGTATGGGAGTGGGTGCAATGAAATAAGTAGCTTAAAATCGACAGGGTCGGCTGCATTGCACCGGGTTTTTAACCCATATGGCTCAGTTTCTTTCCGCAACGCGGAAAGCGTCGCACAAAGCACGAACTCCGTAGCTCCAGCGACAACCCTCGGGAGTCTCCGACAAAATGCACTCGTGAAATGAAGGACGCGGCCCGGAATCGAACATACAACCTTCGGAGCCCGAGTCAGACGGCTTGACCACTTCACCACGGAGAATCCCGAGAGGGGTGAAATGTGTAATATTAGTAAAGACAGGGAATTTACAGAGGCACGGTGTAAATAATTTGTAAATTAACAGGAAAGTAGAAGGAATATATTTCTTACATTATTTTTCATTTCCTTCTTGTTTCTTCAGCTGCTGGTTAATAAAGTGTACACAAGTATTCATGTTAGCTTTTTATATTGAGTTCGTGAAAGCTTCCAAATAGCTGTGCGTTAATGTGCGTATGGAGTGACCAGAAATGATACCGCAATTTAGTCATTATGTTTCCATTTTTAAGGAACCGTTCAGCTGTCTGTGTAGTTTGTTCCCACGTACACATGGGTGACAGACCCGCTTTGAGTCTTCGTGAAAGACTGTCTATTCAGCTGTTTACCGTTTAGAGACGGAACATTATTACTTGTTTTGCACTATGAAAATAGTTGTCAGTGTCTCTTTTATATTGAGGCAAAAACACACACACACACACACACACACACACACACACACACACACACTAGGTCGGTCGGTCGGTCGGTAGACAGACAGACAGACAGACAGACAGACAGACAGGCAGGCAGGCAGGCAGGCAGACAGACAGACAGACAGACAGACAGATAAATAGATAGATAGATAGATAGATAGATAGATAGATAGATAGATAGATAGATAGATAGATAGATAGATAGATAGATAGATAGATAGAAATCAAATCAAAATCAAATCAAATCACCTTTATTAGGGTCACAAATTGGGCGCGCAGGCCCGTCTTACATTCGGCCCTTCCAATCACTCGTCTTTCGTTCATCAAGAGCATTATACATTTACATAGGAAGAAAAATGAACATTGTGAAATGAATGTTGTAAACATAAACAAGGCTAAACATGGAGAAAAATGTGTACATAAAAAGTATGTGACGTAAAAGTAGTGATGCCAGCGCGTCCCACACACACACACACACACACACACACACACACCACACACACTCTCTCTCTCTCTCTCTCATTCACTCTCACTCTCACTCATTCACTCACACACACACACTCTCACTCATTCACTCTTCCGCTCACTCATTCACTCTCCCGTTCACTCATTCACTCTCCCGCTCACTCATTCACTCTCCCGCTCACTCATTCACTCTCCCGCTCACTCATTCACTCTCCCGCTCACTCATTCACTCTCACGCTCACTCATTCTGTCTCTCCCGCTCACTCATTCACTCTCCCGCTCACTCATTCACTCTCCCGCTCACTCATTCACTCTCCCGTTCAATCATTCACTCTCCCGCTCACTCATTCACTCTCACTCATTCACTCTCACGCTCACTCATTCACTCTCACGCTCACTCATTCACTGTCCCGCTCACTCATTCACTCTGCCGCTCACTCATTCACTCTCACGCTCACTCATTCACTCTCACGCTCAATCATTCACTCTCCCGCTCACTGATTCACTCTCACGCTCACTCATTCACTCTCACGCTCACTCATTCCTTCTCACGCTCACTCATTCACTCTCACGCATTCACTCTCACGCTCACTCATTCACTCTCACGCTCACTCATTCACTCTCACGCTCACTCATTCACTCTCCCGCTCACTCATTCACTCTCCCGCTCACTCATTCACTCTCACTAATTCACTCTCCCGCTCACTCATTCACTCTTCCGCTCACTCATTCACTCTCCCGCTCACTCATTCACTCTCCCGCTCACTCATTCACTCTCACGCTCACTCATTCACTCTCACTCATTCACTCTCACTCATTCACTCCCACACACAGACACTCTCACTCATTCACTCTCCAGCTCACTCATTCGCTCTCACGCTCACTCATTCACTCTCCTGCTCATTCATTCACCCTCACGCTCACTCATTCACTCTCATGCTCACTCATTCACTCTCCCGCTCACTCATTCACTCTCACTCATTCACTCTCCCGCTCACTCATTCACTCTCACGCTTAATCATTCACTCTCCCGCTCACTCATTCACTCTCACGCTCACTCATTCACTCTCACGCTCACTCATTCACTCTCACGCTCACTCATTCACTCTCACACTCACTCATTCACTCTCACGCTCACTCATTCTGTCTCTCATTCACACTCACTCACTCTCTCACTCAAACTACAGTAATGAACATAAGTTTAGATTATACATGATAAAATCAAATGGTATTTAACTTATAATATGACAGATGAGAATACACAAACATATGGATTCGCGTGTTACATAACATGCGTGTTACATGACATGCATCTGCTCAGCTCTCTCTCTCTCTCTCACTCTCTCTCTCTCTCTCTCTCTCTGTATTCTTTCATATACACACACTCACACGCATGCGTACGCTCACACACACACACACACACTCTCTCTATTTCTCTCTCATTCACTCTCACTCTCACTAATTCACTCTCCCGCTCACTCATTCACTCTCACGCTCACTCATTCACTCTCACGCTCACTCATTCGCTCTCACGCTCACTCATTCACTCTCCCGCTCACTCATTCACTCTCACGCTCACTCATTCACTCTCACGCTCACTCATTCACTCTCACGCTCACTCATTCATTCTCCCGCTCACTCATATACTCTCCCGCTCACTCATTCACTCTCCCGCTCACTCATTCACTTTCACGCTCACTCATTCTGTCTCTCCCGCTCACTCATTCACTCTCCCGCTCACTCATTCACTCTCCCGCTCACTAATTCACTCTCCCGTTCACTCATTCACTCTCCCGTTCAATCATTCACTCTCACGCTCACTCATTCACTCTCACGCTCACTCATTCACTGTCCCGCTCAATCATTTACTCTGCCGCTCACTCATTCACTCTCACACTCACTCATTTACTCTCACGCTCACTCATTCACTCTCACGCTCAATCATTCACTCTCCCGCTCACTCATTCACTCTCACGCTCACTCATTCCTTCTCACGCTCACTCATTCACTCTAACTCATTCACTCACACACACAGACACTCTCACTCATTCACTCTCCCGCTCACTCATTCGCTCTCACACTCACTCATTCACTCTCCCGCTCACTCATTCACCCTCACGATCACTCATTCACTCTCACTCATTCACTCTCCCGCTCACTCATTCACTCTCCTGCTCACTCATTCACTCTCACGCTCAATCATTCACTCTCCCGCTCACTCATTCACTCTCATGCTCACTCATTTACTCTCACGCTCACTCATTCACTCTCACTCATTCACTCTCACGCTCACTCATTCTGTCTCTCATTCACACTCACTCACTCTCTCACTCAAACTACAGTAATGAACATAAGTTTAGATTATACATGATAAAATCAAATGGTATTTAACTTATAATATGACAGATGAGAATACACAAACATATGGATTCGCGTGTTACATAACATGCGTGTTACATGACATGCATCTGCTCAGCTCTCTCTCTCTCTCTCTCTCTCTCTCTCTCTCTCTCTCTGTATTCTTTCATATACACACATTCACACGCATGCGCGCGCTCACACACACACACTAACACATCAACTCTCCCACTGTCTCACTCTCTAACACACAATCCTACACACACACACACACACTCACTCTCTCAATCACACTCTCTCACACATACACGTACACATGAACGCATGCACGCACGCACACACTCCCTCACTCACTCTCACACATACACGTACGAATGCATGCACTGACACATTCCCCCACCATTTCTCGCTCAATCACTCTCTCCACACACACGCATGCACACACGCATTCACTCTCTCCCTCTCTCTGACACCCACTCTCTCTCTCTCTCTCTCTCTCTCTCTCTCTCTCTCTCTCGCTCCCACACGCACACACATATATAGTGAACAATTATAATGAACAATTATACTGAACAATTATACTGAACAATAGATAGATAGATAGATAGATAGATAGATAGATAGATAGATAGATAGATAGATAGATAGATAGATAGATAGATAGATAGATAGATAGATAGATAGATAGATAGATAGATAGATAGATAGATAGATAGATAGATAGATAGATAGATAGATAGATAGATAGATAGATAGATAGATAGATAGATAGATAGATAGATAGATAGATAGATAGATTAGATAGATAGATAGATAGATAGATAGATAGATAGATAGATAGATAGATAGATAGATAGATAGATAGATCCCCGACAGAAGCTGGGCGAAGCCGGGCCGAACCAGCTAGTTTATTTATATAATCACGTTTCATGAAAGAACCCACAGTTTGACGACACCTCTGAACTATCCCATATAAATTCCCTCAGTTTGTGCCAAAACGAAAACCGCCAGACAAATTCAAAAAGTGCGGGGGGGGGGGGGTGTCTTGCTGAAGCTGTAATACTCTTAAAATGATGGCATGAATCTGGGATCCGTAAATTATATACCGCATATAAACAAACATTGAAATCTGCTGTACAATCTCCAGAAAAAAAAATTTGTTTGTTGGATGGACATAATGATAAGGTTATATGCTAAATCTCATCATTTTCCCTCAGTTGGTTACTGAGATATTGAATTTTATATTGAGGCAAAAAAAAAAAAAAAAAACTATAGTTTCTCTAGCTCGTTGTCGGTACACCTATTGATGTCGTCGTATCTTATGCCATCAGGCCCTGAAGCGCTGTTATTTGATCGTCGAAGCACAGCCTTGATTTCTTTCACTGTCACTGTGTCTTCATCCGAAGTGTTCTGGGCCTTGCACCTGTCTGAGGTGACCTCCTTGGCAAGATTTCGGCCTCCCATGTCTGTCTGGTTGCTCTGCTCTAGATAGCGTTCAAAGAGGGCTTTGCCCTTGTCCTCGTCAGTCCTCTGCCAGATGAGGTCAGCACCTTGGAAGTCAGAAATGCTCTTATTCTTGACTACCCCCCTCATGCTTTTGTGTAGTCGCCAGAAAAATTTCAGTGACTTGTCTGTGCTTACTCTTTGACACACCTCTGCCCATTTTTCGCTTTTAACCACCATGACCAGTTTTTTTTAAATAGCTTCCTTTTGTGTGTACCTCTCTTTCTAAGTGCATGCAGGGACTCGGCTGGCCAGCTCTGTTCTTCTTGGCATTTTGCTATCTCCTTACAGCACTACGGATATTAATGAGTAGGCTGGACAACAGTATTTGAGAGGATCTGTGGACAGCAATGTTTGATCCAGCAATATTATGGGAAGTAAGAACAGCGTGTGTGATTTAGACGCACAAAACATCGAGTGGAGTAGTGTATAAATATATTGGGATACTCCATAAACGCAATACACCTTATGACGTTGAAAGGGGTCATATTCTACGAAGGGGCTTCACATTAAAACCTGAAATGTGTGATATAAATAACAATAACTATGCCAATGTCCTGTAACCTGTCAATATTGATGTTAAGGATGTCAAAAGTGTTAAGCACGTGACAGATGAACACGGTGATGTCTTAAGGACAGTTTAAAGATGGCCGCCCCAGGTCCACTTTCAGTGTGTACCACATACCTCGTTTTCGCCAGACCTAGCCCCAAATGATTTCCACCTGTTTGGACAGCTCAAAGAGGTACAGCAGGTGGGGCATGAGTGGTTACATACGCGACCAAGAGAATTTTTCTCTACAGTAACCCAAGCAATTTATCGGCGCTGGAAGACTTGCATTGAACGCAGTGATAGCTACATACAAAAAAATACATTTGTTCTTTACTTTTTCAGAATATATTCACCGGAAAAAAAAAAATTAAGGTTTTAATTTGAAGGCCCCTCGTATATTTACTTTCTCACAGAACTTAGGTGTATTAAAGCACTTGCACTTTATATACCAACTATCACCCATACTGCGACATCCAAATATATCTAAGTCCGCAAAACGACATAAATTGCAGATCCACACCAAACCTCTTCTACCAATGTCAAACTTGGACATGATCCAAATAACACATGATGCTTCAGAAGAGTTGCCAAATTAAGTATCCGAGAGGGACGCAGAGGTGTTTCCAAGGCACCAGGGCCGGTTTATATACTGGCCAAGACCTAATGACGCGTCCTCGTCGAGCGTCCTGGGCAACAGGTCCCTTCGGGGTCCTGGCTAAAGTCAGTAGGATCGCCGATTCATCCGATATCGTAGAGTGTCTGCCTGTACGGCGAGGAACCACCAGTCTGCACACCAATAAGCCAGACATGGGACAACGGATACTCACGCAAACCTCAAGTCCTGTATGACATCATACTGATGTTGGACAACAGGATGCCTTCATCCGACATACAGGACTTCGCGTTGGAGCTCAAGCCATCGAACACAAGCAAGCAAGTATATGAGACCGATTAAGAAATAATGTTATCGGACAGACAGTGGGATCAACACCTTGTGCCACATTTATGGAAAGATGGAAGAGCAAATGGTTCTAGCATCTTGTTACAATGCAACACCATCAACTACAAGCGCTGGTGCAACACCAAAGACGATCTGATACGAGAACAAGAGGACGCCCGAGAAGAAATTCGACTGACGATATCAAAAACATTCTACAGTCACACGGAATGATAAACAGTAGATTTGGATCAAACAAAAATGGATTGCGAAAAATTAGGATAAAGGATGTTTCACAGTTACGACTTAAAAGTTGTTAATATAGTAGCAATCCTGTTGTTTTGTTACGCAATGACAACATTTTAGTTATATATAAGCACACGGCAGAAACGGTTTGTCGCTTAAGACGATTTATCATCCCATGTCAATTCATCAGTAAAACGTTTTGATTTTACATTTTAGTAACATTATACAGAAACATAGAGTCTCCTTGGCGTAGTGGTCAATCTGTATGACTGGGGTTCTGAAAGATGTGGGTTCGATTCCGGGCCGCGTCCTTCGTTTCACGAGTGCATGTTTTCGGAGACTCCTGAGGGTCGTTGCAGGAGCGACAGAGTTCGTGCTTTGTGCGACGTTTTCTACGCTGCGGAAAGAGACTGAGTCATATGGGATAAAAACCTAGTGCAATGAAGTCGACCCTGTCTGCGGCCTTTTTTTTTTTTTTTTTTGTTAAGGAAAAACAATAGCATACTGGATGGACTCGTACCTGTCTGTCCGGTAATCAGGCGTTCGAATTCTCATCGAGGCGAATTTGATTTTTTTCCCCCCTTCAATATAATTGACCTGGCCTCACACGTGCCACACAGCCTAAGATGGGTACCACAAAATGTTTTCGAAAGTGAAGACAGTCGACGAGATTCTGATCACATCACCTATCAAGTGTCGAATAGAGGTGGAGGCGGTCAGTGCAGCTTTCCGCTAGATGGAGAATACGATACACACACATCGCGATTGTAACTGACTCAGAAAGAATGCTGAGGAAGGTGAGGACAGGCAAGCTTCGGGCAGAGTGGCTTGCTTCGCTTCGGAAGTCACGGGTGGCAAGCATCGCCTGGGTCTTTTCTCCGGGGCATGCCGGTGTGCTGGGGAATGAACAGGCGGACAAATTGGCTGGCTCTGTAAAACTTGGTGGAGTATTGATGCATGACAAGGCAGACGTGTTGCGGCCTTGTGGGAGCACGTGTACACCTTGGAGGAGAAACGGATTACCTTGGTCTGGCAACAATGAGGCAGCGAGGAGTGATGAGGGGATCTGGCTGACGCTCGACGCTCAGAGGAAAGGCGAGACGGATATATAATCAGATTGCTACTGGTACTATTGGTGTTGGAACTCTTCGCTGGCTGCTGAGGATGGGGACGGAGCGCCTATGGGAATGTCCCGAATACTGTGATGTCGGTTCCTAAATCAATCAATTAATCAATCAAGTGTCGATAGCTCTATAAAAATATTGGCCGTGCACCATTTACCAAATTACCCCCGAAGGCGTGTAAATCAGTCCTTTAGGTTATTTTATCATCATCATGTGCCATGCCGATAAGCGTCGTTAAGAGCCTTGGATCAGCTCTGTGTTTTTGTCTCGATTATACCATGTGCCCTAGGCAGATATCTGTGTTATTTACTTACACATTTAGGTGTTATTTGGAATGCACTCTTAGAAAATTAAAGACGCAGGTGAGTAATCTGGGATGCCCATGGCAATTACTTTAAGAGATATAAAGAAAACAGTTGATAAGGTAGGATTAGCAAGTTAAAGCTATTTAAATATGAAAGAAAGTGACACAGCGAAGCGATCTACCAACATATATAAGATAGTGAATAAACTATGTTAATCTCGTAAATTGATGGTATTTATCTGAAGTAATGTGCTCTCTTCGCACTCTCTACAACACCACGCTCTCTTAAGCGGTTGGGTTAGAATCTGTTGACAGTTAAATACAGTGTGTATTTTTACTGACTGTGCAGTGGTTGAAAATATTGCCCGTCCAAGTTTTGTATTTACCTATTATGTTGCATGAACTTTACAGAGGGTGAATACAAAACTTGGACCGGCAATATTTGCATACACTGCACAGTCGTTAAAAATGCACTCTGTACAACCCGGTAAAGGATAAGAGCATGCTAGCTATTAAACTTCAGGAGCGTTTATGGTATGGTAAGGTAACGGTTCCATCCTCTAGCACAGGTCAGTTGAATTTAAATGTTGACTTCTCGTTCGAAAGCAATGGCAAATTACATAAAGTTAAATTGCCTGGAATATCAATCTGGGGTGGATCTCAATGCTCTGCAAAGGAAATGTAATTTTTTAGGGGATACCATTACAACCCTAGACCCAGGGTTGTCCATGGGACATTTACATTGCGTGGTAATTTATGAATGTCCCATCCCATCCCGTCCCATGGAACTTTTCCATGGGATTTCCATGGGAATAACATTCCCATGGCCAAGCCTGGCAGGCTTGTCCATGGGAAATGTTTTTCTGTCCCATCCTATGGTAATTTATGCCTGTCCCATCCCGTCCCATCCCATCCCTACACTATTAAGAAAATCCCTTTTTTTCCCATGGGATTCCCATGGCTAAGACCTAATCTCAACCAGTTCTCGGGTGTTGTGATGAACCTCCATTTGGATACATCCTAGGATGTCTCTCCGCAGAAGTGGCGTCCCACAGCCAATACTGCACCCTATTGGGTTTTTTTTTTTATTTGAAGAGGGGAAGGTCAGCTCTGGATGCAGGAATCTCCGCGGAAATGGTGCTTCGGCACTACATCGAAAGGGTAAGGGCCTTTACACCAGTCTCATGTCAATACCAATTTTAGCCTCAGTCGGCCTGGGAGCCTTGGTCATTTTTTTTTAAATCTGTCAGGATGTGAATTCTAATGCGTGACCACCAGGCAGGCAAGAAAACAAGCCAGCCTCTGCGCCACCGCGGCTTCAGGGGATATGGTTTTAGACCCATATTTGGTTGACCTCCTGGCACCTGCGGACTGATGTTAGCTGCACTACGTCGACAGCCATACTTCTAAGAACATATTATAGTGCCAGTGTCATGAGTCTGTGACACATGCACTTGCCATGAGCTTACATCGTCTCCGTTCATTATACAAAATCATTAACTCTTCAGGGAATAGGATTCCATCTTGTTTTGAGCAGGAAGTACCCGTCGCGTTGATCTTTCAGGTATAGTAGCAGTCTAAAGTTACCGTTTCAGCATGTAGCAGATCCTCTGCAGAACGTCGTCCTCATCACAGCCCGCCGAAAGAGACTCTCGATATTTCCTCAGTTCACCTGCCTCATGCTGTTTTCACGATTAGAGTGTCTTTATTGGTTTATGCCCACCTTCGTGTGGGTTGCTCTGTGCCGTTTCCTCCAAGAACCTTATTTTCCGTTGCTGTTCTTTACAAGCAACAATGACGTATTTAGCCTTCGCTTGCTATGAGCTTGAATTCAATCCATGCACGTGAAATTACTACCAGTGATTGCACTGGAATGATTTTGCGTGAGGGTTAGCTTTTCCTATTACCAGTGCCCCTCACCACCAGGCACACCCACTCCCACTTCTGAAGCACTTGTAATTTACATCTCCAAGTCAAGGACAAGGAGCCAACATTTAAGTCCAAATTACCAGTGTGTGGAATTAACCCACTACGCATTGGTCACAAGAGAAAATTTCAGAGTGGTATACCTCTCGGCCACATCGACCCGCTTGACAATCCCAAGTAATTCAGTTTTCGACAAATTATGGTGTTTGTGAACCAGTTTTCTTCGGTATTTAGATCGCCTATAAATCTACTGTACGTAAACTTGCCCAGGAATCACGAACAGCCAAAACAATGCAGGGATTGAATGATACGTCTTGTAAAGAATATGCAACTAACTTTTTAACTAGAATTCGAAAGCTATACTGCTGAAATATATAGTTATAAAAGACACATTTCAAAAGTGTAACTAAAACAGGGGGAGACAACAAAAAACGTGTGTGAAGTTATTAGCCACGAGTATTGGCTTCCCATTTTAAGCCGGCTCCACACATTGGCCCTCCGGCAAATAAGAGTTAAAACAAAGTCTGATAGCACCGTGCAACCTGCTGTATCAGACTTGACGGCTATGTTAGATTTACATGGCGTAGTTTAAAGTGTAATCGTTTTATGTCGTTTTGCTAGATAAAAAGATTGTATCTTATGAAAATGTATTTATGTCAATTTTGAAACTGTTATCAAGGCATGAGTTTGATAATTTTAATAGATTCAAAATTGCACACGTTTGCAATTTATGTCTAAAAATAGTAACAGCTTATATCTGAAATGTCAGAGATATGTTTCACATAACGGTAAAATATTGACACGATATTAAAGAATAGTTTTGACAGCAAAGGTAAAATGTCACAGAAAGAATTGATGTCAGATCATACAGACTCACAGACACTATTTTGAAAATAAAGTTAAAGTTAGTTGCATGACAGAATTTCAGATTGGCAAATCAGCTATGTGCACATGTGGATTGGCGCCGTAGAAAGCAGATTACATATTCCAAGACAGCCCTGAATACAACATATCTAGGCTAACCTGGCCTAGATAAACAACAGTGGAATATACACTTTATGGACCATTTTTTTTTTATGTTGCACATTCCTTGCAGGACGTTGCAGTCAACACCAGCATTTTTCAGCTGCTGTTGAAGTACTAGGCGAGTTTTTAAGTTCAGTAGTTTGCCATTGCTTTCTGAGCGACCGGCTCACATACCCCGTAGTTACCAACGCGGTTAGAACCGCTACCGATTCTCGACATCGTCACGTTACTCACGAGAGTATACGGGATTACGGAGAAAGTCGCTAACTTCTAGGCCAGGGAGACCGGCAGATCACTATATAGACAGACATATAATATGTTGGAAATGGTTGATTATTTGGTTGGTTGGTTGGTTGGTTGGTTGGTTGGTTGGTTGGTTGGTTGGTTGGTTGCTTGGTTGCTTGGTTGGTTGGTTGACGGTTGGTTGGTTGGCTGGTTCTGAATCCCATGAAACCTGAGTTTTGTTTTAACTATTCAGTCTGATACACTGGCTGTCCGGTTGTCTACGTAATGTCAGCGGATTGCATCTAACATAGCGAGGTTAATTTACAGAATTATTTCTCGACCCCCTACCTCAATTTCATCTTCAAGGAGAATGTATCGCAGAGTTCTCCATCCCCTCTCCAAGCCCAGAAAACAATGCTGCAAGACGAGCACTGGAACTTAACATTTGTATAGAGGCATATTAGCATGTGACCGGGTTATGATTCCACGCAAAATGTAGCAACTGCCTGGGGTTAAGAATTTGTTTATAATTTTTCCTCTACCGGTTTTAGTATTTCGTTCTCAAGAGTTCAACCGATTGTCGGAAGGGAAAACTTACAGATAAAGATGCAATCCAAGATAATGGTATTGGGACTCTGTGCTGGTTGTTGAAGATGAGGTCGGAGCAGGTATGGGAATGCCCCGAGTGCTTAGATGTCATTTCTTGACACAACACAACGTAACTCGACTTGTTTATTTTCATGGAAAACACTGATCTCGTACTTTACCACTGACAGCAAAATGACAGAGAAGCAGATCGTTAACGGTACGTGAAGGTCAGCTAGGAAGCGTCTATTTATTTGTCAATAAGTATCTGGCCTAGAGGGTTTTCCGCAAATTCCTTTCAGTTAACATGCACTTGTTGGTGTCGTAAACACTTCAGCTGTCATGAAAGTCAGTGTCGCAATGTTGTCGATTGTGACAAAACACCGGATGATTCCTCTCCTTATTCGCAGCTTGGCATGAGAGAAACAACTTTAGTTGTGTTCAATGAAACGCGTAAAATAAATCGCTGCTGAGGTCTGTTGTCCGTAGTCACTTTCATCTTCGTTCCGAGTTATAAGGGAGTTGAGGAAAATGAACGATCTGATAAACATTACTGGCTCTGAATCCCCCGCAGATGGTCAACCCATGGATTGTGCCGATGTTATTAACGCCCTTAGAGAATGGCGAGAGAGGGGCACTTTAACCCCAATGAATCCACTTCGTTGTCCAGAATGAGAGACTCCGGATTAAGAATTGGCACGGCCAGAAATGACATCTTATGAGCAAGACAGAGCCTGTATGAGCATTCCCGGTGTGCTGTGACGTAGTTGTTGCATGACAATTTCTTGACAAATTCTTACCGGATTCCCATGTGGATCAGAATAATAAAATATTGAGAATTCTATCTCCCTGATTTAATTAACTGAACTCTGTATAGGGACTTATTGATTAATTTGCACACAGAAAATGAACAAGTGTACCTCTTGTTTTTACCAAACACCATTTGTTTTCTGTCTGTCTGTCATTTTGTCCGTCCGTCCATCCGTCCGTCCGTCCGTCCGTCCGTCCGTCTGTCTGTCTGTCTGTCTGTCTGTCTGTCTGTCTATCTATATTTCTTATCTATTTATCTATCTTTCCATCTATCTATCTATCTATCTATCTATCTATCTATCTATCTATCTATCTATCTATCTACCTATCTATCTATCTATCTATCTATCTATCTATCTATCTATATTTCTTTCTTTCTTATCTATCTATCTATCTATCTATCTATCTATCTATCTATCTATCTATTTATCTATCTATCTATCTATCTATATGTCTATCTGTCTCTCTGTCTGTCTGTTTCTCCGTCTGTCTGTCCAGCCGACTGCGTCCTCAGTCCGTCAGTCTGTCTATCAATCTATCTACCTGTCTATCTCTCTGTCGGTCTATTTTCCCTGTCTCTCTGCAGATGTAGCGTATTTCTGTGTCTTTCTTTCTATCTGTCTATCAATATAACTGTATGAATGTCTTTTAATCTGACTACACATCTACATGCATGTATGTCTATATATCTGGCTAGCTAACAACTATTACTAACTACATGTTCATGTGTATTTCTTTTTGTCTTGGCATCCAACTCATTTATATCCTCTCTCTATCTACTAAAGGAAACTTAGTATATATGCACATATCTCAGTGCAATAACGCCGGGTTCGTTATAAAATAACAAATAAATAACGTACATTATTCAATAGCAAGAAACAGTAAATATAATATCACTGCTCACATTCACAATTAAATATTGACTTTTCCAGCTTGCTGGTCTTTAGTGACATTCACAGAGTGGTTTTCTGACACAACATTCAGGCTAAAAATGTGTTTTGCGAAAGTTCAAGTGATACTGTATACACCGATTATTTCTAGCATAGTGTCGCGGCAATTGTTGCTGACGCAGTATCTTGCAGATCCGGCATTTACAAGCTGCTTGCAGTAACGCAAAGTTCCTGTTTTAAATACTAGAACCCGCTTCATGATCACATTAAAACGCACATCCCTGTACATAAGAATTAGTGTGATTGTCTGGTCAAGATGTAAGAAAGGAGTTAGATGTTGAATAGTCCTAGTAAAAGCAGTATTTCATAAGATGATTCGCACATAAAGCGGAGTGTTGCGATGTCTAAAAGCGAAGCTTGTACATGCAACAGCAATGTAATGGACGTTACTGGAACGAGACAGGTTTACACGAACTAGAAGTTTACGTTTAATTAAATGTGTCATGAAGAGACATCACATTTGTGTAGATCTCGATGCGTGGAGGAATAGGTGACCCTTTTTATCCCTCACTTTCGCAGAAGATGAGCCCAGGCGTCGAATGTACGTCCGAACGTGATCATGACACTACCAGCGCCATTCGCTGTCAGCTACATCAGGTAATACAGATTGATAGGCAGACACACTAACAGACAGACATATTTAATGAGAGAAACATTGGCAGGCAAAAGAGGAGACAGATGGGCAGAGAAATATACAACCGGGGTGACAGACTGGCAAACAGATTGACAGAAGATAGACATTCAAGTAGCAAAATATACATCAGACAGAATGTGAGACATAAGGATGGTAGAACGAGGAATAGACAGACAGGCAGGTGGACGGGCAGAGAAGCAGACAGATATACTGACAAACAGACCGACAGAAGATAGGCATTCAAGTAGCTAAGTATACATCAGACGGAATGTCAGACATAAGGGAGATGGAATGAGGAATAGACAAACAGTTAAGTAGACAAGAACTAAAGTAGACAGACAGACAGACAGACAGAACGAACGAACGAACGAACAGACTTTATTTTCAAAGGGTAACAAATTGGGCACGCAGGCCCGTCTTACATTCGGCCCTTCCACTCACTCAGCTTTCTTTCATGACAGACAGACAGACCGACCGACCGACAGACAGACAGACAGACAGACAGACAGACAGGCAGGGCCAACATTGAGTAGAAAAGAAATTATGATTACAGTGACGAAACAACCAATGAATATTTTCGTTTCATTAAACTGAGCCCCCATAATCATAGTCTGAAAGTAAGACACACAACCGTGTGTACCAAGAAACGCTCGACAGTGTTATTATGCTATGGGAGATTGCTATTTGATGAGAAATTGTCCTACTATGTCTCAAACTGGACTGCGGCGCGGCTGACGGAATTAACGCGCTCTGGCGCTTAAACTTCCTGTACGCTATCGAGGCAGGGGTATTGTTTCATACACGCGTCAGACTTCAACGTTGACGTCTAGTTCGGAAAGCAATGGCAAGCTATTGAAAGTAAAATTGTCTAGAAAATGAACCTGAGGTTGGAATTGATCGCAACGGCAATGACAGAATATGCACGTGTTTGTTAATATCTCAAAGTTCTAGATTCCATTACTGGATCTAGTTTTCTGTGTCGGTATGTAGGTTGTGGACCTCTTAAATACCCTGAGGTTGTAACTCTTTTTTTTGTTTGTTCGTTTGCTTTGTACTCAAGCGTAGTCCATACACGTGCTACTACTGATTTTTGCGTGTGGATTAGCTTTCCATATTACCAGTGTCCCTCGTCATCAGGCGAATCCACTCCGACTTCTGACGTACTTGTAATTAACGTCTACAAGTCAGAAACGAGAAGTCAATATTTTACTCCAACTTACCAGTGTAGGGGTTGAACCCGCTACCTCAGCATGAGCACATCGGAAGTTTAAGAGCGAACGCTGTTATCCATTCTGCCCTGCTGGCCGTCATTGATGTCTACTTACATGTCCGACATATTTAATTTTTATAATTTGCGTTTGTCTTAACAACCAGTCTTTTTTCACATTTCTCCACCTCACACACATACATACACACGGACACGGTATTCTGTTTGCTGATAATCGACAAGATGTATATATGTAACAGCAACGGCTGCCTGAAAGAGGCTCATGAAACTAGAACATTATATTCAACAATAAGAAAGAGACAAGCCGGTCTAGCTTGCGAAGGAGATAACGGCTTTCTCAGTAATCCCGAATATCCACGTAGTGTAACGCAGCTGTGGGAGATTCGGTAGCGGATCGCGTCGCGTTGGTTACTTACGAGGGTATGTGAGCCGGTCGCTCTGAAAACAATGGCAAACTACTCAGCGTAATCTTGCCAAGACATCAAAAACAGCGGTAAAATGCTGGTGTTGACAGCAATGTCCTGTAAATAGGATATGCGGGAAAGAAAAAGAAAAAAAAGACAAACAGCTTTCAGTGGTCATGTGATGAGAAGAGAGGCATTGGAGAACATCGTGACGACTGGAAAGATCAAGGCGAAGAGAGGCGAAGGCGGATCAAGAAAATTGATGCTGGATGGACTGAGACGGTGGCAAGGAGGAATATCGTCAGCAGAGTTGATCCAGAACACGAAAGACCGAGATCTGTGGACAGACATGAACATCTACGTCAGCTGACAGGGCACTTGATGATGATGATGATGAAAATGATGATGACGAAGATGTCTACAAAATGTGGTTTATTAATGAGCGAAAACAGCTAACAAGTCGAAAATCGTATTTTCTAGCCACTCCAGTAAATCATTATTTCATTTCACACACACACACACACACACACACACACACACACACACACACACACCATACACAAACACCACACACACACCATACACGGGGCTGATTATTTAAATATCTGGCACCTTTCGGGAGCTTTATCTAACGGCCGCGATTACATGTTGAATTATCATACATGTGTTTTACGTCATCAACGTCATTCGTGATTATATTTGGAATTAGCACACGTGTGTTTTACGTCATCAACGCCAACCAATAGAATCTTGCTACGGCTGTAAATCACGGGACGTGTGAGCACAATGTATTTGTTTATCAACACAGTCCCTATCTTGTTATGAAACTATCAATATTGTACGATGATTTTGATAACAGATTACTGCTCAGCTTGTTATGATAATTCTCACGACAATTTCATCTCTCACTTTTGTCTATCACACATGTCTTATAATCCTTAATTTACTCTTTTTTTCCTCTCTCTCTCTCTCTCTCTCTCTCTCTCTCTCTCTCTCTCTCTCTCTCTCTCTCTCTCTCTCTCTCTCTCTCTCTTCTTCTTCTTCTTCTTCTTCTTCTTCTTTTTCTTCTTCTTCTTCTTCTTCTTCTTCTTCTTCTTCTCCTTCTTCTTCTTCTTACTTATCTATCTGTCTCTATCTGCAATTGTACTTTCTTCAATGTATTACTTTTCTAAAGTGTGCCCAGATAATCATACAGATGATCGTACAGGTGATCGTAGAGTTGGTAATATTGTTGAACATACAGTTTATCATACAATCGATCATACAGTTGAACATATAGTTGATCACACAGCTGATCATATAATTGATCACACAGCTGATCATATAATTCATCGCACAGTTGATCATATAATTGATCGCACAGTTGATCATATAATTGATCGCACAGTTGATCATATAATTGATCACACAGCTGATCATATAATTGATCGCACAGCTGATCATATAATTGATCGCACAGCTGATCATATAATTGATCGCACAGCTGATCATATAATTGATCACACAGCTGATCATATAATTGATCGCACAGCTGATCATATAATTGATCGCACAGTTGATCATATAATTGATCGCACAGTTGATCATATAATTGATCGCACAGCTGATCATATAATTGATCACACAGCTGATCATATAATTGATCGCACAGCTGATCATATAATTGATCGCACAGTTGATCATATAATTGATCGCACAGTTGATCATATAATTGATCGCACAGTTGATCATATAATTGATCATACAGTGGATCATACTGTTGAACATACAGCTGACCATATAATTGATCACACAGCCGATCACCCATCTGATCAAGAAGAACCCAAACCCTGACCTTCAGCAAACCCTAGACGTGGAAGGACACTGGCGCATACACATTGCCAAGGGGAAAATGAAATACGGGGGTCATTGAAAACGTCATAGAAATTTAGAAATCACAGTCATCGGTGACATGGTTCCTGGACGAGGAGGCAGGGGATCGCCAGCACGAAGCTGAACGCGGGATATTAACACATCCTGGGCAATAACATTCAAGAGACGGGAACTGGCGTAACATTGAGACTTTTCGGAGGGCCGTATTGAGACGAACTCTCGTAATGTCGAGTCTCTTCGGGGGGCTGTAATGAGACGAACTCTCGTAACATCGAGTCTTTTCGGCGGGCCGTATTGAGACGAACTGTCATAACGTCGAGTCTTTTCGGCGGGCCGTATTGAGACGAACTCTCGTAACATTTAGTCTTTTCGGCGGGCCGTATTGAAACGAACTCTCGTAATATCGAGTCTCTTCGGGGGGCTGTAATGAGACGAACTCTAGTAACATCGAGTCTTTTCGGCGGGCCGTAATGAGACGAACTGTCGTATGCGGGCCGTAATGAGACGAACTGTCGTAAGCGGGCCTTATTGAGACGAACTGTCGTAACATCGAGTCTCTCCGGCGGGCCGTAATGAGACGAACTGTCGTAACATCGAGTCTCTCCGGCGGGCCGTATTGAGACGAACTGTCGTAACATCGAGTCTCTCCGGCGGGCCGTAATGAGACGAACTGTCATAACATCGAGTCTCTCCGGTGGGCCGTATTAAGACGAACTGTCGTAACATCGAGTCTCTCCAGCGGGCCGTATTGAGACGAAATGTCGTAACATCGAATCTATCCGACGGCAGTAATGACAGCGACTTTCTGCATAGACTGAAAGTAGCAAACACATGGAATGTCAATCCCGGAATATCGGTTATGCTGCCTAGTCATCCTGAAGAAACCTCAACCAGTGAGGTCCCTTGTGCGCGGAGCGGACATTACAAATTACACCGGAACCGGAAATCACAAAAAGGATAATGCGTAATTAGAACCACCATCAACATTAGAATATTCAACAACATGCAGTGACGTGGCCTGTGCAGAAAGTTCCTTAAAACAGAATTTCTGAATAATTTCTTAGACAGCTAAGGATTTGTAGGCATCTGTGAAGAAGGTAGTCTGTCATTTCTTTCTTTCTTTCTTTCTTTCTTTCTTTCTTTCTTTCTTTCTTTCTTTATATCTATCTTTCTTTCTTTCTATCTTGCTTGCTTTCTTTTGTCATTCACTACTTTATGCCGTTAAAAAGTCGCAGGATTTATTGGTGTTTGGTTTACGAACTAGCTCGGTCGCTTGGCATGCTAAGATGTTGTGGGTTTTTAAGGTGTTGATGACTCCGTAACCATCTTTTTCGTGGTATTCCCTGTTTTATTTCCTTCTTTAAGGAAAAACAAATTGTCCCTAAGTTGTTTCCTGTTATAGGTCTGTGATGTGATAAAGTCATCACATGGTGTATACCTGACAGAAAGGTGGAATAGATGGCCAGTATTGACCTTATTTTAGCAAGCGACAAACCCAGGCATTCAACTCGTGCTCTTCCCTGTTGATGTCATTTCCAGAGCAGTGCGTTATCAGCTTGGCTAGCTTTTCTTGTTGGCAGAGACCATGCTGATCGGTGGCCGTAGAATCGTTTCTATCCAGGAATCCTCTGTCTACCGTCCGTAGCATTGTTTTTATCCATGCATCCTATGTCTACAGCCCGTAGCATTGTTTCTATCAAGGGTTCCTCTGTCAACCGACCTTAGCATTGTTTCTATCCAGGCATCCTATGTCAACCGACCGTAGCATTGTTTATATCCAGAGATCCTCTATGTCTAACCGTCCGGCGTGAGATCACACCCATCAACTCTCTGCCAGCTGCTCGCAGGCCGAATCCCACACAAGCTTGAATGATTTCACATTGTCTTGTCTGTATATGCGTGCCTGTGTATGTGTGTGTGTGTGTGTATGTGTGTGTGTGTGTGTGTGTGTGTGTGTGTGTGTGTGTGTGCCCGCGCACGCGCGAGTGTGTGTTTGTGTGTGTGTGTGTTTCTAAATGGGTGCTTGGCCTTACTCGTAGGCCAGCGGAGAGACCTGGGTGCCTTACTTCGTCTCTGATATGGGATATCCCTTACCGCGGAACATCACACTGATTATTATAGTGTGATATTTCTTACGAAAGTGTGGGAGTCAAAAGGAAACAACCACATTAATTTTCTGGGAATTAGTGTAAAAGTTGTCTCAAAGCAAGGTTTATGGCGCAGCGCATAAAGAAATTAACAAGTATTGATTCGCGCTCGATCGAGACCATGTAACTTGGTCCAAAATCGTTGATCGCTGAAGCAGAGAAACAGGTATAACTACTAATAATTAACATCACGTTCTCTAGGTAAACGTCACGATTAGAGTAAGAAACACCTGCGGTGAAGTTTGTAAAATAACAACCACTTATAAAAAAATATATAACGGAAAAACACATTTTCTTACTAATATCTACAATATCACAAACAACTCCATGGATGCCTAAAGGCAACTGAGATATTTAGCGTCCGCTAATAATATTTATATGACAACATCACGTGTATATATGCGCATTTGAGTGACACAGTGGCTATGTGCGTGAGAGAGTATTAATGTGTATGTGTTAGCAAATTGTATGTGTGTGTGTGTGTGGGGGGGGGGGGGGACGGGGGAGAATAGGGAAGAGAAAACATTGCATTTTAAATATATTCTCCGACATCGTTTGTGGGTGAATGACATGGAGAATGTAAGAGAGAGCAAGAAAGAAATGATGATATTGTGATGAAGCGAAGTTTGTCACGCAACTATCACAGCCCAGCAATCATGATTGTCTTAACATGACCGCTGGCAGAAGATTAAGTGATTGATTTTCTAAGTAAGCACCGCCACGCCTGAAGGTCATATGCCATCGCGCTTCTGTTCTGAAGGTCGTGGTGTACGGTCTGTGACAACGTTGATGCTGTTTGAAAAGGTCCTGTAAATTATGTCAAAGGTGATTGGCTACAAACGGCATCAATTCCGCTCTGGTGGAAGGTTATTAAATTGTCACCCAATCCTGAATGAATCAAGGAAACAGACACCACATGTGAATGCACGTGAAGCTGTATGGAGGGAAAAGCACGCATGGCATAGGTCACGATGTGCTAGCGTAGTTAATAGGAAACTGTGCACGTCATGAGCACAGTCGGGCTGGGGTTCGAATCCTGAGCTCGTCTGCAAAAGCGAGTCAAGGAGTAGCTACTTATTCAACCGTGTATCCAGGCCTACAGAATACGATGACGCTGTCACATTACGGTCTCTTAGCAAGAAACTGCTACGGGACAATTTAATTAATTAACTTTCTCAATTGACGACGTTCCGTAAAGCTGTACACGTATTACACAGGAAATCAATTGGTGAACCCCTTGAGGCCACTGAGACAGTCCATAAATAAACATACATAGTATTATTTGGCGCTCATAGAAGGAGAAGAAGAAAGTAGAGTTTAGAGGACGCACTAATCAATATAAAATTTGAAAGCTATAGTTACCGACCGGGATTCGAACCTTTCACCTCCAAATGACGATAGCGCCTCGCCGCAGGAACAAGTGTACTTCGACGCATGACCAACTAGACCAGAGGTTCTCAACCTTTTTTGGCTCGTGCCCCCCTCCCTTTCACCATATTTTCAGAACGTCATCCCCCCCCCCCCTTTCGTATTTCCTACCTAAAATCCCCCCTCCCTTTACACAGTATACGTAATAATGGAAGCTAAATTTAATAGCACATATCAAAATAAGTTTAGACTTCCACATAAAACGTGATTTGTGGGTCTACTTACTTTATAAAATGAATTTTAGAAGGGTGAGACGTACAGAACAAGTAAAGTATGAAAGGAAAAACAATATCAAGTAATAGGTTCTTGCATTAACACTATCTTGAAATAATCTTAATTCTCTCCCCCCCCCCCGGAAACCCTAAAATTCCCCCCCCCTCGGGGGGGGGGGGGGGAATTCCCCACCGGTTGAGAACCACTGAACTAGACACTCCAAAATAAATGTCTTCATTAGCCAGGTCTATCATACAGATGGGGGAAAAAGGACGTAAAGCTTTAATTGAGTTAAGTCAAGTACCGACATCACAGCCATCGGTACACTGCCATGCGTGCTTCGTCCTCATCTTTTATTGTCAGCGAAGAGTCCCAATACTGGTACCAGTAGCAATCTAATTATGTGTCCGTCTGGCCTATCCTCGCAGTCCTGAGTGTCGGCCAGACCCTCTGACCACTCTCTGCAGCACCAATCTCTCCGAGCCGTGATGATTCATCTCTTCTTCTGCGTTATACACACGATTCCAACTGGTCTCGTAACACTGAGATCTGGTTTCCATAAACATCTACGGAAATATGACAGTAAACACATGTGGTTTGGCGCCGCAGACAGCAGAGCACATACTCCAAGACTGCCCAAATTACATGTCTAGGCAAATATTCTGGCCTAGAGAGTCGACAGTGGAAGATAAACTCTATGGACCGCTGAGTGAACTAACAAAGACAGTTAAATTCATACAAGAGACAACATTGCAGTTATAGACATATTTCAAGTTAACGAAAGAAGTAGAAAATGACAGTAAACCAGAAAAGATCCGTTTTACACGCCTTCAGGCTTATTGGGTATATGGTGTTAGCCCCACTTTTAATAGCCCAGTCGGCACTGGTCAGTATCACGCCGGTCGCCTTTACTGTCCGGGATATTCCCTGGCACCCATGTTAAGTTATGTCAATCTGGAAGCGTGACGGTGAAAGGTTAGGGACGCAATTCATAATCCCCCATACTGCGTTTAAAACACAGTTGCCGGTGATCTGGCAACTGGCCGCCTTGCGTTCATTTTCATACAATGCTATGAGTACCGATCGTTCAGAAAGCAATGGCACACTACTGAACAAGAACGAGGGCGAGTCAATAAGTAAATCACACAGTTCTGTGGTATGGCAGGTAAATGTAGTTGGTGTTTTCTGCAGGTGTTATTAGGTGACAGCAATATAGAACTTTATATTTCCGTTCGTCAGGTGGCGCTATGTGTCTCAAGCGCCCAAAGAACAACGTGCTGTTGTGCGTTTTTTGTAGGCAAAAGGACTGCATGCAAAGGACATTCATAACGAAATGCTTCGTGTTTATGCTGACTACCAGCCTGAATCAAAGCGTGCTTCAATGCAATGGAAACATCATTCTTCACCTTGTGTCCAACAATTCAAGGTTACGCCATCAGCAGGGAAGTTTATGCTGACAGTGTTCTGGGATTGTCAAGGAGTGCTTTTAACCAATTTCAAGAAGAAAGGTGACAATGTGAATTCTGAATCGTACTGCGAAGTTCTATCGATGCTTCATGATGCAATTCGAAGAAAACGTCCAGGACTGCTGACTAGAGGAGTGTTGCTTCTGCATGACAATGCCAGACCACATACGGCTCGATTACCTCAGGAGAAAATTAACCAACTAAGGTAGGAAGTTCTAGAACCGATAAGCCCCTGGCGATTTCCACCTTTTTGGTTCACTGAAAACCCACCTTGGCGGGAGACATTTCGCGAATGACGCCGAAGTTGAATGTGAAGTGAAAACGTGAGTTAGAAAACAGAGCACGCAGTTTTATGCAGCCGGTTTGGGAGGACTGATAAAACGATTTGATAAGTGCATCAATGTTGGTGGAAATTATGTTGAGAAATAAAGGGACAATGTATGTATAAAAATAAACTCGTTTCAAGTTGTTATTATATTTAGTTATTTTTTTACACCCATTTGTGACTTACTTATTGACTTCCGCTCTCGTGTGTGAGTGTGTGTGTGTGTGTGTGTGTGTGTGTGTGTGTGTGTGGGGGGGGGGGTGTGTGTGTGTGTGTGCGCGTGTGTCGTAATGACCATAAGTCTTCTCTGTATGATGCACCGCTTGGGATGTACTTGTTGTCATTGATTGGAAGCATTGTATTGACATTCCTCTATTTAGAAAAGTATGCTTACTTATAATGGCTTACTTGATATCATATATTGCACTCAAAGTATACTTCTATGCTGTCGCGTAATAATAATTGCTCTAGACTTCAAAGTTGCCTTTTTTTGTACAATTATATGCGTCTTTTTTTATGCATTGTTGTCGCCGATAATTCAGTCCTAGCAGTATAAATGTTAAAGTTAATGTCTTGGTATAAATGGGGATAAAAGTGTGAAGTTTTATACTTTCCTAGATCATGTCATGTAGATACTGGTAAAGTCTTGTGAAGTTTTAGGTTTTCCTATGTAATCATCATCATCATGTGCCATGCCGATAAAAGTGGCGGTCAAGTTTCTCAATCTCGTACGACCATCAGAGTCGTGGATCAGCTCAGTGTCCTTCTCTCGATAATGCCACACGGCCAAGCTATCCAGATAGTTACTTCTCCTCCTTTCCCTTGTTTTTCCCCAATCAAACTTGCCAATTTTCACCAAGTTCTCTAATTTATTTCTTCTTATAATGTGCCCAAAAATTGTGACTGCCTACGTCTAATTTCTCTCACCAGTTACGGTTCTCATTTGCTCATTGTTAGACGTGCTCATTGACTTTCCTGCCTGTCCATGGTATTCCCTGCATTTACCCCGGAAACCACACCCCCATTGCATTAGATGTTTTTTCAGCTCGTAGGTTCTATATAGCACTTCAACACATTGTCTTGTTGCACTTGACATCTTTTTATTGGTCAGTATGTTTTTCATCTTGCAAAAGGCTACCTTCGTCACAGCGAGTCTTGTTCTAATCTCTTCAAGACACCCCCCCCCCCCCCATCAGATGTTATGACTGATCCGATATAGTTCTACCGACTGTAATGTTAAAGGTAATTCCAATGTAGATACTGGTGTAAAGGTGCTAAGTGTTAAGTTTTCTTATTTTACCCCTTAAGGTAATTCCTTGACATATATTGATGTAAATGTGTCACGTATTCGGTTTTCGCGTGTTTATATCGATGGTAATTCTGTGGCAGACGCAGAGGTGTACAGTGTTTCATTTATGATGTGTTTATATTAAACGTTATTCAGTGCCTTTGGTCTCCAATTAAATTCCCCAAAAATGCTGCAAATTATCTACTACCAATTCTACAGAGCTGCGGTATTATAATGGTTAGTGTATAAGCATACCACATGAATGGTCGGAGTCGAGTCCCCAGTTGAGATAGGGCTCTTTGTTCCGACCTTCCCGGCACTTGGATGGAACTAACAAGAAAGAAGTTAGTTACATATCCTTGATATGTCGTCGCAGTCAACCCTAGTATTTCCTGTCCGTTTGTGATTTCTTGGCAAGCTTACGTTCAGTAGCTTCAGCAGATTTTCGAACGCGGTATGCATAATTACGTATTACGTCGGTATCCCATTCGTCACAGAGCCGATTGGGTGGAACTTATCTCCTAAATTTGCTAGCACATAATTTTTTTCTGAGAATTGCCTGGGAAAATAAGACGGCTCGGAAGGAATATGACCAACCCACCTCTTTATGCTGTGACCTAGAATATGAGAAGGCATACTACAACACTCCCCACAGGCAGTATCCGCTGTGAGACTGATCACCTTTTCCTGTACCCGGTGTAACAAGCTAGCCATACTCGTCGAGCAATATCCTGCCACTGCTGAGGGATTGAACCTGGACCCCTGTGTTGGGATGCGAGCACACTAACTACACAACCCACCACGACGCCCGTGTCAAAAAAGACGTAAAACCAACATAATCAAAATTTACAACTGTCCGTGCGACTCCATAGAGACCAGGTCAATTGCCAGATACGTGGATGAGCTCGGCTTCTGGATCCTTCTTCGGAGAGACAAACAGGCCAAGGAGAATTCAAAAAACAGCACACAAATAAAGCAACACATATCAAAATAATTCACGAATACAGTAGAAGGGTAAAAGGCCAGAGGATTTATTTCGTTACACCGAGTTTTATCCCGTCTAGTTTGATCTCTCTCGGCAGATCGGCTAACCGAGAAGACGACTCAGGGAGGGTTGGCTAGATGGAGTTAAAGAGACATTGAAGAAATCGAATATGACGTTAGTACAACAAGCTGCCATCAGAACTAAAAACGAAGTAGGTCAATATCAGTCTATTAAAAGAGGTGTGAGACAGGGATGTGTAATGTCTCCAGATCTTTTTCTCTGTATAGTGAAAATGTTTTCAGAAATATAGAAGATATGGAAGGAATCAACATTGGGGAACGATGTATAAATAACATTATATACGCAGATGATACAGTCTTGATCGCAGACAATGAACAGGACCTGCAACATTTAGTAGATACGGTTGTTGCACACAGTGAACAACTAGGGTTAGATTAGAACCAGAATTGCCATTGCGAAGTAGCCTTTTGCAAGATGAAAAACATACTGACCAATAAAAAGATTTCAATTGAAACGAGAAAAAGAGTGGTGAAGTGCTACATAGAACCTGTACTTTTGTATGGGTGTGAAGCGTGGACAAAGAGCTGACGAGCTGAAAAGCACCTGATGGCTGTGGAAATGTGGTGTCTGAGAAAAATGCAAAGAATATCATGGACCGACAGAAAAACCAATGAACAAGCCTTTCAAGAAACAAATGAAGATCGTAAACTGATTAGAGACATTAGACGTAAACAGTCAAAATTTGGTGGGCATGTTATGAGAAGAAATTACTTGGAGAACTTGGTGACAACTGGCAAGATCGAAGGGAAGAGACCAAGGGGAAGACCGAGAAATAAATACATGGATTGCTTGGCCACGTGGCATGGTCGAGACAGGAACACGGAGCTGATCCACGACTCTGGTGATCGAATGAGATGGCTAAACATGACCGCCCATTCTTATTGGCATTGCACATGATGGATGGATGGTTAGCACAAGCAACAAGTCAAGCGAAACACAGAAAATTACATATATATCCACAATGCGACGCTCCACGGTACAAGTAAAGATATGTCAGCATAGAGCCAGTATTGTAATATTATGTCAGCATAGAGCCAGTAAAGTAATGATATGTCTACATAGAGACAGGAGTGTAATGTCCTCTTACGGCCAGTAAAGTAATAAACATGTCTGCTTGGAACCGTCAATATAATTATACAGTATATCTCCGTGTAGGCGGTGAAGATGAAGGATAAGAAGCAAGAGTGGCAGCAGAAGAAGTACAAGAACAAAAGAACAAGAACAAGAAGAAAACTAGGACGAGAATGGTAAGAAGAACAAAAAGAACTAGAAGAAGTAGGCATTACGCAATGGAGTAGTTTCACAGCATTCTCCTTTTTCTTTCGCCGTTCATTCATCGGCGACAGTATCACGTGGTCTGGACAGAGTCGGCTCAAAATGCTGGATACCGTCTTTCTTTCGCGTGTTCTTAAGCATCCGGTGTGCTGATGCCAAGGTAAGGAGTTCAACCCCTACACCGGACAGTTGGACTATAATGTTGACCTATCGTCCTTGACTTGGGGACGTAAATTACAAGTACAAGTGGGGGGTGTGTGAGTGAATGCTAGTTTTGTGTGTGGGTAGGTGCGTGATGTGTGGGTTGGCGGGGATGTGTGTGTGTGTGTGTGTGTGTGTGTGTGTGTGTAGGCGGGGATGTGCGGTTGGGGGATGTGAGTTTGACTGGGTGTTTGGTTGTCTGTGCGTGTGTGGTGAAGGATATGTGGATGGGTGAGTGTTGATGGGTTATGGGATGAGTGGATGATGTGTGTATGGGTGGAGAGATGTGTGTAGGTGGGGGATGTGTGGTGGGTGATGGGTGGGCGGGTGCATGTATGTGTGCCTGGGTGTGTGTGTGTGTGGTTGGGGGGATGTGTGGGTGGATGGGGGATTGGTGGATGGTTGGGGTGTGTATCTCATAACATGATAATATGCATTGTTTATGTTTACAACATTAGCAGCTTTCTTCGTAACCCCGAATACTCTCGTGGTTGAGGTGAGCGCACGAGAACTGGAAGCGGTTCGAGTCGCACCAGTGACTTATGAGAGTATGGCGCCGGTCGCTCAGAAAGTCGTGGCGTGCCGATGAGCGTAATCTAGCCTAGGAATCAACATACAGCTGAAAGATGCTGATGTTGACCGCAATATCCTGAAACAGGATGGAAACGCGGAAAACAAACAAAAACATTTGACAATGTTTTTTTTTCCTATGTGAATGTATTATGCATTATTGATGAACGAAAGATGAGTGATTGGAAAGGCTGAATGTAAGACGGGCCTGCGTGCCCAATTTGTTACCCTTTGAAAATAAAGTACGTTCATTCGTATGTTCGTTCGTACCTCTGAAGTCGGAGTGGGTTCGCATGATGGCGAGGAACACTGTTAGTAAGGAACGCTAATACACACGCTAAATTCAGTCCAGCACTACTAGACGTAGCCTGGATTGACTACATTTGAATTCAAAGCGAGCGAGCGCCCCCCCCCCCCCCCAAAAAAAAAAGCCCTAGCACGGTTTTTCAGGAAGCTCCGTGGTCAAAGGCTTGCGAACGCGGTTCGTGAGCCGGGTACAAGGCGTCCGAAACTCAACTTCAACCGATTTATGCAGCAGACCGTGTCGCGTTGTGTTATAACGTGTTGGTAAGGGAGCTGGTCGTTCAGAAATCAATGGCAAACTACTGAACGTAACACTTGCCTAGTACATCAACAGCAGCTGGAAAATGCTGATGTTGACTGCAACGTCCTGTAAGGGATACGCAACAAAATGTTAATATAAGAGCTACCCCTAAATTAAGCCCTAATTAAGATCATCAGCTAGAATGAGAGACTTGTTGCCGAATAGCCAGTCGGAGTACTGGTGCGGACTTGATAATGAACGGATGTGGTTCATACTTCAATACGTCACTCGTGTTAAATACGAAGATGCCATGACTGTATTTGAATAAATATAGGGTTTTGTACATGAATAAATGTAGAATTTTGTATCTGACAAAATAAATATAAGACATCACCCAAAAATAAGCCCTAGTGCATTTTTTAGGCTAAAGTTAATTTTAGACCCAGTATTATTTTCGGGGAAACGCGGAAGGAGTACGGCATCGTACAACATATTTCAGACTACCGTGAATCTACGAATGTCCCAATACTTCCTGATAAGTGGATGTCGGTAGTTTACGAAGTTGTTCTTGTGACGATTAACGACTGATTATAACCTAAATAAGGACAGTGTATCTATATTGCTAGTGACGGCCGTGAGATTCCCGGCCCTGGATCATTCATCATTGCTCATTAAAGGTGATTAAATATGTGAGGCAGATATAACGTGTAGCAATCTATTCTGGTTAACATTTGGACGTGTTTGTTAAAACATGGAATACATGTATTAGAATTCTCGCCCGTGCTAGGGAGTTTGTGCATAGTAATCCTATTCTTTTAGTGTGGTGTGGTGGAACACTGAAGAGCTAATGTAGGAATATGTGATTGTTATCTTTGATAAACAAAGAAAGTGGAAAGTTCCGTGTTTAAAGATTTTGAATGCGTGGATAGAGTCACGAAATGCAATAGAAAGCCATTAGAATGTCCCACAGCAGTTCGCTCACACGAGGGAACCATATTGGTGTCAGTGGAATCTGAAGCTATATATTACTAAAGAATTACACTGTTGGACAGCTGAAAGAAGCAGGTTGAACGAGGTCGAATTTGGAATTTTTGTTTTTAAAGCAAGCAAGCAAATGTTGGATGTAAGGTAATAGTATGAGTATTGTGATAGTAGTAGTAGTAGTAGTAGTAGTAGTAGTAGTAGTAGTAGTAGTAGTAGTAGTAGTAGTAGTAGTAGTAGTAGTAGTAGTAGTAGTAGTAGTAGTAGTAGTAGTAGTAGTAGTAGTAGTAGTAGTTGTTGCTGTTGTTGTTGTTGTTGTTGTTGTTTTAGTTGTTGTTGTTGTTGTTGCTGTTGCAGCAGTAATAATGCAATTAGTAGTAATAATATTATTTGTAGTAGTAGTAGTAGTAGTAGTAGTAGTAGTAGTAGTAGTAGTAGTAGTAGTAGTAGTAGTAGTAGTAGTAGTAGTAGTAGTAGTAGTAGTAGTAGTAGTTGTAGTAGTAGTAGTTGTTGTTGTTGTTGTTGTTCTTGTTGTTGTAGTAATAGTAGCAGCAGCAGCAGCAGAAGCAGTAATAGTTGGTGGTGATGGTGGTGGTGGTGATGATGGTGGTGGTGGTGGTGATGATGGTGGTGGTGGTGATGATGGTGGTGGTCGTGGTGGTTTTAGTAGCGTAGAAGAATTGCCATGCGAAGAGATCTAGCTGGTTGCAGCAACAACAACAAAGGGTCACAAATGAACAGAACGAAAACCATATTCATGACCCAATTTTTTAGTATAAAGAGTATTTCAGTGATGGGGCAACCCAGATACTTTCATGATATGAGTTAGAGTGACGCATTCCTTGTCCCGAAACTCAAATTCCACCTGCAAGGTCGTCTTTCTGTGGTTGTGAGCAACATTGGGAACATCAAGATAGATCAGATAAAGACGTCTTTCTGTGGTTGTGGGCAACATTCGGAAGATAAGATAGATCATATAAAGACGTCTTTCTGTGGTTTTGGACATTATTCGGAGCATCAAGCCATATCATACAAAGACGTCTTTCTGTGGTTGTGGGAACGAACGTCAATATAGATAACATAAATACGTCTTTCTAGGGTTGCCGGAAACATTCAAAACATTATGAAAAATCAGCTAAAGTCGTCTTTCAGGAGCTGTGAGTAACATTCACAGCATGATGATAAATCGGCTAAAGTATTTTTTCTGGGGTTGTGGGTGACATTCGGAACGTCATCATAGATCAGCTGAAGCTGTCCTTCTGGAGCTGTGTTCAACATTCAAAACGTCATAAAATATCAGCTAAAGTCGCTTTCAGCTGAACACTTCTATTATTAGGAGTGGGCGAAAAACGTCTCTCTCAGTGTGTGATTTCCTAAAAGAAATACTTTGAAGGAAATGTGTTGATCTGTAGTCCAGTTGTTATTAAAGGAACTATAATTCCCCCCCCCCCCCGGAAATCTCATTACATTTTAGACACAACTCGTTTTTCTTCAATGACAGCATTCAAACGTGAAAATATATGGACATCGGTTTTTGCAAAAAGAATTATTCATCCCCCCCCCCCCCCACCTCATTACATTTAAACACACCTCGTTTTTCTCGTTTTTCTTCAGTGACAGTATTCAATTACATTATTCAATGATATTTCTGTATGCCAATGTTCAACGGCGGTATTCAATGACTTTTCAAAGTCACGACATACAGCAGGTTAGATTACAACAAAACGACTTTCAGTCGTTGAATGTCACACTTTCCGGTGACTCGTGTCAATGTTATCGATTATATGTCAATGATACACTTTTTCTAACATTATTAAAGATCAATGAAATGTTGTCCTGTTTCATTTTAAACTTCACGTGAGAATGTTTGGCGAGTAGAACATATCTTGGTATACAAACTGTAATACAAAGTTCCTAGCCATAAGATCTATGTTGTGACAGGAGATTACAATGCCAGTGTCAATTAGTTCACCTCGTGAACACAGGCACTATAATAATAAAGCTTTGGAACTAGTATCGGGAAAAATCCAGTAAAGTGGGGAGTGAGTTCGTGTTGTCAACGAGCAAAACCACGTAACGTGAGGAGTTCGTATTGTCAGTGGACAAGACCACGTAAAATAAAGTAAGGACGGGGTGGGAGGGAGGGGGATGGGGATTTTCCCGTATTGTCAGTAGGGAGGGGGGACGGGGGTTTCACCGTACTGTCAGTGGAAAAACCGCGTAAAGTGGGGGAGGGGTTTCCTATTGTCAATGAACAAAACCGCGTAAAGCGGGGGGGGGGGGGGGATTTCCTATTGCCAGCTAGCAAAACTGCGTAAAGTGGGGAGTTCGTATTGTCGGCAAGTAAATCAACGTAAAGAGAAGAGTTAGTATTGTCAACGAGCAAAACCGCGTAAAGTGAGGAGTTCGTATTGTCGGCAAGTGAAACAACGTAAAGATAAGAGTTGTATTGTCAATGAGAAAAATCGCGTAAAGTGGGGAGTTCGTATTGTCAGCAAGTAAAACAACGTAAAGAGAAGAGTTAGTATTGTCAACGAGCACAACCACGTAAAGTGGGGAGTTTGTATTGTCAGCGAGCAAAACAGAGTAAAGTTGGATGTGAATTGTTGGGGTCAGCGAGTAAAACAGTATAAAATGGTGAGTTCGTATTGTCAACTAGCAAACAGCTCCGACGATACTTGTAATATATACGAACTAATTGTTCCAGAGATTATCTTTGCAATATATATAATATTTTTTATGTGTTGTGTCCTCTTTCGCAATCTAATAACTCGTTCTTGCCCAAGTGTGAATTCAGACGAGGAAATATATGGAAATCAGTTCTAGGCAGTAAACTGACTAAATATCGCACGTTCTGTTTAAATATCAAAGAAGGCTGGTTATTGATTTTATATTACCCGCAAATGCCAATGACTTGTTTGTGTGGTCTGATGAACGTCCTCCGGGTGTGACATTTCAATTATACAGACTAGAAATATTGTTTATGTTGGGTAAGTTAAGTTTCTTGCGTCTCTGCCGACAAAAGTAGGGCGTCACAGGCAAAGTATTGTCTAAAATAGGGAGAGATAATGGTTCGTGATTCAGTGGTAGAATACTTCAGTAGCTAATTCCAACATGGCTAGAATATTTTGGTCGGGGATTCCTAAATAGGTCGACTATGTTGGTAGCGAATGTCCACAGAGGTCGAAAATGTTAATAGTGGATTCCTACAGATTGAGGCAAAACTGGTAGCAGATCGCTATCAGGGTAGAAAATGTTCGTAGTGGATTCATACAGGGGTAGACAAACACAGGACAAGATAGACCGCCCCTTCATCCATCAATATTCCTCATGGTCTTTCCCCACCTCTACTACCGCTGATCTTCCCAGTCGTCAGAAAGTCTTTCAATGCGGTTCTAACATATGACACAAACGATGGACAATTAGTAAACATGCGGAAATATATTCCCAGAAGCTTTGTAAGTAAGGTTTTATAGAAGAATGCTGAAAATCATTTAAGAGCTATAATGAGTAACCTGGATAGTGTGAGGGAGGTTATGTCGGTCTGTGATAGCGGCCACACCATAGTCAAAAACTTTATATATATATATATATATATATATATATATATATATATATATATATATATATATATATATATATATATAGAGAGAGAGAGAGAGAGAGAGAGAGAGAGAGAGAGAGAGAGAGAGAGAGATTAAAAAGCTCAAAAATACACAAAGATGCTCAAACTGTGATCTATGTGCACTGAAAAGTGAGGCAATAAGAGATAAATTCAACGTAAGAAAGGGGTGACGAAAGACATCTTAAAACTAATTTAAATAAGAAGAAATACAAACAACCATGAATAATAAGAGATTTATTGAAACATTTTGAAATTATGCAAATAGGCAAAAGAAGCATGGCTTAATGACAATTGCAGTGAAATTAAAAACGAACACAACAATCTGAATGCACATAAATACACAAAAGAAAATAATAACATTACTAAGAAAAGGAAACACTCATCAGCAGGTTGCCTAACAACCATAGATGGCAAAATTCATGATAGGAAAAGATTATATTTTTAATTCATGGCCAGATTATGATGAAGGGCCTTTAAAATTATACAAGAGAAGGCCAGTTTGATATTCTGAATAATAATGAAGGGCCATTGCTTCTGAGAATGGAGGTTCGGAATGCTCTTAACCATCTGAAAACCGGCAAGACCCCGGGCACAGATAAAATAACAACAGAAATTATCAATGCCTTAGAGCAGGGTTCACCAAACTTTTTTCACAGTGGGCCGGATAACTGACAAATTAACGATCGCGGGCCGCATAATCATTCATACGAAAAACTAAGTTTAGCATTCCATGTTAATCATGGGTGAGTGGCGTGCAATGTACAAAAAAGCAAAGATAGCCAACATATTTATTTTCTAACAAAAGTTATCAAAGAAGGCGACGTTAGCAAAAAGATAGTTACATCAGACCTAGTGTGCACATATATAAATCTCACAAATTAAGCAGAAAAAAACGGTTAGTGAGATTTGTGAAACTGACGTTTGGCTTTCAAGATATCATCAATGTTTGATTTGGAATTGCTGCATCCAATCAAATGCTTTAAAATGTTCACCAGTCGATCTCGTTCAATGTGTTGACTTCACATGCTTCATTTTTGAAAATGTTTGCTCACAGACATGGGTTGTTCCAAACACTGATGTCATACCAGTTTCATATTTCTTCAGTTTCGGAAACTCAACATCAGGTAAGCAGCGGTAAAATTCAACAAGTTTTTCCTTCTTTGTGCTTTTCTTTCAACAAGTAATTTCCTTGCAAATCAATGAGCTGCAACTGTAGTTCAACTGGTACATCATTAAGGTTAGAATCAAACGGATTCTGGAACAGAAGAATGTCACTATCAATTCTGTCAAGATCTGAAAATCTCTCTAAAAATGCTTCTTCAAGTCAAGAATAATATTTTTTCGGAAAATTAAGATTGACATCTTCGGCGATTGTAGCGCAAGACTCTTTGAAACAGTGAAAATGAGAAAAGTTTTCTCCTTCCAGTTGTGTTTTAAACAATGACAGCTTTCTTCAAAATTCTTTTATGATTCTGTAGAGATCACAGGTGAGGTTATCCTTTCCCTGAAGTTTTAAGTTCAGTTCATTAATGGATATGATGTCGACCACAGATGACAACTTTGACAGCCAGGTAGAATCTGACAGCTGTGGATCAGCTGTATCTTTTTCAGTGATGAAAATATATATTTCGTTTCGGAGCTTGTAAAATCGAAACAGGACTTTACCGCAGCTGGGCCACCTCACTGATGTGTGATAAGACAAGTCACAGAATTCAGAATCAATTTATGTGGAACTGACGATCATTGAGTGCATGCCCGTGGATGAAATTCACAGCAGAAACCACTGGTTTCAGTACACAAGAAATATCTAAGTCTTTCCCACAGAGTGCTTGCTGATGTATGATGCAGTGTATGAACAGAGCGCCCAGAATTTGCAAATCGTCCAGCTGAGTCATGATCTGCCCCACCAAACCTTTCCTCACTCCAGCCAGGTTTTTTCCTCCATCAACTGTAACACCTCGAAGCTGATTCTACTGAAGGTTATTTTTTTTTTTTTTCGCATACCCTATTACGGAAATATTGAAGATATGGAAGGAATCAACATTGGGGGGACGATGCATCAATAACATTAGATATGCAGATGATACAGTCTTGATTGCAGACAATGAACAGGACCTGCAAAATTTAGTAGATGCGATTGTTACACACAGTGAACAACTAGGGTTAGAATTAAATTGTAAAAAGACACAGATTATGGTCGTCACTAGGAAGGACGAATTACCACAATGTAATATACAAGTAAATGGGAATATTCTTCAACAAGTGAGCAGGTACAATTATCTCGGAACAGTAATAACATCTGATGGGAGATGGCTTGAAGAGATTAGAACAAGAATCGCCATGGCAAAAGTAGCCTTTAGCAAGATGAAAAACATATTGACCAATAAAAAGATGTCAATTGAAACGAGAAAAAGAGTGTTGAGATGCTACATTGAACCTGTACTTTTGTATGGATGTGAAGCGTGGACAATGAGCAGTCAGGCTGAAAAACATCTGATGGCTGTAGAGATGTGGTTTCTGAGGAAAATGCAAAGAATACCATGGACAGCCAGAAAGACCAATGAACAAGTCCTTCAAGAAACAAATGAAGATCGTAAATTGATTAGAGAAATTAGACGTAGACAGTCTAAATTTTTTGGGCATGTTATGAGAAGAAATGGATTGGAGAATTTGGTGACAACTGGTAAGATCGAGGGGAACAGACCAAGGGGAAGACCTAGAAGCAAGTACCTGGATGGCTTGGCCTTGTGGCATGGTCGAGACAGAAACACGGAGCTGATCCACGACTCTGGTGATCGAGTGAGGTGGCAGAACATGACCGCCCACGCTTACCGGCATGGCACATGATGGATGGATGGATTACGGGTTACCGCTGTCAACATCAGCATTTTCCCGCTGTTGTTGATTTCTTGGCAAGATTACGCTCAGTAGTTTGCCATTGCTTGCTGAGCGGCCGGCTCACATATCTCGTAAGTAACGGGTGCGGCGAGAACAGCTACCGATTCTCGCTTCTGCGTTTGCTCACGTGGATAAACAGGATTACGGAGAAAGTCGCAAACTCCTAGGCTGGGGAGACCGGCTACTGAAGGTTATAGTCTTTCAAAATGGTTTGCACTTCCACGGAAATGTCTTTTCTAGTTGTTGTTCCATGCATGCTGCAAACGGATGCCAACTTTTCCGTTATCTGAAAGTCCAAATTGACACCACGAATGAACACGAGAAGTTTTGACGTACTCGAGAGATCGGTAGACTAATCCAGCGCCAGATTTTACCACAATAAGTTCTTAGCTTTCTTGCGTATCTGTAGCACTATGTTTTCTCCACGTTATCCTGTTCATTGCACAACTGAACTTGCCGAAAGGCTGATAGTTCCAAACAAATCGTCCACTATTCTTTTCTTTTCTTAGTAGCCATAATGAAGGGGGAAGTAAACTGGATCTGAAAATGAAAAAGACATTCAATTAGAAACATAATTAAAATTCTATTAAGACACAAGAAAAGCAGATTACTAGGGGTCACTGGTGACGCTACTGCTCATCGAAGGTACATATAAAGTTTATAGGTACCTTTGGTAGTAGAATATATCACATAATAAGGGTAGTAAAATATATAAATAGGGCAAGCCTAAATAAACAACCTAGAGCACTGTTTTCCAATCAGAGTTCCGTGAGTGGCAGTCAGGGGTTCCGGCGAAACAGAATGAAATCGTCTAAATGCACCATTTATGAGCATCTGGTTTATTACATAAAGTAGTACATACACTTGGATCATCACACAGAGTTCCTTGAGCAACGTAAACATTTGCGTAAGGATCTGCTCCAGCATAAAGGTTGAAAAACACTAGTTCGATTAACACCTTGACCGGGAAATTTTTCTGAGCTGTGATGATATTTTCGTAATAACAGGAGGCTTCTATAGTATTTATATGCTATGTTTTGCTACTGTATTGCCTCTATTCACACTTGTAGTTCACTTACCTATCACTTCCAAACAAAGAAATCCTTGTTACACACCTATAAAATGGATGACAGGCAACAAGAAGTAAATATTTCTTGAGCGTCGGACCTGTGTTGACAGCCGGACCCATCTGGGCGGGAAAGATGTGTGTGTGTGTGTGTGTGTGAGTGTGTGTGTGTGTGTGTATGTGTGTGTGTGTGTTGTCTTGGAAACCATGGTAACGTCATAGCGTATGCGGAGCTACAACGAGCCGGGGAAGGACTCGGGATGGCGCGAAATAAGCAAAATTTACATTAAACAAGAAATTCTAGATACAATAATTTTAAATTAAAATTAGTAAATTTAAGGCACGCATCGACCAGTTGGTCTCTGCGCGTGTGAAGATCTCATGGTATTCTAAACATAATATTTAAATTTAAATTGTATCACAACGTCTCGTGTTCCATTTTATCAAGAAAATTCGAGTACCGTCGGCGGGTCTGATGAACTGACATCGCGGGCCGGATCCGGCCCGCGAGCCGTAGTTTAGTAACCCCTGCCTCAGAGCTAAACAAAAACCTATATCTTTGCTTCATTGACTACACAAATGCTTTTGATAAAGTAAGACATGTCAACATGACGAATGAAGATGCTTACAGTTCAACAAATTGATGGGAAAGACCTTAGACTTGTAAAACACATATATTGGAAACAACACGCTGCCATAAATATTGATAAGGAAGTAGGTCAATATGAGACAATTAAAATAGGTGTGCGACATCGATGTGTAATATCTCTAGATAAATTTAGCAAACGGTGAAACTATTTTAAGAAATTTAGATGATATGAGAGGAATCATCATTGGAGGACATAACATTAATAAAATTAGATATGCGGATGATACCGTATTTATTGCGGAGAATGAACAGGATATGCAATAGTTAGTTGAAACGGTTATTGTACATATTGAGCAACTAAGGTTGCAATTAAAATGTAAGAAGACAGAGATTATGGTCGTTTCTAAGAAGAACGAAATACCACAATTAATATCAGAATAAAAGGGTAATATTCTTATACAAGTTAATTGGTACAACTATCTCGTAACAGTCATAATATCTGAAGGAAAGTGCACTGAAAAGATTAGAACAAGAATCGTTATGGCAAAGGTAGCCTTTTGCAAAATGGAAAACATACTGTCAATAGCATAGAGAAAAAGAGTGTTGAAGTGCTACATAGAACCTGTGCCTTTGTATGGGTGTGAAACTTGGACGATGAGCAGACAAGCTAAAAACCATCTAATGGCAGTGGAGACGTGGTTTCTGAGGTAAATGCAAAGAATACCATATAGAGACAGAAAAACCAATGAGCAAGTCCTACAAGAAACGAATGAAAATCGTAAACTGACTAGAGAAATTAGACGTAGACAATCAACATTTTTAGTCACGTTATGGGTGGAAATAAATTGGAGAACTTGGTGACAACTGGCAAGAACGAGGGGAAAATAACAAGGGGAAGGCAGAGAAATAAATATAGGGATAGCTTGACCACATGACATGGTTAGGATAAAAACACAGAACTAATCCACGTCTCTGGTGGTCTGTAGGATGACGAAACATGACCGCCCACGCTTACCGGCAAGGCCTATGATAAACGAATAAAGTCGCAAAGATAACTGTCACAGCCTCACATTAAGGGCGGTACCAACATAAAGTAAGAGATACTGGCGAAGGGATAGAACCCCAACTAAAGGGAAAGAACCGAGTCACTCGAAGGCTCGAATAATCCAGAGCCTTCTCGAAGGACCGGTCAGTGTGTCCACAGCCACGTGGACACTGATGGGGCCCGCTGATTGCGGGGTCCACGAGAAACTCAGAGAGAGTTGCCACCCGTGTCGGATTGCGACACGTGTGGAAGGACAGACACGGACTGGACATCGAGGAAGCAACAGGGCTTACCTTAAGGGGACTTGATAGTAGACCCAATTGTATTTAGGGGTCTTAGACATATGTTTAGATAGCTGCTAGAGTTATTGTGTTAACCATGTTCATTGTAAACTCCTGTGATACGCAACGTGCTGATTGCTGGCTTGTGAAAACTCGCTTCACCAGCGTACTGTAATATACATGTAAATAAATTATGCTAGATTGTATCTGAACGGAGTTTGTTGCCTGTATGAGCCCGAGTTTCAATCCCATAGAGATCTAGGACGGTGACAGGCTATTTGGGGGCAATCGTCGGTTTTGGCAATCATAAGCAGTACTTTTCAGAACAGCTCTTGGTTTTGCCAAGTAAAAAAAAAAATAATATATCAACTTTAACACATGACAAAGTTAGAAACTTTGCAGCTATCTGTGAATGAACCATTGTAGTCCCTCTACAAAAATATTTCAAATGATGATAATGTTTATGAAATTTGACATGACTGTGACAATTACAATGACAGTTACTAATTTTTTTTTATTCCAACATCAGATTGTTCCGCGAATTATCGTGTATGTAACCTGTACTCCAGCAGTGGCGAGAAAACAAGACTACAGTCGAGAGCTCAGGGAAAATAAGATGAGTTTCATTTCATGCTCATTGCATCCCTAAGCTATACTCCTCATCCTCATCCATTGATGTAACATTTTTCTATATATTGATTTGTTATGTATATGCTAACCTCATAACCAAGTAAATCTGTTCAGATAAATTTGCTCATGTAAACATTAAGGGAGATAACCAATTTTCGTACACCCTGACTTATTACAAAGGGATTTAATTTCAGTAAAGTGAACAATAACTAAAATACAAGATGTCACCACTAGAACAGTGCATTGAATTAGGTATTAGGTTAGGATATAAAGAGGAAAAACTTTCAGAATGGGCACAAAAGACACATTCAGAAAATATTGCACGAGAAGAAAGAGCAACGGAAAGAGAAGAGAAAAAGATGCAAGCAGAAAGAGAAGAGAAAAAGATACAGATGCAATTTGAGGCAGAAGAGAAAAAGATGCAAGCAGAAAGAGAAGAGAAAAAGATACAAGCAGAAAGAGAAGAGAAAAAGATGCAGATGCAAATTGAAGAGAAGAAAATGGAGCTTGAGGCCGCGACCAAACAAGCCCAATTAAATGCAGAGACACAAATAAAATTAAAACAAATGGAAATTGACTCCAACTTAGAAATGTCAGTAAACAAAATTAGAAGTAAAGAAGATGAACAAAAATACAACAAATATAAAGGCCTTGTCAACGCGTTTTGTTCAGGAGACTCTATAAGCGCATACTTAGAGAACTTCGAGTGTCTGATGACGTACCATAAGGTCGAAAAAGTCGACTGGTCATTTATTTTGATGAGAAATTTAGCATTAGAGCCCTTAAAAGTGATAGAGACAGTTCCACAAGATATGAGGAAAGATTATGATTATTTAAAGCAAAGAATACTCCAACATTTCTCACTAGATACAGCAGGCTATCAACTTCAGTTCTTAAAATTAGCCCCTCTACCTAATCAAACTTTCATTGACTACGTGTCTACAGTGCAGGATATTTGTACAAAATGGATAACCTCAGCTAAAACAAATAACAATCATGATAAACTGAAAGAACTAATTGTAATTGATAAGATTATTACTACAATCCAAACACCTTTTTCTAAATTTTTGAGACAAATGGATTGTAAAACTATCCAAGAAATAGAAACCAAGGGGAACGCATATTTTACAGCGAACCGCGATATTTTTCAGCTAAACATGGGCCAAAATGAAACAGAAGCGGTTACAAACACAAAATATTCGAAACCAAATGAAAATAGGTTCAAACAACGCTCTAAGTTCACAAAACCAGTCATGTGCCAGTATTGTCATCTGACGCACGAACAGTTCGCGATGTGCGACAAATCACCAAATTATCCACATCATCTCCAAATGGTAGTGGAAAAACAAAAGAACAAAAGGAACGCATATCAGAGAGCGGTTAAATGTTTTTTTTTGCTCGAGCTATGGCCATTATTCAAAACTTTGTGATGGGAGAAAGATGATGAAGCAGGCCAATGCCGCATTAATAGACACATCCTCAGATGAAGAAATTGAACAACAGAACGAATGTGACATCCAGAATGAAAGTGCGAGTGGGTCAGGTAATGCAGTAGACATCATCAATACCATTACTGATAGCAAATGTAACACCTGTAGAAAATTTCAACTTGATACAACTTTGTTATGTGGCCACACAATCCCTGTTTCTAACGAAATGGCCAACGCAGCCTTAACACCAACAGGCAAGTTAAATTATTCAACAGGTTTTGTTAACAACAAACAATGTACATTAATACGAGATTCCGGAGCGACTCTTTGTGGAATTAAGAGAACATTAGTTAACGACAAAGACTACACACACAAATACGTAACGTGTCGCACATTCGCAGGCACGATCGAAAGATACCCCCTAGCACTGGCCGAAATTCGGACACCTTTCATATCAGGACAAGTGCTATGTGCAGTACTAGAAAATCCTGCCGCTGAAATCATCCTTGGGAATCTTCCCAACATAAGATCTTGCTCTGAAAAGAAAATCAGAGAATAGGAACAGAAATACTGTATCCGAAAACCAAACAGCGAGTCCAAAGTGAAAAACCACGCGTGCTTGTCTCAAACTGCCAAAAGCACAAGGGAGACAACCGATGACGTAATTCAAATTGAATTCACAGAGGTGAAGAATACAGGCGCGGTTGAATCTTTCAATGATACCATCAAATTAACACCTCGAACTGAGGACGCCATCGATTCACAAAGTACTGAGCCTGTAAATGTGCAACAACACACACAACACACGAACATAGTAACAAGACAAAACGACACACAAAACCCACACTGACCAACTTCAGGAAGCACTACAAATCATTTCACCTAATATTACCACCACCGAGTTGATAGAATAACAAAAAGCAGATCCAACTCTTTCACAATATTTTCGGCTAGTAGGATTAAAGCCAAAATTAACTAAAAATGCTTCTTGGACATTTAGACTGAATAACAATGTTCTAACCAGACTATATACCAGAGATCAAACCACGATACAGCAAGTGGTTCTACCTCAGTCACATCGTGAGAAAGTGCTACATATAGCCCATGACTCACCTTTCGGAGGTCATATGGGTTACGAAAAAACCAGGGCCAGAGTCCTGAGCCAATTTTATTGGCCTAAAGTTTGCCAAGACATAAAAACCCATTGTAAATCATGTGATACCTGTCAGAAAACGATTGTATTACACCCAAATCAAGATATTTTACTATTACTACCTGACAAGAGAGATTTACTATCAACCTCTTGGCAGGGACCATTTAAAGTTGTGAGAAGAATTTCGGAAGTTGACTACGAAATTTCTTTGAATGGAAAGTTGAAAATATTCCATGTAAATATGTTAAAACCATATTATTCTAGTAATGACAGTGACACGAACAAGCAGACGCAGATAACAGATGACAATAACCAGACGGACAAGAATGACAACAGAAACGAAACGACAATTACCCAACTGAATGACACCCCGACAAACGAAGCATCGTTAACGACTCATTCTTGTGACAACGAAGACGACGAAAACATATTCACAGGACTGACAATATGGGATAACGACAAGGACAACCAAGTTAACGACACATTGACAACTATTAGTCTCGACGACGACGACAATGACATTGAAGACAATTTACAAACAGTAGCATCAGTAATAAATCAGACGGACGTAGACAATACTGAAATTCCAGTACCAATTATGAACGACGACAGCACTGTGAAGGACATACAAATCTCTGACACTTTGACACAACAGCAGCGACAAGACATTTTGTCTCTTCTGAACGACTATAGAACTATCTTCTCAAACACACCTGGACGGAATGACAAAATAACACATTCAATTGTGTTGACGGATCTGACACCGATCAAATGTAGACCATATTCGATTCCTTTGCATTATAGAGCTAATTTAGATAAAGAAATTTTGGACTTAGAGAAAAATAGAATAATACAGAAATCTGTGTCCCAGTATTCTTCGCCAATTGTCCTGGTTAAAAAGAAGGACCAAACCATTCGTTTGTGCATAGACTATAGAAAATTAAATACCATAACCACGACAGATGCTGAGCCAATGAACAGCTGTGAAGACCTCATCTTTAATATGTCTCAATCATCCTTATTTTCTAAGCTTGATTTAGCTAAAGGTTACTGGCAAGTGCCACTAGAACCCTCTTCAAGGCATATAACAGCATTTGCTACACCCCTTGGGCTGTACGAATGGAGATATCTTCCGTTTGGTCTCAAGAACGCTCCCGCCACTTTTGTCAGGTTAACCAGACTTCTATTGCACGGCATCAAGGACGTGCAATCTTATATTGATGATATATGTATCCATTCTTCAAACATGACTTCTCACTTACTCACACTCCAACAAGTCTTTAACCAAATCTTTCTTTTTGGACTTACTATCAAACCTTCCAAGGTTGAAATAGGCTATAAACAGATAGACTTCCTAGGTCATAGGATTTCCGAAGGCAAACTATTGACAGATGATAAAATAGTATCAAAAATTCTCAACCTAGAAGTTCCAACTACAAAGAAACAGGTTAGAAGCCTATTAGGTCTCAAAAACTATTATGCCAAGTTTATACCAAACTGGGCAGAACTCACATCAGTTTTTTCTAATCTGTTGACAAAAGATCATCCAGAAAAATTTTGTAAGAGTATCCGCTTAGAGGATGCAATGTGCAAATTGAAATCCATTTTTTCTAACCCACCAGTATTAAGATTACCAAACGTAGATATACCTTTTATTCTGACCACAGATTCGAGTGCTATCGCAATTGGAGGATGCCTGATGCAAGAATATCAGGGCTTGAGACATCCGATACTCTACGTCAGCCGCAAGCTGAAAAAGGCAGAGATCCATTACTCCACAGTTGAGCTGGAGGCATTAAGTCTACTTTTTTGTATGCGTCGATTATCTAAGTTCCTCTTAGGTTCGCATTTTGTTGTTTTAACCGATAATTCGCCGCTGCTGGTACTTAAGCAAGGTGTTCCAAAGAACCATCGGTTGGAAAGATGGTGTCTTCTTCTTCAAGATTTCGACTTTGAAATCCGCCATATTAAGGGCACTGATAACATTATTGCTGACTTTTTATCACGGCAAACTAATGCACCAGCAGACGAACACTAGGCACATTAATTATTCGCCATATAAGAAGCTGTGATATTTTAGTCTGTTGCATAGAACAGTGTACCTCTACACCTACCAGAGAACTTTCATTCAGAAGTAACAACGCCCAAGTGAATAAGTTACGTATAACACCCACGAACATAACACTTTGAGAACACTATTTGACCAATTGCCGAGGTGTTAAAAACAATCCGAGCGATATATATAATATCTGTGAAATGGTTTCAACCAGTGAACTGACAGTCATCTGTAAAGATTAAGAACACTGCATACTCGCTATTGCTAAGAAACTTCGCAAACAGCCGGAATAAAACTACTTCGATTACAACATGCAAGTGACAGCTATATTAACTGTTAACATTGATGGCACGACATACGGACAACAGGAGGACAACACACACATCGTCGTTGGATTTAGTTAGTTAGTTAATTAGTTATTGATTAGTTAATATATATTACACTTGTATTTAATTATGTATATAAAATATGTCAACCTATAACTTGTATATTTTCTACCATAATAGTACAAGTATTTCCACTCATAGGTGAAATATTTTTCCTATACAATTTTTTTTCTATGTAAGTTATAAACCATTTTTTGATTACACGTACAAAAAGTATTTGTTACCTTAACGGGAACATATCGCCTAATCCATTTTTCTAAGGGCAATAAGACTTACCTCAACTTGATCTATATATTTTAACAAAATACTATTTTGTATGAAAGATGTATGGATGACAGAGTGAATGAATTAAATGAGAGAGCGATATACTGAGCGGACAAAGTGTACGCAAAACGTATTTATTTTAATTGGTCTGCGTCTTTCATGTAAAATGTATTACCTGTCTAATTGTTGATACATGTTTAGTATTTAATACACTACATCTAAGCGCCACTGCTTGGAATGCCCGATCATGCATTACACACATTGGGGTAATTCATGACAAAGGATATTCCAACTCGTGACGCTTGGAGATAAACCACATACTGAGCACACACTTTATACAAACTCAAAACTGAACACTAACAATTAAAATACAGTCACTTTATTAGAAACAGCAACATATCAGTCAATACACGAACAAGCCAACAGGAACACATAGTCAGATGTGATAAAACAACAGCATAACTACATATTCAGCATTATACAACATAAGGAAGTAAAAATGTATTGAAATACACACACAAGACGAGATTTGCAGGTGTACTTAAATAGCCAAGACATTTGTCTTGTTAGAACTCTCTTACACAGAGTTTTAATATCTTGGTATCATATGGATACTTGAGAAGGGCGCGGTTGTAAAAACAACTGGAAAACGTCACGGAACTTCGGTCAGATACGCATGTTTAAGAACATAGAAGAGAGAAACCTCTTCAGCAATCATCTTAACGTGGTGTATGGGAGAATACATGAGTTGGTGATGCAGATATGTAAGTTGCCAAGTTACTATCCACCAAACTACAAACACCGACTTTATGTGATCCTGTGACAGAATTAGTACAGAACTAATTACCATATAAGAACCCATCAAAGCAGGGGGGAGGTGGACTCCTGTCACAGCCTCACATTAAGGGCGGTACCAACATAAAGTAAGAGATACTGGCGAAGGGATAGAACCCCAACTAAAGGGAAAGAACCGAGTCACTCGAAGGCTCGAATAATCCAGAGCCTTCTCGAAGGACCGGTCAGTGTGTCCACAGCCACGTGGACACTGATGGGGCCCGCCGATTGCGGGGTCCACGAGAAACTCAGAGAGAGTTGCCACCCGTGTCGGATTGCGACACGTGTGGAAGGACAGACACGGACTGGACATCGAGGAAGCAACAGGGCTTACCTTAAGGGGACTTGATAGTAGACCCAATTGTATTTAGGGGTCTTAGACATATGTTTAGATAGCTGCTAGAGTTATTGTGTTAACCATGTTCATTGTAAACTCCTGTGATACGCAACGTGCTGATTGCTGGCTTGTGAAAACTCGCTTCGCCAGCGTACTGTAATATACATGTAAATAAATGATGCTAGATTGTATCTGAACGGAGTTTGTTGCCTGTATGAGCCCGAGTTTCAATCCCATAGAGATCTAGGACGGTGACAATAACTTATCATAGATATCGTAAAGAGGCACTCTTAATTATTGGTCTCATTATGAGAAGATAAAAACTGGAACCAGTTGAGACAATGGGAAAGATTTGAGGAAAGAGAGATAGAGGAATACAGCGTGAGAAAATTATTGATAGTCTTGTGTCATGGCACGTATGGGATTCAACACATGAATCGATCCATGTCGTCGGAGATCACAATTTATGCAGAAGCATGATCACCCATGCCAGTCGGCTTTGCACTTGATGATGGTAATGATTCACTCCAGACCAAGCTGATTAATTTAAATGCCTTTGGGGTAATTATGGAAGGTGCCCAACAGAGATTAAGAGGAGAATGGGTCAAGCAAAAGCTGCATTTCAGAAAATAACAAGTATCTTATGTTTATGACACTATCCTTGAAATTCACTTAAGTTAAGACATTATCATTGAATGTAAGAAATAGGGTACTGAAATGTTATTTAGAATCTGTTTTACTGTATCACGGTGTGAATCATGGAACGTGATTGGACAACTTAGGGAAAACTTTGAAGTAGCTTGATGTGGTTCCTGGGACGAATGTTGTGAATACTTTTGGCTGCTATTTAACAAAAAAAACGGATGCTCAGAAAAATCAAATGAAACTAGAACATTATTTACAACTATAAACAAGATACGAACAGCTTCCATTGGTCAAGAGATGAGAAGAGTGACATCGGGAAACATTGTGACAACTGAAAAGATCAATGGGAAAGAGGCAGAGGTAGACCAAGAGAAATGTTGCTGGATGGGCTGAGACGGTGGTTTGGAGGAATATCATCAGCATAGTTGATCCAGAACACCAAGAATCAAAAGAGAGAGAGAGAGAGAGAGAGAGAGAGAGAGAGAGAGAGAGAGAGAGAGAGAGATGAACGCCAACGCCAGATGGCAGGGCACATGATGATGATGATGATTTACTCCACAGATCAATTGTCCCGAAAGAATCTCATCAACACAAAAACGGCAAAACGGAAACACCGCTAATGCTCTCGAGGCCTGTATATAGTTGCGGCCCTTGTTTTCTTAGACATTCTAAGGTTGTTAATTGCGTCCCCTGACACTGAACTGGTGCCGTTAGAGAACGGAGTATCTGATTGTTAAAGCGACCTTAGTTTTCTCTCGGCGAGTCAACGGAGACTACCCCTGGCGTTTATTCCAACAGGTTCATCTTTAAATAAGCTGGCTAATGGATGGCAACGTGCATTCTCTATAAATATGATCCCAGGTGTAAGTTCTTCTTAAGGCAGGCATATGGACGAGAGGCGGATGGTTAGTTGGATGGGTGAATGGATGGATGGGTCGATGGATGGATGGATGGATGGATGAATAGGTGAGTGGGTGTGTGGATGGATGGATGTATGGGCGGATGGATGTATGGGTGGTTGGATGAAATGGATGGGTGGATGGTGGAATAGGTGGATGGATGTCTACATGGATGGATGGATGGAATGGATGGATGGATGAAATGGATGGATGGAATGTAATGGATGGACGGAATTAATGGATGGATGAATGAATCGATGAATGGATGGATGAATGGATAGATGGATGGATTGGGAATGGCTGTATCAGCCAGCTAGCCTGCAGACAGATAGATTGACAGAAATCTTCGAGTATGCATGCAAGCACGGACAGATATATCAAGTCAACATTCACAGACAAATTTGCCCAGAAGCAGTTTCTTGCTATGAGTCTGTAATGTCATAGGGCCATCACATGCTCTAGACCCGAATGCACGGAGGGATAGGTGGCCAGTCTTTCCCTCATTTGGCAGGCGACGAACGCCTACTTCGAACCCTCGTCCAGCTACGCTTATGAAATTATAATCGAAGCTCCTTATCAGCTACGCTCGAACTTGAACACTATTGATATTCCCGATAGTCCTAAATGAAAAATTTAAACCTGCAAGAAGAATAGAACACAAGTTTACCCTCCACGAGGGCAGAGGGGCTTGTGGGTAGGCAGACATAGCGGTGTGTTTGTCGGACAATTGTAGTCATCGGCAAATATGTCACTAAACTTGATATATGGGTACTCATGCGCGACATGAGAAAGACTCCTGGAGTCATGACGCGGGTGGAAAACCCACAGGGAGTGTCAAAAGGATAAAACAGGCCAACACATTTGTGAAAGTGGGACACATGTCGCGCTTTGTCCAGAAACATTTATATAGCTAAAATAAGTTAGTTGCATATCCTTTATCATCTGTCAAGACAGAAAGATGCCAATATCCTTTACATAATGCTGCAGTCAATCCCAGCATGTTTGGCTGTTTGTGATTTTCTGAGAAAACTTACGTTCAGTAGTTTGCCATGGATAGTAGATACGGTTATTGTACACAGTGAACAACTAGGGTTAGAATTAAATTATAAGAAAACGGAGATTATGGTCGTCTCTAAGAAGAAAGAAATACTACAATGTAATATCAGGATTTTAACAATACGTTAGTTGCATATCCCATACAGGACGACGCAGTCAACACAATAAGTATTTGTTGTTGTGATTGCTTGGCAAGTTTACGTCCAGTAGTTTGCCATTGCTTTCTGAATGATCGGCACCCATTCCATTTCGTAAATAAACAACACAAGGTGGTCTGCTGCCAAATCGCCCGCAGCTGTGTTTCGAATGCGGGTATACGGGATTACGATTCGAGGCGCCTTCGCCAGAGAGCCGACAATACCAGGATAAATGAAAATATTCTTAAACAAGTGACTCGGTTCAACTATCTCGGAACAGACATAACATCTGAAGGTAAGTGCTTTGAAGATATTGTAACAATAATCGCTATGGTAAGGATAGCCTTTTGCCAGATGGAAAATATATTGACTAAAAACAAGATGTCAGTTGCAATCAGAAAAAGAGTGTTGGGAGTGCTACATAGAACCCGTGCTTTTGTATGGATATGAAACGTGGACAATTAGCAGAGAAGCTGAAAAACATCTAATAGCTGTAGGAAAAGTGGTTTCTGAAGAAAGTGCAAAGAATACCATGGCCAGACAGAAAACTAATGAGCAAGCCCTTCAAGAAGCAAATGAAAAATGTAAACTGATTAGAGAAATTAGACATAGAGTGTCAAATTATTGGACACGTTATGAGAAGAGATAAACTAGAGAACTTGGTCACAACTGGCAAGATTGAGACTAAAGAACAAACAGAAGTCAGAGAAGTAAATATTTGGATGGCTTGACCACATGGCATGGTCGGGACAAGAAAACAGAGCTGATCCACGACTCGCGTAAGATGGTGAAACATGACCGCCCACTCTTTCCGGCATGACACATGATGATGATGATTTTATCATTCCTATCTGAACGGCCGAAGTCTTAATGGTCAAAGCTGGTCTGTTTCCAAAGCATCTAGAGCTGATTTCGAACTCTTGGCTCGACATGTTGAGGAATTATTAAACATGTTCACCACCCCAAGCCACATCTCCGGTGTTTATACCACTAAGTACTGTGAAATTTACACGTCTTAATTATTGACCTTTGTTCTTTACGAATGAAGCCATTATTAGCAAAGTATTACGCGGCATATCTTTCTTGTCCAGGATCCACAAGGAAGAAGTCTTCTTTACGTGAATTGGAAGCCAGACAATCCACACTGTCGATACCTCAGACCCGCATGCCCAGGGTACAAGAAGTCTTCTATACGTGAATTGGAAGCCCGCATGCCCAGGGTACAAGGTCTACGAAAGTTTATGAGCATGTTATATTTTTAACTCCACCGGCTGATATGGAATTTATGGACATGTTACTTCTCCATTCTTGATTTATTACATGTTCATAGTCTTATGGGAACATAGTGTGGTGGTTTCCCCCTACATTCCACATCCGCATGGGTGGTTTGTGACCCCCGCTTTTGATGATATTTGGCCGCATGGCACTGTCGAGACAAGAACACGAAGCTGATCCACGGCTGTGGTGATCGTGTAAGATGGCGAAACATGACCGCCCACGCTTATCAGCGTGGCACTTGAGAATGATGATTCGAATGATCAATGCTCACCAGTATCGCAGAGACACAACAACTTTTGGTGCGCTGTCATGATTCCCAAACCAAGTCTAACACGACGTCTCACGTAGGTAACCGAACTCTGCCAAGAACCACGGCCACAGCCACGTCACACAGTTTTACATCCCAGAGGCTAACCTTTCTCGTTTACCTTCGCTCTGACATTTATCTAACAGTGAAACGACACCGGGCTGAAAGTAATTCTCCTACAATCTGACATCACCGCAATCTGGGATTCAGCTGTCTATACTTCGTTGTCGAACCGGCGAACACGATCCTCAATGTCGAGTTGTTTGGTGGCATTCATTCCAGCATACACTTAGAACTTATCCTAGTGATCAAACATTATCAGGTAAAGAGAGGAGGTTTTGTGAACAAATCGGTGCGGAATTCGTACATGGGTATTTCGCAATTTCCTACTTTCCCTCCATTTATAAAAACAAACGTACGGCATACAGATGTATCGATGCAGACGAAACAGAAAACCAAAGCATGAAGCAGCTGTGGGTATTTGAACTGCTAGAACCAATATATTTCGTAGGCCTGCGTGCGCGGAAGAATACATGCCCAGTATTTACCTCCCGTGGTGAACAACGAGATGAGGTCTCGAACCCGTGTTGCTCTTCATATTGTCAGCGTAACTTCCTAATCATTACACCCACATGCCCGTATGAGATCACCATTCTGGCAACATTCCCAAACTTTATAAAGGCATCCATTCAATACATTGTGTATGGGATCACCGTTCTGGCAACATTCCCAAACTTTATAAAGGCATCCATTCAATACACGGTGTATAGAATCACCATTCTGGCAACATTCCCAAACTTTATAAAGGCATCCATTCAATACATTGTGTATGGGATCACCGTTCTGGCAACATTCCCAAACTTTATAAAGGCATCCATTCAATACACGGTGTATGGGATCACCGTTCTGGCAACATTCCCAAACTTTATAAAGGCATCCATTCAATACAATGTGTATGGGATCACCGTTCTGGCAACATTCCCAAACTTTATAAAGACATCCATTCAATACACTGTGTATGAGATCATCATTCTGGCAGCATTCCCAAACTTTATAAAGGCATCCATTCAATACACTGTGTATGGGATCACCGTTCTGGCAACATTCCCAAACTTTATAAAGACATCCATTCAATACAATGTGTATGGGATTATCATTCTGGCAGCATTCCCAAACTTTATAAAGGCATCCATTCAATACACTGTGTATGGGATGCATACTCCATGTGGCTAGATCATCATCGTCAAATATCATTCCGGTTGGAGTAGGCGTTCATGGCTCTCCACAGATCTCGGTCTTTGGTTTTCTGTATCACCTCTACTGTTAATATTCCTCCATGCCACCGACTCATCCATACAGCATCATTTCTCTTGGTCTACCTCTCCCTCTCTTCCCCTCGATCTTTTCAGTTGTCACGATGTTCTCCAATGCCTCTCTTCTCATCACATGACCAAAGAAAGCTGTTTGTCTCTTTCTTATTGTTGTATATAATGTCCTAGTTTCATTAGCCTCTTTCAGACAGCCGTTGTTAGTTACTTTAGCAGTCCAAAAAATTCGCAACATTCGTGTTAGGAACTACATCTCTTTTGCTTCTAATTTCTTCCTAATTTGTTCATTTACATTCCAAGATTCACTGCCATACAGCAAAACGGGTTCTATATACCATTTTAGCATTCTCTTTCTTACATTCAATGATAGTGACTTATTTCATAGGATATTCTTCATTTTCCAAAGGACATGCAATTTCTTTTTTAACTGGCCTAGAAGCCTCCAATTTTTCGACCTTATCGGATAAACTTATGCGAGCACGTCATTACACATAGATCACTAGTAAGTGTGCCGTGACAGAATGCTCTGAAAGATCTGTCTGAACCGGACATGAATCTGATGATGTACGAGTTTGAGGGACACGTCTAATCTTCGCGCCATTTCGACATCTCCCTAGATCCCTGTCATGTATAGAGGCTGAAAACAACATGAGGTTACGGAAACATGCACGCCAACGTACAGATTGACAACCGACATATCTTCCGTATGGCTTTCCGTGACAAGATGTATTAATAACGGCTCCATTATATACAATGTTACATCGTCAACAATGGAAACTGAAAATGGAAAGTTCGAGAGTGGACAGGGGGAGGGGGGGGGGCAATAGTTGTATACATTGGACATCAAGAATTTGTTAGTGTGGATATCATTATAGGTTCATACATTAGAAATCATGCATTTGATTGTGGGTACATCAACATAGTTTTATACATTAGAAATAATTAATTTGTTAGTTTGGATATCATCATAGTTTCATACAATAGAAATCACGAATTTGTTTGTGGGTATATCATTTTAATTTCATACATTAGAATTGATGAATTTTTTTGAGTGCCGGTCGTTCAGAAATCAATGGCAAACTATTGAACGTAAAGTTGCCAAGAAATCGCAAGCTACGACGTCCTGTAACAGACATGCAACTAACTAACGCTCCCATAAAAATGCAAATAAGCTTTGAAAAACTGAAGTTAAAAAGAAGATATGTTACCATTTTCACGTATTTAACTTCTTCATCGCCATCACTGTAACCATCTTCCGCTTCTGTCTTTGCCTCTGCTGTTTCTTCTTCTTCTTCGTTGTTCTTTTCGTCGTCTTTGTCCGCGGCAGCTTCTTCGTCGTCACATTCTTCTTTCGTTGGCTCTCTCGCTGTGTCTGGTCACAGCAAAACCACGATATTTATCTAGGGCATGTTGACTGAAATTGTCTTTCCTCTCTAACACATACTATCAATATTCTTATCTGGCTACGTTTTGTAATTTTGACAGTTTGCCAGTACAGTGACGCATATGATCTACTCTTTACGACTTCTAATTACCCCAGGGTGTTTCGTGTGCATGCGAGACCGCGTATTCTTCCTTTTTGTTGGAGCAAACTGAGACTCGATTTACAACCCAGACATCAGTGGAGGGATGGGGATTTAGGCGGGATGACTACATCGAATAATCATCAGCTTTTCTGGCCCCTATTCTATTATTATGTCTTTTCCACACACAAAATATAATAGAAAATTCAGGAGCCACGGTAGAACAAACGAACTTTATTTTCAAAGGGTTACAAATTGGGCACGCAAGCCCGCCTTACATTCCACCCTTCCAACCACTCAACTTTCGTACATCAGTTATCTATTTTGTATGTTACTGTGCACATAGACAAAACAAACATTGTCAAATTAATGCTGTGAACATAGACAATGCACATTACCATGTTATGAGACAAACAGGCAGACAGGCAGACAGGCAGAGAGGTACACACACAAACACGCACATGCATAAACACACACATATATAAATACATAGACATCCATACATGCACACATCATTTACACACTCTCACAATTACGCACCCACAATCACAATCACAAACACGCTAGAGCAGTAGAGCCATGGCTTGTACGCTTGCCTGCCCACACGTTGGTCGTGTATTCGAATCCCCTTTAAAATGGGACCAGCCAATAATATGACAATACTGCAATTGTAGTAAATGATATAAGAATGACAATTGTAGTAAATAATATAACAATTACAATTGTAGTAAATGATATAAGAATGACAATTGTAGTAAATGATATAAGAATGACAATTGTAGTAAATGATATAACAATGACAATTGTAGTAAATGATATAAGAATGACAATTGTAGTAAATGATATAAGAATGACAATTGTAGTAAATGATATAAGAATGACAATTGTAGTAAATGATATAAGAATGACAATTGTAGTAAATGATATAAGAATGACAATTGTAGTAAATGATATAAGAATGACAATTGTAGTAAATGATATAAGAATGACAATTGTAGTAAATGATATAAGAATGACAATTGTAGTAAATAATATAAGAATGACAATTGTAGTAAATGATATAAGAATGACAATTGTAGTAAATGATATAAGAATGACAATTGTAGTAAATAATATAAGAATGACAATTGTAGTAAATGATATAAGAATGACAATTGTAGTAAATGATACAAGAATGACAATTGTAGTAAATGATATAAGAAAGACGATTGTAGTAAATGATACAAGAATGACAATTGTAGTAAATGATATAAGAATGACAATTGTAGTAAATGATATAAGAATGACAATTGTAGTACATGATATAAGAATGACAATTGTAGTAAATGATATAAGAAAGACAATTGTAGTAAATGATATAAGAATGACAATTGTAGTAAATGATATAAGAATGACAATTGTAGTAAATGATATAAGAATGACAATTGTAGTAAATAATATAAGAATGACAATTGTAGTAAATGATATAAGAATGACAATTGTAGTAAATGATATAAGAATGACAATTGTGGTAAATGATATAAGAATGACAATTGTAGTAAATGATATAAGAATGACAATTGTAGTAAATAATATAAGAATGACAATTGCAGTAAATGATATAAGAATGACAATTGTAGTAAATGATATAAGAATGACAATTGTAGTAAATGATATAAGAATGACAATTGTAGTACATGATATAAGAATGGCAATTGTAGTAAATGATATAAGAATGACAATTGTAGTAAATGATATAAGAATGACAATTGTAGTATATGATATAAGAATGACAATTGTAGTAAATTATATAAGAATGACAATTTAATAAGAGTGAAAGTAAAACAGCCGTAAGAAATACTTCGGTGAAAGATGGTATCCGATACAATCAACCTGAACTAATCATTTTTATAGGGCACATACATGCATGCTGGAGAGCGGCTGGCCGAGTGGCTAAGAACGCCGGGTTCTCCTTCGGAAGACCCGGGTTCGAATCCTCGGTGAGGTGTGGATTTTTTTTTCTGTCAAGGGCAAAACGAAAATCCTAACCTGCAGAGTTCGCAGCGATTGCACAAACCAGGCAGCCTTAAATCCTCAGGCTCAAGACCTGGCCTCGCGGCTCTCTACGGCAGTAAAGGTCCACGCACCTATTCTTGCCTGTACTTAGGCCTTATGAACCTGACTGTCCCAACACCTCACATAATAACGTTACCTGGGATCTGAATGTGAGCGTGGAAGATGAGAAGCAACACACTTCTCAAGGAATTCATCTTTGGAAATATTTGCTACAAAGAGCGTTTTATAAGAAATTGATGGCATCTTCAAGACAACGATTTGGAAACAGACCGCATGGCGCTGGATTTAATACAATGGTAGGAGAGCCGGTCGCTCAGAAAGCGATGGCAAACTACTGAAGGTATAACTGCTTTTAAAAAAATCATAAACAGCCAAAACATACTGGGATTGAAGGATGAAGAATATGCAACTAAAAATTTTCAAAACAACGACATTTTTCTGAAAACCTTTCGGCATTTTCGATGCCTTCCGTTTTGAGCGGTGGCTGGTGTCTTCTTTCTCTATTGCTTTTATTTCCTATTGAAGTTTGGGCCATCAACCAACTCAACCTAGAGTCCTATCATGTGCTGCTGCCCGCAGCCCTCTCCTTGTCCTCGTACACATCATTCATCACGGAGGCCAGCATGGCAGAATGGATAAGACAGCTCGTTATTAAACATCAGGTGTGCTGATGCCGAAGTTGCCAGTTCAGACCTTACACAGGTCAGTTGGACTAAAATTTTGACGTTACGTCCTTAACTTGGGGACGTAAATTACAACTACTTCTAGTATCGGAGTGGGTTCGCCTCATGGCGAAGGACACCGGTAATAGGAAAAACGAATCCAAACCCACAAATCAGTCCAGTGCACTAGAATCAAATCAGCATATTTGGGTAAGGATTCCATTGCCTACAGCTGAGGCAACTTGTCTGTTAAATGTCCCATTGCTTGTGTGTGGATTACGCTTGAGTTCAAAGAGAGCAAGCACAAATAAAAATTATTAATCTCTATTTCTAATTCTCTGCTCCGTGTGTTTCACGTCTTCATACTTTTTCATTTGTCCCGATAGTTCCAATGAAAGACCTTCCTAGTTATATTACTTTCAAATTTGCTCATTCTGTATCCTGTCCAGTGTCAAGATCTTTCTCCCACCTCTTGATTCACAGGAATACGTCAAGTTGTTTGCCTAAGCTTCCCATTGGTGACTCTACCATACCATGTTAGCCTGTCTATTCTGGTCAGGCTCCAGTTAATAAATGTTGCAGTTTATTTGTAATTATTGTAATTTGTCTCCATGTTTCTGATAATGTAATTATAACATTTGTTATTCTGGTAATTCTAATAAATACGCAAGATGCAATCTCCTAGAAAGATTAAACGGGAGGAGAGAGAAGACGAGGAACGGATTGAAGCAGAATGATAATGTTGGAACACGAAATATTCTTGAACCCGACTGATCCAGTCAGTACAGTATCGGAAATTCTCTCAGTAGCAAAATTTAACATTAATGTAACATTAGTTAATCTAGTCCTGCTTCGTGTTTCTGGTCCGTATAATTAGCTATTCTACTCCTTCCTCATTGTCTATAATCCGTATAATTAGCTATTCTACTGCTTCCTCATTGTTTAATAATCCGTATAATTAGCTATTCTAGTCCTTCTCCATGTTTCTGATCCATGTGTTGTTTGCCCATCACACATGATGATGATCATTTATTTAATCTATTTGCGTTGAAAGGTTACAGCCACGAGTTCTGAGATGGCTAATCCATATAATCGGTATCAGGTCTTACTCATATATGACTGAGCTACCGCATGAAAGGAGACGATACTAACTGCTTCTGTTAGCGCTGAATGTTAGGCGGCGCTTACCAAACCCGACATCACACATTGTGCCAACAGCTTCGGGTGGAGGAGTGCAATTGGGAGGGTACAAGCCTTATATTGCGAGGAAATGCAACCTAATGACTAATTGTCATGGCAGGGCAGACCAGGCCCTAAGCTTTGGTTGGCAACTGGTCTAGGATCGAAGTTCCGACAGGCGGACAGTTAGAGCATTGCTTTGCTGATACGAAAGCTTCTGCAGCTTGTCTTGTTTCAGACTTATCGGTAATACCTTACTCTGGAGTAACTTAGACAGGCCGAGAGAGGGACCATGCTGCATGGGCAACACATGGTCTCTAAATTCAGCCCAGGCTTTGTGTTATGGAGAGGTACAACTCCATTTTACAAATTATCGTCTGTCAAGATGGTAAGGTGCCAGTCAACTCATATAATTAGTTATTCTAGGCCTTCTTCGTTTTTCTGACCCATATCGTTATAGTATTGATTTAACGTCAGCGTTAAATATTTCAAAGTTTGATCCTAGTTTTAATATCGTATGTTTCTACTTCCATCGGTTTCTTAGATCTAAGAAAGCTTTGCCTTTTGTATTTTTATTTTAATATGTCTATCTATTCCCCATCTTTGTCTACATTTCTGCCTAGATATATGACTCCGCGTCTTGGAGTAAAGTGTCTAATTTAGCCAGGATAAAGGAACGGATATGGAAAGTCAAGGAAACTCCCGTGGATAATAACTCGCGTGTTGTTTACTTATTGTGAGAAAGCTACATTCGGTGTGTCAGATCAAACTGTAACGTCGCTATTAATTGCCTCGCAATGAGGCGTTAAACAGACAAGTTGCCTCAGCTGTAAGCAATAAAGGCCTAACGGCCACATAAATACGATGATTTGCTTCGGATTAAATTATTCACCTATAAGATTAGCTTTTTATTAGTACATAAGATTAGCTTTTTACTAGCTAAAGGGCGTTAACTGAAAACTTAAAGCAAGTAAAATAAAACTTAAATTTTCCCGCCAATGGGCATATTGTGTACACGGTGTTAATCCCATATTTTCAGACGGATCGGCACTTGGTGAGTGATGTGGTTAGTATCACTCCGACCTCCTTTACTTCCCAGTAAATGCCCCGGTGACAATTTTAGAAAGGGTCAAAATCCGAGCCCAGGTCTGTGAATAAAATGCTGGCTTTGAAATGGATTACATGATCACCAGACCGCAAGCAAGACTGCTGGCCACTGCGCTACCTCGGCTGAACAGGGATATGAAATCGGTCTATAAATCAAATGGATATCAACTTATAAACTGCATTAGAAAGAGCGCATAAAAGATCTTTACATCTCTTACCAACATTTCATTGAGGTAAATGAAGAAAGAGGATAAGAAGTGGAACATTCAGAGGGTTAGAATTGTATTGTAGGAAAACAGAAACATCTCATAGGACAGGTCATCTCATGGAACAGGGCATCTCATGGAACAGGTCATTTCATGGAACAGGTCATCTCACGGAACAGGTCATCTCATTGAACAGGTCATCTCATAGAACATGTCATATCATGGAACAGGCCATCTCATAGAACAGGCCATCTCATAGAACAAGTCATCTCATGGAACAAGCCATCTCATAGAACAGGTCATCTCATAGAGCAGGTCATCTCAAAGAATAAGTTATATCATAAAACAGGTCATCTCATAGAACAGGTCATTTCATGGAACAGGTAATCTCACGGAACACGTCATCTCATAAAACAGATTATCTCAAAAAACAGGTCATCTCATGGAAGAAAGACATACAAAAATGTAACATCCAAATACATGGACAAATTCTTAAACAAATGAATCGGTACAACTATCTCGGAACAATCATAACATCTGACAAGATGTTTTGTTGAGATAAGTAGCGGAATTACCAAGGCAAAAGTATCTTTTTCCAAGACAGAAGACATATTCTCCAATAAAATGATCTCAACAGCAGTGATAAAAGAGAGTTAACGAGCTATATAGAACATATACTATTGAATACATGTGCAAAACTGACAATAATCAGACAAACCGAGAAACATTCAATGGTGGTGGTAATGTCATTTCTGATGGAAATGAAAGAACACCATGGATGGAGCGAAAAACGTTTGAGAAAGTCATTCAAGGAGTTGAGTTCAGTTCAGTTATTTTCAGTTGAGTCAAGAGCAGACATCACTGCACTGGGGACATTCCCATACGTGCTCCGTCATCATCTACAACGGCCAGCGAAAAGTCTCAATACAAATGGTACCAGTAGAAGTCTGATTATATATCCGTGTGGCCTTTCCTCACTCGGGATGAAGTAGTGAGCATCACCCAACCATCCTTAGTGGCCATGGGTTCGACCCTGAATCGAGGTGGATGTTCATAATTGATCAGAACTCCCAGTTTAAACCTGCCTAAAAGGGATACCAGTAAACCTATTGGGACGTTAAGGCAGCCGGTGTGGCTCTGACCAGTTCTTTCATCCAGTACGCATTGGTCTTTACAAATATGTGTCGAGTACCAAATGCCCAAAGCGCCTCAAGTTGTGTAAAAAGGTCCTTGACCAACAGTACACACTGGGTAACTTGGCAGCATGGCATCATCGAGACGAGAACACGGACGTGATCAGGGACTTTGTGATCTTCTTCTTCTTCTTCTTGCGTTCATTCTTTCATGTTTACACCGACAGGCGAGTTCTGATAATATACGAGTAGTTTAGTGTGAAGGCAAAAGAAAGTTGGTTAAATGGGCAATGCAAAAAAAATTGAATTAAATTCCATTAAAGATCAAAAAAGTATGCACAGACAAATCAGTGAGCTCACAGGAAGAAAAATAAAAATAAATACAGGGTGTTTGAAATCAAAAACAGGAAATATATTATTGGAGGAAGGTGCTATAATGAAGAGGTGGAATGAGTATATAAGAGAATTATATAATGGAGAAAGGGAAGAATTAACAGAAGAAAGTAACTTAGAAGGCCCACCTATTCTAAAAGAAGAAGTCGCTGACGCTATGAAACATATGAAGAAAGGAAAAACAGCTGGGCCAGATGAAATCACAGTAGAAGAATTAGAAGTATTGGGAGAATTTGGGGTAGATATATTAACCAAAATGCTGAATGATATTTACAACAGTGGATATTTACCGAGCGATATGCTAAAATCTGTATTTATAGCAATACCAAAGAGACCAGGAGCAATTGAATGTGAAGATACAATTAACCTCATAAACCATGTCACTAAGCTTCTACTCAGAATTATAATGAGAAGAACAAGAAAGAAAATAAAAATGGAAATTAGCGAAGAACAGTATGGTTTTATGGAAGGAAAGGGTACAAACAATGCAATCTATATATTACGAACATTAATAGAAAGGTCAATAGAGAAACAGAGAGACATATATTTATGCTTCATAGATTATACTAAGGCATTTGATAAAGTAAAACATGATGAGCTGATTAAAATGTTGGAAGATATAAACATTGATGGGAAAGATTTAAGAATAATAAGGAATATATATTGGAACCAAGTAGCAGCAATTAAAATGGGAAATAAAGAGGGTAGTTACGAACAGATAAAGCTAGGAGTACGACAGGGGTGTGTCTTGTCACCCGATCTCTTCTCCCTATATAGCGAAGTAATAATGAGAGAGATCAAAGAGAAGCCAGGAATACTAATCGGAGGATATAATATAAACAATATACGCTATGCAGATGACACAGTATTGGTGGCGGATAATGCAACAGACCTACAACAATTTTTGGACATTGTAGTATCAGAGAGTGCACAGAAAGGACTCTCCTTGAATATCAAGAAAACAGTAACAATGGTGATATCAAAGAAAATGGGGACACCAAAATGTGACATAGAAATAGAAGGGGAAATTCTCAACCAAGTGGATAATTTTAAATACCTAGGGGCACTTATAACATCAGATGGAAGATGTACAACAGAGATTAAGAGCAGAATAGGGCAGGCAAAAGCCGCATTTCAGAAAATGAAGAGCATCTTATGCAATAAGTCGCTATCAATGAATGTAAGAAAGAGAGTGCTAAAATGCTATATAGAACCAGTTTCCCCGGGAAGGTTAACCCGGTCAACAAATGCCCGCAGAAGTCGGATGTGTCGGCGTAACGGCGCAAGAACGCAGCTCTGCTGTAAACAGGTACAACGCAATCACGTCCGGAAAAAAAAAAACTCCGGATGAACGAAGAAGAAGAAGAAGAACCAGTTTTACTGTATGGCAGTGAATCTTGGAATGTAAATGAACAAATTAGGAAGAACTTAGAAGCAACAGAGATGTGGTTTTTAAGACGAATGTTGCGAATTCCTTGGACTGCCAGAGTAACTAACCACGATTGCCTGAAAGAGGCTAATGAAACTAGAACACTATATACAACAATAAGAAAGAGTCAAACAGCTTTTTTTGGGCATGTGATGAGAAGAGAGGCATTGGAGAACATCGTGACAACTGGAAAGATCGAGGGGAAGAGAGGCAGAGGCAGATCAAGAGAAATGATGCTGGACGGGTTGAAACGGTGGCATGGAGGAATATCAGCAACAGAGTTGATCCAGAACACCAAAGACCGAGATCTGTGGAGAGCCATGAACGCCTACGCCACCCAGCACGGCACTTGATGATGATTTTCAAGGTCCTACAAAAATATTTAATAACACCTACTTCAGCCAGCGAATGTCATCGAGTATGTTTAACGTTCTAAAAAAAAATCTAATAACACCTACCTCAGGCAGCAAATATCATCAAGTATTTTCAAGGTTCTACAAACATATCTAATAACTCCTACTTCAGCCAGCAAATATCATCAAGTATTTTTTACGAAGAATGTCAGTTATTCACTGTAATCACGTCAACTATGAACACAAATTCACATACATGCACACTGACAACGTGTCACATTTTCCCCTACTATTTTTCCAGTCTATTTTCAGAAAATGAATCTTTAATTGTGACCTGGACATTATTTATGTTTTCTAACTATCACTCATCTTGGCATATTTAAATGTTTGCAATAATTAACCCATTTAGCTCTCTTTCACTGCCAACAGCCATATGAATCTGTTTTCTTTAACTCTACAAATGTCGGTGGCTTTGAACCGAGTGTAGTTCACGCACCTGATACTGCTACTAGTGAGTGCACTGGACAAGAGCTTGCGTGAGGGTTAAAAAAAAATATTAGTTGCATGTCCTTCACAGGGCGTAGCAGTCAACCCCAGAAGGTTCGTGATTCCGGGGCACGTTTTGCTTTCAGTAGTTCGCCATTGTTTTCTGAACGACTGGCACCTATAGTTTTTTTTTCGGAAAAACCAGCACCGCTGTGTTTCGACTCTGGGTATACGGGATTACGAATTGCGTCCGTAATTCTTTCGCCACGGAGACCGGTGCGTGAGGTTTTGCTTTTTCTATTACCAGTGTCCCTCGCCATTAGGCGAGCCAACTCCGACTTCTGAGGTACTTGTAATTTACTCCCCCATGTCCAGGACGAGAATTCAACATTTAAGTCCAGCTGGTGTCCAACACGCTTACCCCAGAGAATGGAATGAACCCTAGACGCCGCGGTCACCGTTGAAAATGTTATCGCGAGTGGTATAAAACTCTCAGCCACGCAGACTCCAAATGAGGTCAGTGTGTGGGGTTGATAGTTGCTGGTGCAATAAATGATGCTTAATATTGAGTTTTGTTGTGTTTTGGTTAAATGTGTGTGTGTGTGCGTGCGTGTGTGTGTGTGTGTGTGTTGATGTTACATGCCCTTGGATGTTACGATCATCGTGTGTGTGATGTGTGTATAGTGTATATGGTGTGTGTGTGGTGTGTGTTGTGTGTTTGTGGTGTGTGTGTGGTGTGGTGTGTGTCGTGTGTGTGTGTGTGTGTGTGTGTGTGTGTGTGTGTGTGTTACATGCCAATGGATGTTACGATCATCGGGTGGTTGGTCACTCTGTATGTATGTGTGTGTGTGTGTGTGTGTGTGTGTGTGTGTGTGTATGTGTTACATCCCCATGGAGGTTACAATCATTGTGTGTGTGTGTGTATGTGTATGTGTGTGTGTATGTGTATGTGTGTGTGTGTATGTGTGTGTGTATGTGTATGTGTGTGTGTATGTGTGTGTGTATGTGTATGTGTGTGTGTGTGTGGTGCAGAGGAACAGTTGGGTCATCGCGGCTTGAGAGTGACGCTGTCGGGCTGTTTGGTCGATTCTGGTGACTTCGGGGAGGGAACAGACATATTGTCAGGCTGCTACTGCAGCCGTTAGTATTGGGACTCTTCGCTGGCTGTTGCAGATGAGGACGGAGCATGTATGGGAATGTCCCTAGTGCTGTGATGTCGGTTCTTGACTCAACTCAACTCAACGTTAGATATTTTGTAAAACGCAACAGAATGCATTCCGTGAATTCATTTGATTATTCAAAACTTATTATTTGATTATTCAAAACTCATTATTTGATTATTCCAAATTGTTTATTTGATTATCCAAAACTCTTTATTTGATTATCCAAAACTCTTTATTTGATTATCCAGGATATTAATTGCTTCATGGGCAGATGTATCTAAATACAGTGGTACCTCGGGTTACGAACAATTCAGGTTACGAACAACAACTTCAAAAATTGTATGTCTAGGGTAACGATCAGTGCCTCGGGTTACGAACGAAGGCGAGAGAGAGAGAGAGGAGAGAGAGAGAGAGAGAGAGAGAGAGAGAGAGAGAGAGAGAGAGAGAGAGAGAGAGAGAAAGCGAGAGAGAGAGAGAGAGAAAGAGAGAGAACTTTATTTATTGAACTTTATTTTAAAAGGGTTACAAATTGGGCACGTAGGCCCGTCTTACATTCGGCCCTTCCAATCACTCATCTTTCGTTCACCAACAGTGCATGATACATTCACGTAGGAAAAACAAACATTGTCAAATGAGAGAGAGAGAGAGAGAGAGAGAGAGAGAGAGAGAGAGAGAGAGAGAGAGAGAGAGAGAGAGAGAGATGTAACGTTGGAGACAAACGATCGCAAACAGTACAAACAGTACTACAGATGAGCTTGTGGATCTTCAGAATCAACAGCTAAAGACATTAAAGGAGGAGCAATCGTCCGATGATAAGGAGTCAGTGACCGTTTCATCTGCCAGGATTAAAGAAATTTGCAGCAAGTGGGCAGACGTCGAAGACTTCATTGTGAACCAACATCCAACAAACTTGTTGCTAACAGGGCAGTAAACCTGATGAATGATAACACGATGGCCCACTTCAGAAAGATTCTCCAGCAAAGGAAGCGACAAATTTCCCTTGATAGTTTCTTGGTGCAGAACGATTCCCAGTCGGCTGCCAAGAAACAGCGACAAGATACTCCTGAAACTAATGATTCAGAATAACAAAGAAAGTAGCAAATTTCCCATGATCGTTTACTTGGTAATAAAGATAGACTAACTCTTTTTTTTTTAAATTTTACATTAAATTCATTTGGTCGTTTTCTTTCTCTTTATTTAATACATGAAGTACATGTATTCTTTGCATTTTGTCAGGTGAACGACCGGATGTTAATAAATAAGAACGATTATTTCATCTTGAAACGGATTGTCTTTATTTCTGGTGACTGCCGATTTCATCGACGATGAACTGTGGTTTTCGTGGAGGACTTTTGTGTTGGCATTCTGGCGGCGGCATTATGCACAGTGTACCTGTGCTGGCTGCTGGCTTGCCGAGACTCCCGTCTATTCCGCTTTTCACATTGGACAGTGGGGAGCATTTTGTGTGATATTAACTGGCACAGGAACGGAGCATAATGGGGACCACCCGTTACCGTGAAGTTGGAACCTCGTCTAACTAACTAACTGTCTTTATTCCATTGATTTCAATGTTTCGGGTTACGAACCTTTCGGGTTACGAACCGAGTTCTGGAACGAATTAAGTTCGTAACCCGAGGTACCACTATATGATCATTCTTTACACATTATGCCCAAATTCCCAGTTACTTTTCTTTTTACCCTTTATTCTTCATTGTCGCATAGGCCTCAACCAACTCATGTGCAGCCCTTCTGTCCTTAGTTATCCCACGCAGACTCGTCCATGTCCTCCCAACATTACTCAGTGTTGTTTCTACTTCTCTCCTCCGCGTGTATTTGGGTCTTCCTATATATATTTTGCCCTGTTGATTCCATACGAAGACCTTTCTAGTCATACTACTTATTCTCGGGCTTTCTCAACGTGGGAGCTATCCAACGCCAGGGCCCTTTCTTCACCACTTGGTTCACTGGTATTTGTCCAGCTATCTCAGTGAGCACCACATTACTTATTCGGTCATATTATTTTATTCCTTCTATTTTGCTTCTGGGCATGACCGATACAATACCATTTGGATCAGTTTGGTCCAACAATCTGTCGTGTTCTCATCATCATCATCCAGTACCTTGCCGACTGGCGTGTGCGATCATGCTTCACCACAAACTGAGATCTCTGACGGCATGCATCAATTCATGTGTTGACTTTCTTTCGTGCTATGACACAAGACTGTCAAGGGTTTTATTACGCTGTTTTCCTCTATCTCTCTCTTTCCACAGACAGTGGCCAAAAAATGATGATTACCTCTTGTTGATGTTAGAGATAATATGCTTTTTCCCCTTAGCTTTCCTCAAAATGTTCATGCTGCTCAGTTAGGCTGTTCGTGTTCCAGCATTATTATTCTGTTTCCATCGGTTCTTCTTCTTCTCCTCCTCTTTCTTCGTGTTTCTTCTTTCCATGAGATTGCGTCATACCTAATTATGCTTTGAGGCCTCTTCTTTGTTATTTTGACGTCTTTTTACGGGTGCTGCGTTATACCACGTCTGTAATTGAAACTAGATCAGAAAATGGCGCTCTTCCTCGCCACCCATAATGCTTCACCTCTTTTCACATTCAGTTTAAACATGGATAAGATTAATGATCGATGAAAATTTGCATAACGAGTTCTCAATGAAAACAAACTGTTCGATTTCGTCAATTCGAAATGCAATTGCAAAAATCGAACATTTTCTGGCCATAATGACGTGTGCGAGCTAGTGGATATGTTTTCATTAGGGACCGTGTAAAGTGCTTTTCTACCCCGGAACAGCTTGACTTTCAATGATTATGGGTTACATTGTATATTATGCATGGTAAAAACATGAGGGACGCTATTTCCCGCATTAAGGCGCACAAGAAATAATCAAATATGGAGCTAGACACGGGTCACTTTCTAAATATCCGAATTGGCCAAGCTTGCCACCAGGTGTGCAGACGAGTGTCTAGCGAATATGCTACCGAGACTTCCTGTATATATAATGTCCTTATTTATATAATTTCCATCCAAATACCCGAAAGCAGTCTTTTGAACATTCACTTTTGAATGGGGTTACTTTTAGATCCCGCGGCTTAGGTATTCTTGTTCTTTGTATCTTGTTGTTGTTGTTGGTGGTGAGTGGTGGGTGGTGATGGTGGTTGGTGGTGGTGAGGTGGTGGTGGTGAGGTGGTGGTGGTGCCGGTGGTGTTGTGGTTTTCTAGTTCGCTGATAAAGACTTCTGTGGAAAAGTTCACCATTATCTCATGTGTGTTTCCTTTCGTCGAGCTTCATGATCATCGTGTGTGTTTTATCTGCACCTCATTATCATGTCAGCTCTGTGGCGAAGGCCGACTCTGTGGCGAAGGTCGGCTCTGTGGCGAAGGCCGGCTCTGTGGCGAAGGTCGGCTCTGTGGCGAAGGTCGGCTCTGTGGCGAAGGTCGGCTCTGTGGCGAAGGTCGGCTCTATGGCGAAGGTCGGCTCTGTGGCGAAGGTCGGCTCTGTGGCGAAGGTCGGCTCTGTGGCGAAGGTCGGCTCTATGGCGAAGGTCGGCTCTGTGGCGAAGGTCGGCTCTATTGCGAAGACCGGCTCTATGGCGAAGGTCGGCTCTGTGACGAAGGTCGGCTCTATGGCGAAGGTCGGCTCTGTGGCGAAGACCGGCTCTGTGGCGAAGATCGGCTCTATGGCGAAGACCGGCTCTGGGCGAAGGTCGGCTCTATGACGAAAGTCGGCTCTGTGGCGAAGGTCGGCTCTATGGCGAAGACCGGCTTTGTGGCGAAGGTCGGCTCTGTGGCGAAGGTCGGCTCTATGGCGAAGGTCGGCTCTGTGGCGAAGGCCGGCTCTATGGCGAAGGTCGGCTCTGTGGCGAAGGTCGGCTCTGTGGCGAAGGTCGGCTCTATGGCGAAGGTCGGCTCTGTGGCGAAGGTCGGCTCTGTGGCGAAGGTCGGCTCTGTGGCGAAGGTCGGCTCTATGGCGAAGGTCGGCTCTGTGGCGAAGGTCGGCTCTATTGCGAAGACCGGCTCTATGGCGAAGGTCGGCTCTGTGACGAAGGTCGGCTCTATGGCGAAGGTTGGCTCTGTGGCGAAGACCGGCTCTGTGGCGAAGATCGGCTCTATGGCGAAGACCGGCTCTGGGCTAAGGTCGGCTCTATGACGAAAGTCGGCTCTGTGGCGAAGGTCGGCTCTATGGCGAAGACCGGCTTTGTGGCGAAGGTCGGCTCTGTGGCGAAGGTCGGCTCTATGGCGAAGGTCGGCTCTGTGGCGAAGGCCGGCTCTATGGCGAAGGTCGGCTCTGTGGCGAAGGCCGGCTCTATGGCGAAGGTCGGCTCTGTGGCGTAGGCCGGCTCTATGGCGAAGGCCGGCTCTGTGGCGAAGGTCGGCTCTGTGGCGAAGGTCGGCTCTGTGGCGAAGGCCGGCTCTGTGGCGAAGGTCGGCTCTGTGGCGAAGGTCGGCTCTGTTGCGAAGGTCGGCTCTGTGGCGAAGGCCGGCTCTATGGCGAAGGTCGGCTCTGTGACGAAGGCCGGCTCTGTGGCGAAGGTCGGCTCTGTGGCGAAGGCCGGCTCTGTGGCGAAGGTCGGCTCTGTGGCGAAGGTCGGCTCTGTGGCGAAGGTCGGCTCTGTGGCGAAGGCTGGCTCTGTGGCGAAGGTCGGCTCTGTGGCGAAGGTCGGCTCTGTGGTGAAGGTCGGCTCTGTGGCGAAGGTCGGCTCTGTGGCGAAGGCCGGCTCTGTGGCGAAGGTCGGCTCTGTGGCGAAGGCCGGCTCTGTGGCGAAGGTCGGCTCTGTGGCGAAGGCCGGCTCTATGGCGAAGGTCGGCTCTGTGGCGAAGGCCGGCTCTGTGGCGAAGGTCGGCTCTGTGACGAAGGCGGGCTCTGTGGCGAAGGCCGGCTCTATGGCGAAGGCCGGCTCTGTGGCGAAGGTCGGCTCTGTGGCGAAGGCCGGCTCTATGGCGAATGCCTGCTCTGTGGCGAAGGCGTTACAGACGTAATACATAATCCGTCATACGGCGTTCGAAACACAGCTGCGAGAGATTTGAAAGCCTTGCGTTGGTTTCCCATACAAAGATACGAGTGCCGATCGTTCAGAAAAGCAATTGCAAACTACCGAACGTAACCATGCGAAGAAATCATAAACAGTAAAAAAAATGTTGGGGTTGACTGCGACGTCCTGTAAAGCATACGCAAATAACTTAACAGTATCATATTGACAGCATCAAGCTCCTCTTTTCGAAGCTATTTCAATGTCATAACATATCTCAAACATTTCTATTCCCAAAGATAAAGTTAATACCAGAAAACGTTTAAACACAAAAATAGTCGGCAAACGAAAGCGTAATCCTAGTGATAAGCAATAAGGACAAGGTAAATGTGGAGACAAGGAAAATATTCAACTCAACAACCACACAAGTGCTGCACTATAAATATCAACAAACTGGATGTGTACCAACATAAGGGTAAATGTTACATTTGAGTGTCTCGGAATTGTTTTATCTTCTGGCATAGATTTCTAGGAGACAGTCTGTACAATATTTCTTTATTTGATATTTTTCAGGGATGCTTATTTATCGTAAGTGGTGAATCGCAGTGTGTATTTCCAACTCATTCTTCTGCTGAGTGCACCGTATATTTCACGGAAATTAGACAGCACTGCCGTGGCAGCAAGAACGGTTCTTTGCATTCCCCAGGTGGTAAAGATCTATATTGAGTACAGTGTTTATGTCTGACCTTTTCCAACATTGATGTGTTCGTGGAACTAAAGAGTCGGGGAAATCGGAATAGTGACATCACTGGCAGATGATGTGTGTTGTGTGTTCTGTACAAAATACAGAGACATATCTATGGTGAGAGAACTCTTAATGTCATTGAAGTAGCACGAGGATACATTTACAGTAATTTATCGGCACTTATAGAAGTAAAAGAAAGATGCAGATAGCCACGGACAAATTAGACAATATAACATTAGAAAACTAAAGGCTAAAGGCGTTCACAGCGGGCGCTTTTGTCAAGCGGTTAGGACGCAACGCTGATAATGGCTTCATTGCTGTTGGACAGGTTATCTACCAGCTCTCGCTGGGGGGAAAGACAATGGCATGGTTATTATCATTTCTATCACACATTTAATGTTTTAATTTAAAGCCCCTTTGTACATAGAAAACTAGCTGACCCGGCCTGGCTTCGTCCAGACCCTGGTGGGGAGCATCTCATTTAATTCATATAAGTAGTCATATAAGCTCTCGTTCCCGTTCCCGACTATCTGTCTGTCTGTCTGTCTGCCTGTCTGTCTGTCTATCTATCTGTCTGTCTGTCTGTCTGTCTGTCTGTCTGTCTGACCCGGCCCGGCTTCGCCCATCCCCTGGTGGAGAGCATCTCATTTAAATCATATAAGTAGTCATATAAGATCCCGTTCCCGACTATCTGTCTGTCTGTCTGTCTGTCTGTCTGTCTGTCTGTCTGTCTGTCTATCTGTCTGTCTGTCTGTCTGACCCGGCCCGGCATCGCCCAGCTCCTGGTGTGGAACATCTAATTTAATTCATATAAGTAGTCATATAAGCTCCCGTTCCCGTTCCCGACTATCTATCTGTCTGTCTGTTTGTCTATCTGTCTGTCTGTCTGTCTGACTCGGCCCGGCTTCGCCCAGCTCCTGATGGGGAGCATCTCATTTAATTCATATAAGTAGTCATAGTGTAAGTTCCCATTCCCGACTGTCTGTCTGTCTGTCTGTCTGTCTGTCTGTCTGTCTGTCTGTCCGTCCGTCCGTCCGTCCGTCCCTCTCTGTCTGTCTGTCTGTCTGCCTGTCTGTCTAATCATTTATTGGTTGCAGTTAGAACAACCTTAGATAAACGAAGACCAACTTACAAAAAGCATTAGAAAGAGCACTTGAAAGATCTTTACATCTTCCCCCAACAATTAACTTGGGTAAATGGAGCGGCGGCAGCAGCAGTAGCAGCAGAAGAAGAAAAAGGAGGAGTAGGAGGAGGGAGGAGGAAGAGGGAGGTGGAGGAGGGAGGAAGAGATAGGCGGAGAGAGGAGGAGGAGGGAAGAGGAGGGAGGAGGAGGAGATAGGAGGAGTAGGGAGGAATAGGAGGGAGGAGGAGGGATTAGGAGGAGAGATGAGTAGGAGAGAGGAGGAGGGAGGAGGAGGGAGGAGGAGGTAGGAGGAGGAAGAGGGAGGAGGAGAGAGGAGGAGGGAGGAGGAAGGAGGAGGAAGGAGGAGGATGAGGGAGGAGGAGGAGAGAGGAGGAGGAGGGAGGAGGAGGGGAGGAGGAGGAGGAGGAGGGAGGAGGAGCGATGAGGAGGGGGAGGAGGAAATGGGAGGAGGAAGAGGGAGGAGGGAGAAGGAGGAGGAGGGAAAAGGAGGGAGTAGGAGAACGCATGAGGAGGAGGGGGAGGAGGAGGAGGAGGGAGGAGGAGAGGGAGGAGGAGGGAGAGGGAGGAGGAGGGAGGAGGAGGAGAGAGGAGGAGGATGGAGGAGGCGGAGGGAGGAGGAGGATGGAGGAGGAGGGAGGAGGAAGAGGGAGAAGGAGGAGGGAGAAGGAGGAGAGGATGGAGGAGAAGGAGGGGAGGAGGAGGAGGAGGGAGGATGAGGAGGGAGGAGGAGGAAGAGGAAGGAGGAGGAGGAGGGATGTGGAGGGAGGATGAGGAGGGAGGAGGAGGGAAGAGGTAGAGGGAGGAGGAGGAGGGAGGAGGAGGAGGGAGGAAGAGAGAAGAGGAGTAGGGAGGAGGAGGGAGGAGGAGAAGGGAGGAGGAGGGAGGAGGAGAGGGAGGAGGGGGAGGAGGGAGGAGGAGAGAGGAGGAGGAGGGAGGAAGAGGGATGAGAAGGAGGGGAGGGAGGAGGAGGTATGATGGGGAGGAGGAGGGAGGAGGAGGAGGAGGAGGAAGAGGGAAAAGGAGGAGAGAGGAGGAGAAGGGAGGGGGAGGGCGGAGGAGGAAGGAAGAGGAGTGATTAGGAGGAGGGAGGAGGGCGAGGAGGGAGGAGGAGGAAGAGGGAGGAGAAGGAGGGGGAGGGAGGAGGAGGGATGATAGGGAGGAGGAGGGAGGAGGAGGGAGAAGGAGGAGAGAGGAGGAGAAGGGAGGAGGAGGAAGGAAGAGGAGTGATTAGGAGGAGGGGAAGGAGGTAGGAGGTGGGAGGAGGAGGGAGGAGGAGGGAGGAGGAGGAGGAAGGAAGAGGAGTGATTAGGAGGAGGGAGGAGGGCGAGGAGGTAAGAGGAGGGAGGAGGAGGAAGAGGGAGGAGGAAGGAGGAGGAGGAGGAAGGAGGAGAAAGACGGAGGAGGAGGGAGGAGGAAGAGGGAGGAGGAGGATGGAGGAGGAAGAGGAGGGAGATGGACGAGGGGGAGAAGAGGATGAACATGGTAGGAGGAGGGGAGAGGAGGAGGAGGATTATAACGCATATGCCTGTAGATAACTGCAGCGAAAAGGTGGGGAGCATCTCATTTAATTCATATGCGTAGTCATATAAGCTCCCGTTCCCAACTATGTGTCTGTCTGTCTGTCTGTTTATCTATCTGTCTGTCTGAGCCGGCCCGGCTTCACCCAGTCCCTGGTGGGGAGCATCTCATTTAATTCATATAAGTAGTCATATAAGCTCCCGTTCCCGACTACATGTCTGTCTGTCTGTCTATCTATCTGACCCGGCGTTGCTTCGCCCAGCTCCTGGCGGCGAGCGTCTTATTAATATCATACAACAACAAAAAAGTAACTTAAAAGAATGTCCTTCCACACACCATCCATTATTTTTAATGAAAACTGTTTTTAATCACCTACATGACTGTAAATAACTTCTTTAAGCATAAAAAGATGAGTTACAATGTTATGCATTGTGCATTATTTTTATGAAAACTTTGAAAATGCCTTAAAGATTATATCATGGTTTATTATAACTCATATGCCTGTAAATAACTATAGATAAAGAGTTTATAAATCTTTGAAAACGATGCAACAATATGACTATAAAGTATATAGCAATGGTATTAAAAGTTATGCCCCTTGAAATAACTTTTCTAGAGTTAAGTGCCCTTGCTATATAGAAATTATAATGAAAAATGAAATATTAAATAATATTAAGTAAGTAGCCGATTTAACAATAAAAAAATATCACAGTTGGCAGCGCGGGAATGAGAGGAAGACGTGTAGAAAATTTCATCTCAATCGGATGAACCGTTCGTGAACGCATAAAGGACATACATACAGACATACATTCTTTTTTATATATAAGATAAGTCCAGTATCGCGGTTGGTAATCATAATTCCGATTCCGATTCCGATTCAGCTGAGACGAATGGCCCCGTTCAATCTTCGACTGTATCAGTTTGGTTGTATTTGGGTTGTTTATTGTGTAGCTTGTATTAAGTCTTTCGTAGATTGGGCTGCTTGTTTTCGGTTTCCTGGCTTTTGGTGGGTTGATTGTGTTCGTTACTTTCTTGTTGAGGTTTTCCATGTCTCTACAGAGTCGCACACTTGTTAAGGCCTGGAGTAATTGTGTGCCCACCCCGTCATATGGTGCTGTTTCCACCAGGGATGATTACCGGTAGTCGTCTCTCCTGTTGTCCCACCTATTTCCCTGTCTTGTAAAAGTTATGATGATGATACCGTCTTGATGGCAGCAAATCTAAAGAAAATACATAAAATTATAGATACTATGGTTGTCGAAAATGAAACATTGCTCTCAGCTTGAATAATAACACAGACGGAATGGTAATATAAAAGAAGCCGATCATACCTAAATGTACAATTAATATCAGTAGTGTTAATTTGGAGCAAGTTCAGTAATTCAAGTATCCAGGCATGACAACATCAGATTGAAGATTTAAAACAGAGATAACGAACAGAATATGAAAGAATGAACTGCATTTTGTGAAATGAAGAACATGTTATGCAATAAGTCCCTGTTATTGGAGGCTAGAAAATAATTCTTGCGTGCTACAACATCATCATTATGTGCCATGCCAATTAGTGTGGGCGGGCATGTTCCGCCATCTCACACGGTCGTCAGATGTGTGGGTCAGCTCTGTGTGTTTTCCCGACCATGCCATGGGGCCAGGTCATCTAGATATTTACTGCTCTGCTTTCCCCCTGTTCTTTTCCCCTCAGTCTTGCTAGTTATTACAAAGTTCTCTATTTTATTTCTTCTCATAAACGTGTCCAAAGAATTTCACTGATTACGTCTAATTTATCTAATCAGTTTGCGGTTTTCATTTGCTTCTTGTGGGACTTAATTGTTGTTGTTTTTTTTTTGTTTTTTTCTTTAAACATGGTATTCTTTGCATTTCCCTCAGAAACCACATTTCCACAGCCATTGGATGTTTTTCAGCTTTTCTGTTCATTGTCAACTATCATTGAATGTAAGAAAGAGAGTGTTAAAGTGCTATATAGAACCTAGTTTTGCTGTATGGCAGTTAATCTTGGAATGTAAATCAACAAATTAGGAAGAAGGTGGAAGCAACAGAGATGTGGTTCCTAAGACGAATGTTGCGAATTCCTTGGACTGTCAGAGTAACTAACGATGATTGCCTTAAAGAGGCTAATGAAATTATAACAGTATATACAACAATAAGAAAGAGACAAACAGCTTTCTTTGGTCATGTGATGAGAAGAGAGGCATTGGAGAACATCGTGAAGACTAGAAAGATAAAGGGGAAGAGAAGTAGAGGCATACCAATAGAAATGATGCTGGATGGACTGAGACAATGGCATGGAGGAATATAAGCAGAGTTGATCCAGAACACCAAAGAATGAGATAGGCGGAGAGAAATGAACGTCTACTCCAGCTGGCATGCCACTTGATGATGATGATGATGATGATGATGATGATGATGATGATGATGATGATGATGATGATGATGATGATGATGATGATGATGATGATGATGATGATGATGATGATGATGATGATGATGATGATGATCCATCTTTCACGTCCATACAAAAGTATAGGTTCTATGTCGCTCATCTATGAACACTCAGATAGCCCCGAAGTGCTCATCTATACAGATGGATCTGTTGTAAAGCAGCAGAGAAGTGCGTGGGCATTTACAGCCCGTTCAGCGGGCCGAACCGTTCAAGAATCCAGTGGTGCCCACTCTATGACCACGAACAGCATGAGGATGGAGGTGATGGCAGTTACACAGGCCTTCATATGGCTGGAATCACAGCATTATACCAACGTGTGTGTACTAAGTGATTCAATGAGCATGATTCAGAAGGTCGAAGCTGGATCTGTACGTAGACAGTGGACTGAGTCGCTGCGGAAGTCTGTTGTCCGTAAAGTCACCTTCATCTTCGTCCCGGGACATGCGGGAGTCGAGGGAAATGAACGAGCTGATAAACTGGCTGGCTCTGCACCCCCTGTAGATGGCCAGCCCATGGATCGTGCCGATGTTATTAACGTCCTTAAAGATATGGCGAGAACAGAGGACTTTGACGTCAGTGATTCCACATCGCTGTCCAGGATGAAAGTCCTGGGAGTAAGAATCGGCACAGCCAGACGCGAGAGGTACATCGGGAAAACAAAGCGTCTCGTCAACCAACACAGAACTGGCACTATTGGCCACTGGACGCTGATGCATATGCTGGGGGGGGGGGGAGGATCTGAGCACCTATGGACATGTCCGGAGTGCAATGAAGATACCCCAACTGATAACTGATAACTGATAACTAAGGTTCTATGTAGCACTTCAACACTCCTTTTTCTCGTTGCAATTGACAGCTTTTATTGGTCAATATGTTTATCCTCTTGTAAAAGGCAACAAACGTAGAACTAGTTTTAACATCTGAATGTGCGACCTGGACAATAAGTAAACAACAAATAAACAACCGCCTCAGAGATGTGGTTTCACGGAATGTTGAAAATTCCTTGGAAAACCCCATGTTTTTTTACTTATTGCATAACCCATGGCAAATGTTTTTATATTGTTCGCTCGCTTTAAACCCAAGCCCAGTCCAAACACTTCTATTACTTCTTATAGTAGCAATGGACTGACTTTTGCATATGAATTAACTTTCCCTATCATCAGTGTCGCTCGTCATCAGGTGTATCCACTCCGAATTCAGAGGTACGTGTAATTTACGTCCCAAAATCAAAGACGAGAAGACAATATTTAGTTCAAATGACCAATGTAGGGGTTGAACCCGCTACTACAGCACCAGCACATCGGATATTTGAGAACAAGTGCTCTAATCTATTCGGCCGTGCTGATCTCCATCTAAATGTTCTGAAAGAGGCTAAGACACAGAGACAACTTATCACAAATGCATACTACAGGCAGCACTACTGGAATAGTGAACTGGAACAGTTGCATAATGATGTGGATGTATGTATAAAACAAGCAGAGGCCAGTCCCAGCCAAGAGCACCACAATAAATATCAGCACGCAAAAGCCAAATTTCAAAGGGCCCAACTGCAGGCTAGACGGAAAAGCTGGCAGGAGAAAACAGAGTCACTGAACTTTGAAAGAGACACAAGGAAGTTATGGAGACTAATAAAACAGCTTAACGATAAGGGCACAGAGAGAAACTCAAAAATTGCTCTACTTAAAGACGGAAACATCTTAACAGGAAAGCAAGCAGCTGACCATTTTGCGGACTCATTCGCACAAGATAACAATATTGAAATTAGTCCAGAGAAACAACAGGAGATTCGAGAGAAATGGCAAAATACAGGACAGAAGGAAATTGTACATGAAGTTATGGAGACACCTATCACATTCAGTGAACTGGAGCTAGCCATATCAAAACTGAAAATGAGAAAATCACCAGGAGTTGATGGTAACTCCAATGAAATGATCAGGAACCTAGGAACAGAGGCCAAAGCAAAGCTGCTACAGATCTTTAATAATACATGGACCTTAGGCAGTGTTCCACAAGTCTGGAGAGAAGCAATCATGATACCCCTCCTAAAATCTGGGAAAGACAGTTCCATTGCCTCCAGCTACAGACCCATTAGCCTCACCAGTTGTCTCTGCAAAACAATGAAACGCGTCATCAATCACAGACTACAGTGGTACATTGAAAGTGAAAGCATCCTTGTGCCACAACAGGCTGCCTTTAGGCAGTGCTACTCTACGGAAGATCAGACAACCTACCTCTCTCAAGAAGTTGAGGATGCATTCCAAGAGAAGAAGCTGGTACTTGCGGCTTGGATAGATCTGAAGAAAGCCTTTGACAAAGTTTGGAAAGAAGGTCTGATGAAGAAACTGAGAAACTGTAAAGTCAATGGAAGAATGTAAAAATGGGTAAAAGCATACTTGCACAACAGAAGAGCCAGAGTACAGATAGACGGTCTCAAGAGCAAGAAAGTACTATTGCGTCACGGTGTTCCCCAGGGCGGAGTCCTGTCCCCAACACTTTTTCTAATCTTCATCAATGATCTTGTTGCTAATCTACCCGATGGAATTAAAGCGGCAATGTACGCTGATGACCTGGTTTTGTGGGGCGCAAATGAACATGCATCAGTGGCCACCATATTGCTACAGAGAGCTGTAGATACATTTGTTGCATGGGCGGATAGATGGTGTATAAGCATAAACACTGACAAGTGCAGCACCACTCTATTTACCCTTTCTCCGAAACAAAAGGCAGGGAGCATTCAGATAAATGGAACACCCCTAAGAGAAGTTAAGGAACCAACATACCTTGGTGTAACATTCGACGACAGGCTGACATGGAGAAAACACATCAAAAAAGCAGCAGCAACAGCCAGAAGGAAAATTGCCATCCTGAGAAAGCTAACTGGAACCACTTGGGGAGCCAGTGGGAAAATACTTAGCAAAGTTTATCAACAGAGCATACGACCACACTTGGAATACGGGTCAACTGCGTGGTGTTCAGCATCAAAAACTACATTGCAGGAGCTGGACAAGGTGCAAAATCAAGCTCTTAGAGTCATCACAGGAGGGATGAGATCAACCCCTATAGTAGCAATGGAGAAAATGGGGAGGACACAAGCTTTAAGAGAACGCAGAGATACAAAAACACTAATACAAGCAGAAAGGTTTCTCAGCTTGCCAGGCCATCCTATGAAGAACCGATTTGAAAACTTAGCTATGGAGCGGTTGAAAAGAAGTAGTTTCATCCACCAGGCCAAACAACTCTGCAGAGAAACCATCGATCTTCCCACAGTTGGTATCCCCCTGACAACTATTCCAGAGCGAACCCCGTGGAAAGATGAACATAGAATATCGCTACAAATTCAGTCAAAAGTGAGAGGAATATTTGACAAGGAAGAACAAAACAGTGTACAGCGCAGAACAGCCACTCTCAGCTTCCTTGATGACGAATACCCACAGGACCTCTGGATCCGAGTCTACACAGATGGGTCAGCACAAAATGCTGTTCGAAATGGAGGAGCGGGAGTGTACATAGAATACCCAAATAATACTAGAGACACGGCCAGAATTCCAACAGGAAAGTAGTGCCATAACTATGATGCTGAAATTGAGGCAATCAAGATAGCCACAGAGAAATTACAAAATACCAGCCATGGTACACAACCTGTGGTGATATTGACAGATGCAAAATCCGTAATAGAGGCGCTCCTGTCTGGGAAATTGCCAGTTCTGAGGACACTACTTTCTGAACTTAGCAGTCAGCGTAAGGTCACCATACAGTGGATACCATCCCACTGTGGAGTCCCCGGAAACGACAGAGCTGATCGATTGGCTAAGGAAGGAGCAAACGAAGAACAACCTGATGTGTCTATTACATACCACCAAAAGAAAAGAATGATCAAATCAGTCAGAAGGCCACCAAACCTTACTCAAGACGACTACCACGTTATGGACAGATCAGAACAGGTCATTCTTCTGCGCCTCAAAACAGGACACAATAGATTACGCAACCACATGTATACAAAATTCAAGATTGGTGACTCAGCCATGTGCACATGTGGTTTGGCGTCGCAGACAGCAGAGCACATACTCCAGGATTGCCCAAACTACAACATATCCGGGCGAACCTTCTGGCCTAGAGAGACAACAGTGGAAGATAAACTCTGTGGACTGCTGAATGAACTAAAAAAGACTGTTAGATTCATACAAGAGACAACATTGCAGTTATAAACATATTTCAGGCGAACGAAAGAAGAAGAAGAAGAAGAAGAAGAAGAAGAAGAAGAAGAAGAAGAAGAAGAAGAAGAAGAAGAAGAAGAAGAAGAAGAAGAAGAAGAAGAAGAAGAAGAAGAAGAAGAAGAAGAAGAAGAAGAAGAAGAAGAAGAAGAAGAAGAAGAAGAAGAAGCAGAAGAAGAAGAAGAAGAAGAAGACAAACATTAGAGAGAAGCAATTGTCCCAGGTTTGAGCTTTGTGCTCGAGGATTCAGTTTTACTATTGCGTCATAGGATTCATTAGACTCCAAGACTTGCTTGTGACTTTTTTGTGAATTGCTGACATTCCGGGTTCCAAGTCAATCGCAGTTAATATATGAATAATTCTTTAGCTAAAAGAATATTTCAGCTTTACTAATCCATCCTGAAATATTATTTCAGATAAAGTATTATTAATTCCTTAAGGAAATACATTGTTTTGAATATTTGTATATTCGTTTATTTCGTTGACAAAGACTGGTCGAAACGATGGCTAGTATTGTGTGTGTTCCATTTTCTCGAGCGAGATCTTCATTTTCAGCATCAACTGAAAAGCTCTCTCTCTCTCTCTCTCTCTCTCTCTCTCTCTCTCTCTCTCTCTCTCTCTCTCTCTCTGTAAGATGGGCCTGCGTGCCTAATTTGTTACCCTTTGAAAATAAAGTCCTTTCGTTCGTTCGATCACTCTCTCTCTCTCTCTCTCTCTCTCTCTCTCTCTCTCTCTCTCTCTCTCTCTCTCTCTCTCTCTATCGCTCTCCCTCTCTCTCCTTCTGTCGAGATTTCTTGACTGGCATATTTCGCTGCATCTCGTCAGGTACATACTTGCAAGCAATAAATCGTGAAATGTATTGTTTGCGTCTTTATTGTTCAGATTTACTACGGAAAAACAATGTTTTGAAAAGGCTGCATCCCAATGCGCACTTTTAGTGCAAGGGGGGTAACCCATTTCAAACTATATTTAAAACGTTTGAAATTTGTTACTTCCCCTGCAAAATAATACGTGATTAATCGCGTCTTTAAAGGTCTCCGGGGTAAAGTGATCCAACCGTCTGCTTCGCTCTCTGGTGGTAGGTTCGTTCCCGGAAGCGCTTAGTTCACATTACAGGTGGAAATTTGTCTGGAGCTTCCTGGGGGTTATCGCTGGAGTAAGAAATCCGTGCTTTAACGAACGAACAAGCTTTAATTTCAAAGGGTCACAAGTTGGACACGCAGGTCAGTCTTACGTTCGGCCCTTCAAACCACTCATCTTCCGTACATCAATTATCTAATGTGCATGTTACATTCATATATTAAAAAAAAAAAACATTGTCAAATGAATACTGGCAGGATCCTCTCGAATTTCATGCTTTTAGTAAAGCTTGGGGTTACAGAAAGGTCACGGGCATGGACTGCACATACTTAAGAAGGAAGCGGAGTTATAAAGATTTGCACATACTAGGTCATCGCATTTTCATGTGGGGTGACCAGCTTAATTCATTTTCATGTGGGGTGACCAGCTTAATCCATCTCCCTTTCCATTGTCAAAGAATTATCTCGTGCCTTATTCAGGAGACTGGCAAGCCATATAATGCCTCTGTCAGATGGTTGTTCCTCTATGTGAGGTCTAAGAATGTTAGTTAACAGTGATATACTTGAATTATGGCAGGTTGTGTTATTGTCCACTTTCTCCGTAATCCCGTAGTCTCGTAGCGGGAGAGAGCTGGAAGTGGTTCTACCCCCGCTGGTGACTTGCGGGATAACTGAGCCGGCCGCTCAGAAAGCAATGGCAAACTACTGAGCGTAATCTTGCCAAGAAATCAACAGACAGCTGAAAGATGCTGCTGTTGACAGCGACGTCCTGTAAAGGATATGCGAATTTAAAAAAAAAAAAAAAAAAGTTTGATTGTAATATTGATTGATATAGTGTCTAGTGTACACTGATTCCACTTAGAATTATGGCTGGTAGTGTGAATGTAATATTGATTGGTATAGTGGCTTACAGTGTGCAATGATACACTTAGAATTATGGCTGGTAGTGTGAATGTAATATTGATTAGTATAGTGGATTTCTAACGACAACAGAAACAGCTGAGTAATACCGCAAGGATGACAAAGGAGTTGAAGATGCATTGAGGAAACGTGATAATACAAGTATCACTAGAAAGTCCTTTCTCTGGAACCGACATGCAAAAAAAAATTGAATTTCATTTTTTTTGTTTTAACGTTCCCTCGCTTTGAAATCAAGCGTAGTCCATACACATGCTGCTATTTCTTGTGAGCTGGACTGATTTTTGCGTGTGGATTATCTTTCTCTATTAAAATATCCCTCGCCATCAGGCTCAGGCGAACCCATTTCAGCTTCAGAGGTTCTTGTAATTTACGTCCCCAAATCAAATACGAGAAGTCACAATTTTAGTCCAACTGAACGGTGAAGGGGTTGAACCCGCTACCTCGGCATCAACACAAGGACGTTTAAAAGCGAGTACTCTTATCTGTTCGGTCACGCTGGTCTCCAACAGGGAATATTAAATATCAGGAGAACTAAACACTCATGGAAATGAGAATAAGAGGCAGGGGTGATAAATATGGAGAGCAATTTGAGACAACTGCAGGAGATAACAACAGATAGGACGGTGTGGCTTGGTTTGTTATGGGACTGTGCTCCCATGGGGATACGTGACTGACTGACTGGCACCTTCCCGCCTTGACAGATAATTTGTAAAATGGAGTTGTACCTCTCCATAACACAAAGCCTGGGTTGAATTTAGAGACCGTGTGTTGCCCATGCAGCATGATCCCTCTTTCTCAGCCTGCCTAGTTCACTCCAGAGGAAAGTAACACCAATACGTCTGGAACAAGACAAGCTGCAGAAGCTGTCGGATCGGCAAAGAAATACTCTAACTGTCCGCCTGTCGGAGGTTCCATCCTAAACCAGTTGCCGACCAAGGTTTAGGGTCTAGTCTGTCCTGCCATGACATTTAGTCTTTATATTGCATTTCACGCACTAGGGTAACGCTTGTACCCTCCCAATTGCACTCTTCCGCCCGAACAATGAGGATACAAAGCAGCAGGGTAAGACTGGATTTTACAGTCAAGGTTTACTACAAGATGGACTGGCCACCATACATCAATGTTACTTGGTAGAGTCTTAGGACACGCTTGGTAGCTCCCAGTAAGTACCACAAGAGAGATGTGCTAATTGTGGGCTGGTGACTTCGGTCACAGGCAAGGGAGTAAGTTAAGAACGGTGTGCTGCTTGTACAGGAATATCTTGTGCCCTATCTAGGGTGCTAGAATGTTATGTGCTGTTAAGTTTAGTTTAGTCGTTGGATCAACATCACGGCACACGGTTTAACCCATAAGTGCTCCGTTTTCCTCCTAATTCAAACCTGAGTCTGGAGAAACTCAGCTCAATGCACGAACTCAGCTCAATGCACGAATTCGCATCGGCGAGGATCCTGAAATACTTTGGGTAGATTTTTAACTCGAAATTTTGCCCAGGCAGCGCCGTTAGGTTACTCTTTTTCGATTTCCAACTGCCAAGGGATTTGTTACGTGCGCAACAATACACACAGGCGTCCGATCTCACTACCCAGAGACCAGAGGAAATATTATTACTAAAAGTCCACGTGGAATAAATCCCGGTCCTCACCAGGGCCTGAACCCGGGACCTCCAGCACTCGAGGCGGACACCATACCTCGAGACCAATCAGCGCCGCCCCCCCCCCGCCCCCCCCCCCCCTGTTATGTGCTGATTTTACGGAAGCCCAAGAAATTTGAAAGCAGACCGCCTAGGGCTGGTTGTCATGGTATGAGTGTCGGTCAGGAAGCAGTCAGGAAGCAATGGCAAACTACTAGGCGTAAAATTGCCAAGAAATCCAACAGCCAAAAAGTACTGGGGTGAAGGTTTAACACTGTACACGCCTAATGCCGAATTCCCTATGGGACTACCTTTACACTTGTTGTACATATAGAATGAGTGTCAGGTCTTAGATATGACTGAGCTAACGTATAACAGTAGACGGTACTACCTGCTCTACTACGGTACAAAGATGTGTATACGCGGGACATGATTGATAGTCGCCTCTGACCGCACTGTATGGAGGGAAATGATCAAGAATGAAGTAAAGACAAAGGATAAAATGATTGCAGATAGGTCAGACACTGAGCGTACGAGACGTAAGGGGGTGTGATGGTGGAGATGACCATGCGTTCACAGCTATTGTTTACAAACAGTTACCGCGCGAATTGGTCTGATCTGTCACATTCGCTACCGCCATGTAGTTATTATGCCTTTGTTTTATAAATAAAACGTAACCTCATTCGCACTCGCAGAGCGCTACCAAGAATATGTTGCCTGAACAGTTCAAGAAGCCTGATACGGGGGAGGAAAATGTCACGTGGCAAGACTAACAAAACAAAAAAACAACAGACTCACAATATGTGCAGCGTGGGAGCCAACAAGACCGTAAATAAGACGAGCGGAGAGAGCCTGCCTGCGAGCTGCAGCAAAGAACCTGAACCTACAGATACTACTGAAGCTACCACGAAGGAGACAGTCGACAACCTATCACAGACAAAAGCCAAGACAACTGAGAAGGAGGAGGAGAAAGGAAAGACACCAGAGTCGGAAACACCGACTCACGGACAACCAGGTGCGTTGTCAAACGTATCCAAGTGACAGATGAACAAATCCTGAAGTAGCTGCAACAGGAGAATCTTCATATCCGAATCTTGAGGGCGAAGCGAATCCTGACGTACTCCAAGATTCTACTAGGCTGGTGCTGGTGACGACTGAGGGCAGCGAGATACCAAGCCAAGTATCGATAAACCAGATAGTACAACAACCTGAAAGATTCATACCAAGAATCATTCAATGTTCCAGATGCTAGAGGGCCGGCCACAGCAGAGCAACATGTCGCAGTAAGACGGAAATCTGCCGATACTGCGCCGATCACCACGCCTTCAAGGAGTGTCCGCTGGCCAAGATGGACACGGACGTCCGAGCACCCAACAACAAAAGAAAGTGCGCCAACTGCCTGGGCAAGCATGGAGCAAGATTCTTGGGCTGTCCGTACCTGCAGAGACACAAAGACACCATTCAAGGAAACAATGCGGAGGGGCGAGACAGCCACGGGTATAGCACAAGCTGAAAGAGATCAACTGCAACACCAGATAGACGAGTTGAAGAAACAAGTCAAGGCACAGCTGACGCCGACTCCGACCAGCGACAACGAGAAATTGTTTGCTGGAATAAAGGAGATCCAACAAAACACCAAACAAGAGATGGAACATATGGTACAGGCGACATCAAAGAATGAAGAGATCCTACAAGCAATCAAAGCACAGAGAGAAATACTAAAAACTGAAAGGGAGCTAACCCAAAACAAACCAACAGCAGCCATGGAAAAGACAACAGAGAAGCCGCAAGATGAAACCCAACAAAAGACCAAGCCAGAACCGCAAGCCCCCTCTGCCGTGCGTCCACCTTGACGAGGTAGAGGGGCTTGCGCGTTCCAATGACCCCAAGAGCTATGCCGACGGTAGCACAGCTACTGGTAGGGTCACCCATGTCAAGGGAGAGGGACCAGACGAAGTGACGCACAAACCTGCTGCCTTGTAGGTAGACTGGGGACAGTCAAAGGCTAGGGAAAGCATCCCAAAAAATGCTTGTCGAAATCGGATGTACTGAGCCACAGGCTTGACAAAGAAGTGCAACGTAACTTTATCATTTCATGATGCCACAGATGAAAATTAATCGTTATGGTGCTAATCCCGTGAAGTCCCATCAGGCGGTGATAGTGCCGGGCCCCCTGCCTCGAGGGGGTCCACCCATGACTACTGGTGGTCACCTTCCCCTGTGCTGTGGAGTCAAGGCACAGAGGAGTAGGTTAAGAGCTATTGACCAAACACCCCGGACTCTCAACATACTACAATGGAATGCCGAAGGAGTTTATAACAAGAAAGCCTCCCTAACACAGCGTCTTCATAACGATAGAATAGATGTGGCATGCATTCAAGAGACACACCTCAACGCCAATCGCACATTTTCAGTCGAGGGATATCAGGCCACACGTTTTGACCGCGAAGGACACAAAGGAGGAGTTGTAATACTTACACGAAATACAATACCTTGCAGCGAAGTATCTGTGATCTCTGACAACCAAACGGAAATTATAGGTGTTGATATAATGATAAAGGACATGAAAATAAGAATTTACAATCTGTATAGCCCGGCAGATAAGGATCTTACACTCTCAAACATGGAAATAACTGACACAAATTGCATTGTTGTCGGAGACTTTAATAGCCGCTCAGAAAGATGGGGATACCCAGATACTGACAAAAGAGGAGATGAAGTGGAGGACTGGGAAATAGACTCAAATCTCCATCTACTCAACAAAGCGGATGACACACCGAGCTTCTACTCCAGAAGATGGATTACCACTTCTACTCCAAACTTAGCTTTCTGCACAGGAGACATCCGCCACAAAATCGATCGCCATGTGCTTGACCAATTAGCAGGTAGTGACCACAGACCAATCAAGCTTGTAATAAATATGGAGTATGTTCCACAGGAGCAAAAGCCTTTGCCTCGCTGGAATTACAAACGAGCAGATTGGGACAGATTTTCCATACTAACAGACAAATATTGTGAAAACATAAATACACGATATGGCAACATGAAGCAAATGGTGGAAAGTCTAAACAGAGCAATAATACAGGCGGTCACTGAGTCACTGAGTCTATTCCAAGAGGAGCGAGGAAAAATTACAAACCATACTGGACTGAGGAACTACAAATTTTGGAGGACAAAGTTGAAGATGCTAGGAAGACCGCAGAGAGAGAACAAACAACTGAAGCGAACATCTCTCTCAAAGCCATCTCAGCAAAATATAAAAGAACAGTAAATCAAACAACAAGAGATTGTTGGAGGAAAAAAACAGAAAACCTGAATTTTGACAGGGATGGAAACAAACTATGGAAACTAGTGAAAGCCATGAACAATGAAGGACCTAGAAACAAACAAATAACAATTAAACAAGGAAATGCCTTGCTTACAGGAAAAAAGGCTGCAAATGCACTAATGGAACACTATGCCAGTGCAAACCACATTGATATTACAGCCGAACAGAAGAAAGCAATCAAAGATAAACAGATACATCATAGATATACAGAGACAGCAGCAGAATATATGATGGCAAATCTAACAATGGAAGAAATGGAACAGGCAATGAATACCCTAAAAAAAGAAGACATCACCAGGAAAGGATGGAATCACAAATGAAATGCTAATAGGACTAGGCACTAAGGCAAAAAAAGAAACTACTAGCAGTCCTAAATTACAGCTGGAAGAGGGGAATAGTCCCACAGGCATGGAAGGAAGCTATACTAACTAATACCAGTCCCAAAGAAAGGAAAAGACCTGGAAGAACCAAATGGCTATCGACCTATCAGTCTTCTTAGCTGTGTAGGAAAATTAATGGAACGCATTATCAATGGCAGGCTAACATGACATCTGGAAGAAAACCAACTCTTAACACCTCACCAAGCAGGATTCAGAAAGTACAGATCCACTGAAGATCAAATAACCTATATAGCTCAGGAAATAGAGGATGCCTTCCAAGAGAAAAAGCACACACTAGCGGTCTGGATAGATTTAGAAAAAGCATTTGATAAAGTATGGAAGGAAGGACTGAAAGTAAAACTGCAAAAAATGCATGTTTGTGGGAAAATGTACAATTGGATCAGCCACTACCTTGAGAACAGAACTGCCAGGACAAAAGTACAAGGACAAACCAGCAAAATGATGCTGTTGGAGCAAGGTGTCCCCCAAGGAGGAGTTCTTTCACCAACATTATTCCTAGCATATATAAATGACATCACAGACAATTTTCCAGCCAGAGTACACACATCATCCTTTGCAGATGACCTAGCCATATGGACATCTGAAGAATATATTAGTACAGCTAACAGCAGAATACAGCAAGCCCTATTAGTGCTAGAGGACTGGTCAAAATCATGGCTAGTGAAGATAAGTGAGGAGAAAACAACATGCACAGTGTTCTCCCTCTCAACTAAAACTCAGCAACCTAAGCTGGTATTGAATGGAAAAATATTGCGCCATGAAGAAAATCCAAACTATCTAGGAGTCACCTTTGATCGTCGCCTGACATGGAAGACACAGGTTGAGAAAAATCGAACAAGAGCAAGGCAAAGAATGGCAATCATGAAAAAGCTTGCTGGTACAACGTGGGGAGCAGATGAGAAAGTTCTCAAGAAGTTATATACTGGACGGGTGAGGCCAGTACTGGAATATGGCATTGCAGCTTGGGCAACAGCAGCTAAGTCAAACTTTAACAAAATAAGCAGAGTCCAAAATCAAGGAATGCGAATCATAACTGGAAGCCTGAAGACAACGCCTATTAATGAACTAGAAAAGATCACTTGTTTACAACCAATGCAGGATAGAAGAGATAGCAGAGCCCAGCAACAAGCTGAAAAATTTAGAAGATTGACAGACCACCCTATGTATAAAAGGTTTAGTGGTTTTGGAAAGGGAAGACTGAAGCGTAGCAACTTTGTAGAAACTGCAAAACGAAAGATTAGGGCAGATCCCATACTTAACATATCAACAGTCAAACCCATTTACAATGCAGACAAGTTCCCAGCTTGGAGACAGCAGCTACTGCCTGAGATGATAGAAAACATTCCTGGTATTGAGAAAAAGAACACTCAGCATGAAACCGAAAGAAGAGAAATAACCCTAAACTACATAAAAGAACATTACCCAAGCAGCAATTGGACCCATGCATATACAGATGGATCAGCCAAAAATTCAGTAGAGAATGGAGGAGGAGGAATTCTCCTAAATTTAAAAAATGGAGTGAAAAAACACATTCAGTGGCAACTGGAAAGTTTTCAAGTAACTTCAAAGCGGAGGTAGAGGCTCTGAAAACTGCAGCAGAAATGCTCTTGATGGAGGAAAATAAAGAGACGCAAATAGCTATCTTTACAGATGCAAAGTCAGCTGTCTCAATACTGAAGAGCAATTACAGCACAGAAATAGCTGACCTAAGAGCAGCACTCCATGGTCTATGCCAGAAATCCAAAAAAGTTGTAATACAGTGGATCCCATCACATTGCAGTATACCTGGAAATGAAGAGGCTGACAGACTGGCAAAAGAGGGCGGACGACTACCACAGCCTGACATAGACATAACCTATGACGAGGCAAAGAGGTTGATAAAAAGCACTTATAGAACCAAATGGGAATCAGAGCATCCAGGTCACCAGAAGGATGATGCATATTACAAACTCGACCGAAGAGAACAAGTAGCAATCTTCAGACTCCGCACAGGACATAACAGGCTGAAATACTACTTGTTCAATAAACTAAAGATAGGAGATACCGATGAATGCAATTGTGGAACTGGTAAAATGACAGCTAAACATTTGCTGCAGGAGTGCCCAATATATGCAGAACAGAGAAAGATATTTTGGCCCACACCTGCTTCATTTGAGGACAAGCTCTATGGAGATATCAACAAGCTCAAGTTGACTGCAGCTTACTTTAACTACATTCAGGTTGACATTTAAAGGTGCATGAAGAAGTATTTAGACTGCTGCACTTCATACCACAGGTATGTCGGTTACAAAAGCGCCCCAGAGGCATGAAATGGAATATTGCTTGGATAGCAAATCCATTACGTGGAAAGTCCGAACCAAAAGCACACTCTGTGGGCTTCATAAAAGGTGGAAAAAGTGTCCTAGTGGCACGAAATGGAATATTGCTTGGATAGCAAATCCATTATGTGGAAAGTCCGAATCGAAAGCTCACTGTGTGGATGTCATCTGCAGACTGCATACTTCTGGTTTCCGGAAGAACAGCCTATGGTGAATGGAAGGCCCAATATACAGAAGTGAGGCTAAGCAGCCATGTGCAGGACGTGACGATTCCTTGGGTGAGCCCAGTACCAGAGCGCTGTGCGTTGGCTCTGCAAGTATGGAAGCCTCCTTGGATGGCGGGGAATGCCCATGGTCTGCCCCTGCCTTCCCTTGAGAGCTGACCAGGATGTCTTTGGCTGTTCTATATGGGCCAGCTGGGATGGGGGATAACACCACAACAGTGAGAGCCAAACGTCCTAAGAAACCCCCGGGAAGGTTAACCCGGTCAACAAATGCCCGCAGAAGTCGGATGTGTCGGCCTAACGGCGCAAGAACGCAGCTCTGCTGTGGACAGGCACAACGCAATCACGTCCGGAAAAAAACTCCGGATGAACGAAGAAGAAGAAGAACCGCAAGCAAAAGCCAGCAGTCCAACCACGACAACCAAGAAACTCAAGGGGAAGCCAATATCCTGCTAGACATCCAAAGAAACCCAAGATGAGTTCCACGACGACGGCATCGATGGCACCTCGTCACCCCGAGAATTTACCTGGGAGGATCTCGCAGAAATAGACAGAAAACTGGAACTCAAAAAGTATGAATTCGCGGAGAGCGCAAAAGAGGAACTCAGGCGCAAGGAATTCAAAAAGCGCAAGGAAGAAAAAGTAAACAAGAAATTCAAGGGGAAACCAAGGCACCGCCAGACCCCTGTAAAATACCCAGCTATATACTATGACGAACACGATGAGCTGTGCTACATATAAGGCAAAGAGATTGTCCCATGGCTGACCACGGAGAAAGAAATCGACAGGCAACAGAAACTCAAACTCAAAAGAGAACAAAGGCGCAAGGAAGAAAATGAAAACATTGAAAAGCTTCTACAGGCAATACACAAAAAAGGAGGCAAAAAAGACCAAATAAACAGTCCTTATAAGGACTGCAACCAGCCACACAAGACACCCCACGAGCCACAGGAGCCAACACTGCCAATAGAAACCACCAGAAGAGACGGACTCAAAGGAAAACTTGCCGGCCAACCAAACCCCCCAGCTGACATCACAGACAAACGCTTATGCAACCAGTCCGAGCCAGGACTCACTCGTAAGAGCGCACAAGACAAACCAGGGTTAAAAAAACCCACAAAAACCACAGAACAAGATCAAATTTTGAATTTTTGTTTACGAATCAAGTCAAGACAAAATGTAACAAACTATCGTCTGTCAAGACAGTCAGGTGCCTGTAAATATAACAGCCTTGTACAGCTAGTAATGTAACAAATCAAGTTTCAGGATCAGTATCTCTCTTTATTTAATAAGCATCAACAACTATGTTTTGTCTGTGACAATCCCCCAGTGGTCCCTACAATATTGGCTACAGCACACCAGTGTGGTGCCTCATGGTTCAAGCTGTGACAAGAAGTTCAGGTGTTTCTACCTTGCTAAATGAACACATTGCTGCTTAAGTTAATCTTTCATCTTCTGTTATGAATGATAAAATATTATAACAAGTTCATATTTAATCTTGCATTATGAATAAAATATTGTAACAATTTAATATTCCATCTTGTGTTATGAATAAAATATTGTAGCATGTCAATTTTTGTATCTTGTTATAAATAAAATATTGTAACAAATGAATATGTTATCTTATTTTTTGAATAAAATATTGTAACAAGTTACTATTTTATTTTGACTTGTGAATAAAGCGCTACTACATGATCATTTTGTATTTTGTTTACTGATTGCAGCAACACTAGAAGTTAATATTTAATCTTATGTTATGAATAAAGCACAGCTGCAAGTTAATCTTTTATCTTGAATTATGAATAAAATATTGTAACAAGTTAGTATTTCTTCTTGTGTTGGGAATAAAGCAAAGCCGCAAGTTAATCTTTTATCTTGTCTTATGAATAAAACATTGTAGCAGGTTAATCTATTACCTTTTGTGGTGAACAATGGGGAGTTACAAGTCATCTTTTATCCTGTGCTATAAACATAGCCATGCTACAAGTTTATCTTTACCTTGGCCAGTTCTCATCAATTAACATATTGTTCATCTTTTACCTTGTTTGGTGACCAATGGGGAGTTACAAGTCATCTTTTATCCTGTGCTATGAAAACAGCCATGCTACAAGTTAATGTTTTCTCTGGCCAGTTCTCGTCAGTTAAGACATGTGATCTAAGACGACCAAACGTTCATCCCAAAAGCACAGCTAACAAAAACAATGTTAGGGAACCAACAGGATAACCAGCTAACAACATATTAAAACAATATTTAAAAAGTCAATAATTATGTAATTAATAATAATCCAGGCCAAAAAATGATGACATAGGAAACAATGAAGGCATTAAGTGGGTGCTTTGCACGAGACCTGCCGAATATAAAATGATAAAACATGAAATGGAGATTACAATAACTATTTCCTAAATGTTTGCTATATATGTATATATGATTTTTTAAAAAACAAGGCAACAATTACACAACCAAAAAGACGAGACCAAGAAGTCACCAAGCCAGAAATAATGAAAGTATAATATAACTGTTAGATATGCTGTCTGATATTTTAAAAATGCATCTGGTAGATTTAAAAAAAATTAAGTTGCATGTCCTTCACCGGACGTAGCAGTCAACCCCAGCATTTTCGCTGCTCGTGATTCCTGGGCAAATTTTTACGTTCAGTAGTTTGCCATTGCATTCTGAACGACCGGCTCCTATCCCTTTTTCGAAAAAAAACAGCACCGCTGTGTTTCGAACCCGGGTATACGGGCTCACAAACCGCATTCATAAACCCTTAGCCATAGAGACCGACCTGGTAGATAGCCCTCTGCAAAACATCATTTTCAACACAGCCTGAAAGGAAGATTTTTACTGCTTTGCTAGTTACCTTTTGTTTTCCTTCTGCTTATTTTGAACTTGAGCGTTGTCCGCAGATGAGCAACTGGTAGTGAATGCACAGGACATAATTTTGCATGAGGGTCTGCTTTCCCTATTATCAGAGTGCCTCGCTATCAGGCACATCCTCTCTGGTTTCTGAGGTACTTGTAATTTACATTCTCAAGTCAAAGATGGGAATGACTTGGGTCAAGAACCGACATAACAACTCTCGGGACATCCCTAATTGTGGTCTGTTCTCATCTTCAACAGCCAGCGATGAGTCCCAACAATAATGGGATCCGTTGCAGTCTGATTATGTGTCCGTCTGGCCTTTCCTGAGATTATTAACTGTCGGCCAGATCCGCTATTCACTGCCTGCCACTCCATTCTCTCCAGGCTGTGATGATTTATCTGTTCTTCCACACTATACACATCATCCCAAAGGGCTCTGACCACATTTGCCTAACCAAGCATCAATACACCAGCCAAGGATGGGAAATGAACATTTAAGTCCAAACTGACCGACATGTGCAGAGCAAATGTAAGCATGTTAAACCTCTTGACCACACCAGCTTGACCAGTCACCTCTATCAGCCTTGTCCAAGCCCATGGTGTGTTTAATGACCAGTGTCCATTGTTGTGTTGTTTGGCCTCTTCCTTGTCTTCAAGACAAAGTTTGTTGCATACGCTTTATAGACGTCGCAGTCAACTCCAGTATTTTTCAGCTGTTTGTGATTTCTTGGCAAGTTTACGTTCATTGTACGAAAACCAACACAAGGTGAGCTGCTGTTAAATCACCCACAGCTGTGTTTCGAGTGTGGTATGCAAGATTATGAATTGTGTCTTTAACTCCTTTGCCACAGAGCCGGTTGTTTTCTAGAAATCATGTCGTAATTTACTGTTCTTGTTAAACCACTTGACATTTGATGTGGACAAAGTACTTTAAGCTTCCGATCCACGATATCATTTATGAACCAGTTTGTGAGATTAATTCCTGTAGTACCCCTCATACAATAATTAGCATAACATGCATATTACTGCAATTAATTTATATGCGTTTTTCTTCTTCTTAACACATTATACATCAAACAAGTAAATAAACTCAATTATCTAGGGTCATTCATAACAGATGGGTAGAGATTATAGGCAGAATAGGCCAAGCAAAGGCTACATTTTAGAAAATGAAAAGTATCTTTTGCAATAAGTCACTGCCAATGAATATCAGAAGAATTTTAAAATGTTATACAAAAATTGTTATGCTGTATGATAGTGAATCATGGAATGTAACCAAGCAGATTAGAAAGATCTCAGAAACAATTAGACATCTTTAGACGACTACTTTAGCTACATTCTCACCTCATTCTCAACTTCGTTATAAAAAAATCGGTTGTGCATGCTTTTCGTAACAAACATTTTCTGCCATTTGCAGGCGACATATTCTTATGAATATCCTTGACAGTAAAACCTCACACCCAAAAAAAAAAAAACCTCACAAAAGCATGCTGTTCTTCAGTAGTCCAATCTTCTAGTATGGCTGACATCTTCAACATCATGTGCACATGAAACCTTGCATGCACATGTGTATGCAGCAATTATCATCTGCCGCACAAAGATATCAATCTAGATGGATATGCCAAATAATGACACCCTTACAAACTACCAACAACCATTTCTCAACTATCTTATATTATTTTGTGACTTACTTTCTGACATACCCTTGTATATTTGCATAGCTGATTATTGCCTCTCAAGCACCAGTTCTTGCACACCAAACTTTAGAAAAGAAAACAGTGTGCACAGAGACACAAAATATGGAACTGATCATTTTAATAACCTCAGGTTCCCTTGAACTCTTTACCCATGTGGCTCAGAAACAGATGGGGGCTACTGTGCATCTTTCAGAAGATGTTAAGTACTGCATAAGTTAAGTATGTGAAATAGTGCAGTTTTTATGTGACATAGCAATGATGAAATATAAGTGTGGGTGTTATCATCATTATCAAGTGCCTTGCCAACCTGTGAAGGCCATTATGCTTCTCCAAAGTTCACTTTCTCAAGCAGAATGTATTACATTCACAAAATGATATTTTTCTATGCTATAAGGCTTTCAAGAATCTGTTCTTGCTGCCTTCCTCCATTACTTTGTTCATTAACCTTACCAGTTGTTACAATATTTTCAAATTTTTCTCTTCTCATAATGTGGCCAAATATTGTTGCCTCCCTCCTTCAAATGTTTTCAAAAGTTTTCTTTGTACCTTAGTCTCTTTCAAAACATCTTGATAGGACATTCTGACTTTCCATCGTATTCTCATTGTAGAAATATATTATTCTTCTTCTTCATTACCAAAACATCGTGATAGGACATCCTGCTCCCCCCCCCCCCCCCCCAATTGTATTTTCATTGTAGAAATGTATTCTTCTTCTTCATTACCAAAACATCGTGATAGGACATTCCGGCCTCCCAATGTATTTTCATCATAGAAATGTATTCTTCTTTTTCATTACCAAAACATCGTGATATGACATTCCGGCCTCCCAATGTATTCTCATCATAGAAATGTATTCTTCTTCTTCTTTACCAAAGAGGATGGCGTGTCACACCTATTTATGCACCTCAAAGGTAGCATATCTGACTACAGCATGCATCTGAGTTAGATTTGTTTCCTATAGACAGATTCCATCCGAAACAATGGGCTTTGTTAACCCACAGGTAGATTTTTGTTCATAATAATTTTGCCAGGGTGGCCGCCATACAGCCTACTCTTTGCAATTTTCAACTGGGGATGGTTAACATACACAATTTGTACATGGGACCTTCTGCTCATCCTTATCCTAGAAAGCTATCAGATCACACTACCCAAGAGATGAAGGGAACATGTGATCTCATTAGATACCAATGGTTCTTGAAAAATAGCCTTGTGCTGTGACAAAAACTGGTGCCTTCTAAGTCTTATGAGGACTCCATTACCTCTCAACCACAGCTCCTTCACTTCTATTCCATTCCACTATTTCTACAAGTAATATCTGGTAATCTGGATGTAGGCATGTAATGGAATGTTTAGCTATGAACTAAGCAATGAGCTTCACATTACCATTACCAAACATCACCCAAAATTTACTCCGAAACATGACCTTCTGGAAAAGCGGTTTCTGAACATGTACACTAAAGTTCATGAGTTACAGCACAAGAAGACTCGACTAACCAACCATCTTACACTGATCTGTCAAATGTAGATATCATTACCTACACATAATGTTGTGAATAGAGATGCTCGACCAGCATTCTGAATACAAACCAAGATGCTCGCCCAGCATTCTGAATACAAACCAACAATTTGTAAAATATTATAAACTGCAAAAACGTACAAATTTGACACAAACTACTACTGACAATATCAGTTTATTGACAGTATCTATGTATTGTACACTTATAAAGAAAACAGATAAGTCAATAAATTGTATATTTAAAAAAAAAAAAAGAAGAAAATTGAATATATCCTTGAGAAAGAGTGTGTAAGTCGTCAAATTAAAACAATTATGCATAATGAATTTAACATCTTTACTGAAAACACGCAAATGATTATATAACAACCTACGGCTTAATAAATGTCATCCTGAACTTAATAACTGTCGTCCAATAGTGTCATCATTTAGTAATCATCATCCAAAAGTGTCATCAGTTTGTAGCCATCATTTAATATGTGTCATCAGTCAGTAATTGACATTCAATAGTGTCATCAGTCAGTAATTGACATTCAATAGTGTCATCAGCCAGTAACTGACATCCAAAAGTCAATAACTGGCACTAATTTTCTTCTTCTTCTCCACTTGATTCTTTCTCTGCATCTTTCTCGTCTTCTACAATCCGTATGTCCTAGTCTCAACCATCGGTTCGTAGATAGAATCTTTTGTCCCATGCAGATCCTTACACAAAAACCCCTTTCTGATGGAATGAAACAGATCTGAATAGTGAGCTCCAGAGTTTTTAGTGGTCTGTCTCACACATGCAATATGGTGTATGGGGTAGTTTAGGGGTATGTGGCAATTTGGGGGTATGTGACAGTTTGGGGGTGTGTGGCAGTTTGGGGTGTGTGGTAGTTTGGGATATGTGGTAGTTTGGAGAATGTTGTAGTTTGGGAAATGTGGTAATTTGGAGTATGTGGTAATTTGGGTTGATACATGGGAGCTTAAGGGTGGCATGTCCTTGTGCAGAGCCTAAATCCCATGGTTTCTTCATGACTCAGGTCTTTCAATCGTGTCATAATTCAGTAACTGTGATCAGAAACAGTCATAATTCAATAACTGTCAACAGCAAAATTCAACAACTGTCATTGGAAACTGTCATAATTCAATAACTTTCATTAGAAACTCTTGAAATTCATTAAATGTTTTAACAGATAATGCCACAATCTAATAACACTATTAAGTAATGTGATATATTTAACTGTCATCACAATTGTCATAATTCGATAACTGTCATCAGAAACTGTCACAATTCATTAACTGTTTTAACTGATATAGTCACAATCTAATAACACTATTAAATGATTTGATAAGACTCAATAACTGTCACCAGAAACTGTCATAATTCAATAACTGTCATCAGAAACTGTCACATTTTAATAACTATTATAATGTTTAATGTCACATTCTAATACCGCTCTTAAGTAATTTGATGTTTCAATAACTGTCATCAGAAACTCATAATTCAATAACTGTCATCACAAACTGTCAAAATTCAATAACTGTTATAATGTGTTGTAATAAGGTGTTGTCACGATCTAATAACACTATTAAGTGATGTGATATGATTCAATAACTATTATGAGATCTTGTAACAGGCCAACATTTGTTGTTCAAACCAAACTGCCTTATAGTACTGTCATTATTCACGAACTGATATGACATATACTGTCATAATTCACTAACGGTTATATCAAATGTCATATCTCTGTAACTATCACAATTTAGTTTTTGTTATTCTATTGTGACAATTCAATAACAGTGATCAAACATTATCAAAAATCAATAACTTTCACTATATATTATCACAAATCAGGAAAATTAACATAACACTGGGAAATCAACTGGCTGTCAGAGTAACAGATAAGATAAGAACAGATAAAATGTGAATGAACCGACCTGATATAGTCTCAAATCAATAACATCTACCAATATGTTAAAACTTGTCACTTAATTTTCACATCAGCTATTTTCAAGAAGTGAAAAAAAAGCTTTTACTAATAATAAAGTAAAGTTAAGTAAATGACCCTCAGTCCAAACATGAAGTATATTGGGTTTAATTAAGAGCCACCTTTACTTCCAAGGACATTCCTCGGTACCCATTTGATGCTGGTTAAACTTGGGAACCCACCTGAGTGGAAACAAATGCCTGTCTTGATGGGTATTCAAACACATGACCACCAATGCTAACCACTCTATTACTGCAGCTCCTCAACTGCTTAGTGGTGGCAGCTAATTTATCTTCTTTCTGATGCGGTATGTAATTTTGGCAATTGCAGGAAGTACGACTCATCAAATGGCAGCATGTTGGTGGTTGTTGGTGTTGATATTGCTTGGCTGTGTACCTGATCGTACACAGGCCACTGAGCCACTGATCTTCAACTTTTTTGGCAACTGTTACCAGCTGTAAAAAAGTATTTGATTGTTCTCTTTGTCTCATTTTCTGTCGAAGCAGACAGCCAGCTGGGGTTTACAAACAATCGTAGGCCAGATTTCTGAGAGTAATTGGGTTCCCCATTTCTTAGTGAGGCAGGTTTCGGCAGGGGTGGCTGCGATTTATAAATCTTATAACAGCTTCACTGTTCCATTGTAACCGGACAGTGCAAAAAAAGAAAGCAATGAAGTTGTTTTGTGTATTGACATGGCACAGTCTACTGACTGAAATGAAAAACACTTTTTTGTATTCAGTAACTCAAATAGTTTATCTGCCATTTCATACATACCAAACATGTTTAAGTTTGCAATTACCAAACATATACACATTCAAAATAGACACATTTTTCCAGAACATGGTGTATTGTTTGCATATAAGCTCTGCTAGGTTTTGCGTCTCCTGGACTGAAAAAGTGTCTAGAGAAGTATTTATTTGTGTTGTTCATTTTATATACATCTTTTATTGTTTCATTAATTCTTAACCACGTGGATAGTTTTAAATACCTAGAGGCATTTATAACATCAGATGGAAGATGGAATACATAGAATAAGAGCAGAATAGGGCAAGTCAATGCTGCATTTTGGAAAATGAAGAGTATCCTATGCAATAAGTAACTATCATTGAATGTAAGAAAGAGTGCTAAAATGCTATAGATAACCTGTATTGATGTATAGCAATAAATCTTGGAATGTAAATGAACAAATTAGGAAGAACTTGGAAGCAACATAGCTGTGGTTCCTAAGACGAATGTAGCAAATTCCTTGGACTGCCAAAGTAACTAACAACGACTGCCTGAAAGAGGCTAATGAAACTAGAACATTATAAACAACAATAAGAAAGACACCCTTAGCTGGATTGAGGGGAAGAGAGGCAAAGGCAGACCAAGAGAAATGATGCTGGATGGATTTAGACGGTGGCATGGAGAAATATCATCAGCAGAGTTGATCCAGAACACAAAAGATTGAGATCTGTGGAAAGTCATGAACGCTTATGCCAGCCGGCATGGCACGTGATGATAATTATGATGATGATTGTTTCATTCTTGTTGTTCCGTCCATTGATAAAGTTTGGTCGCAACATTCGCCTATGTCTGTGTCGCTGTTTTTCATCCGTCGAGCTTTTTAGTCATATTTTGTGTCTTTTTCGTATTTCCTCTAGGTGATAGTTTAATCATTATTTTTAAGTATTTCTTATCAAATAAACAAATTCAGATTGGTACACATATGTTCTCTCCAACAAAGCAGCCATATGAAATAAAATGTATGTGAACTACTGCTCTAAATATCTACAATTACAGGAACCATACATGATCCTGATGCTGGAGAAGAATATTAAGAGTCACAAGAAGAGACAGAATCCAGAAATAAAGAAATAAGACAAGTGAGAATAATACCAATCGTAAATTATTGACACAACCAAAAGATCAGATGCTTTTATCATGTAACAAGTGTCAAGAGAAACTGACCCTCAAAGGGAAATGCAACTTTTATTAAAATGGCGTAAAAACAAGCAGCTCACATGGTAACAATATGTATCAACGTATATAAAACAAACATCAGAACCTTCAAGAGGCAATCATACTTCCCCTTCATGCTGTAGAGGCAAAAGAAGACAGAAAAGACAGAGAAGTCAAAGAGGAAGAATTCATTATCTTGAATAGTTGTTTTTTTAACATACAAGCTACAAACAACAGGTTGCTGGGCATATTACACTGCATCTTGCCAGGTGCTTACTGCAGAGTTCTATATCATACAAAGTGAATAGACAGTTTCAGCTGTGGAGATAGTATATTCATAAAATATTTTACAAGCCCACAAATATGATTGGTCACACAAGCGAATGTTGTTAAACAACATATGTTCTACTGTAGACGGCAGAAATATCCTCAAATATTACAAGGCTACTTTACTTTATATGATTTCTGTATTCACATGCAGTCGTATGATACCTACATGGTTAAAACAAAAAGTTGCATGAATGTCCGATTCAATAATTTGAAAATCTAAACTTATGCGAGCGATAGACAAAAACATGTTTACTACTGCTTCCAGTAAGCTGTAGTTTCATCTGGCCCTGTGCTGTCCAGCATCAGTGATGCCTACATTCTGCTGTAGCGAGCGATCTGCTGGCGGCAGTTGGGGCAAGTGTGGATGACATCCTTGCAACCATCCATGCAGAAGGGAATCAGGCAACAGCCAAGCCCGCATCTGTCAGAGAGAACGGTCATGTTTTAAATACATGGTGTATCTGTCAGTAATTCAAATGTTGGCAAAGTCACTGGTACAATCAAAGGTAACAATAAACATCATCGAGGTGTTCAGTTCTTAGGCTGGGCTTTGGACTTCCTTAATCAAGCTTCATCATTGGTGAGTTGAGTTGAGTTAAGAAATTACATCACTGCACTCAGGACATTCACACACCAGCTCTGTCCCCTTGTTCAACAGCCAGTGAAGAGTCATACTACTAATGGTTCCAACTGACAGTTGATTGAAAGTTCTCCTGGTCTTCCCTCTCAGTTTTGAGATTTGTCCAGATCCCCTGCCGATCCCCTGACATATCATTCTGTCCACACACAGTGCTCAATCTGTTCCATCGCTTTCTCCACCTGGTCCCACAGGCACCCAACAACCTCATCCTTGTACATAGGTGCATTCTCACTCAGCCTGTTCATTCCTCTGCACTACTGCATGACCAGGGCAGAACATCCTTGGTATCTGTAAACCACTGCTTGTTTCAGTGCTGTATGACTTAGTAGAACAGCTCTGAATGCATGGGCAATGAATGTGTTAATTGGTAAAATCTTCATTTCTTGCCAAGGCTTCAGGCTTCAATAACTTTCTTTAATGGGCCTTATTGCCATAGGTTATGGCCAAGCTCTGATGCTATTCTCTTCTGAATGGAGCTTTTTCTCATCATCATCAAGTGCCAGGCCACCTGGCATAGGCGTTCATGACTTTCCACAGATCTCAGTCTTTGGTTTTCTGGATCAACTCTGCTGATGATATTCCTCCATACCACTGTCTCAATCCATCCAGCATCATCTCTCTTGGTCTGCCTCTCCCTCTCTTCTCCTCGATCTTTCCAGTTGTCACAATGTTCTCCAATGCCTCTCTTCTCATCACATGACCAAAGAAAGCTGTTTGTCTCTTTCTTATTGTTGAATATAATGCTCTAGTTTCATTAGCCTCTTTCAGGCAGTCGTCGTTAGTTACTTTGGCAGTCCAAGGAATTTGCAACATTTGTCTCTCTCTGTCATCTCTGTTGCTTCTAATTTCTTCCTAATTTGTTCATTTACATTCCAAGATTCACTGCCATACAGCAATACAGGTTCTATATAGCATTTTAACACTCTCTTTCTTACATTTTATGATAGTGACTTATTGCATATGATATTCTTCATTTTCCAAAAAAGCAGCCTTTGCTTGCCCTATTCTGCTCTTAATCTCTGTTGTGCATCTTCCATCTGATGTTATAAATGCCCCTTAGTATTTAAAACTATACATGGTTAAGAATTGTCCCTTCAATTTCCATTTCACATTTTGGTGTCACCTTTTTCTTTGATATCACAATTGTTACTGTTTTCTTGATATTCAAGGAGAGTCCTTTCCTTGCACTCTCTGTTACTACAATATCCAACAACTGTTGTAGATCTGTTGCATTATCCTCATTGAATTTTTGTCATCTGCATAGCGTATATTGTTTATATTATAACCTCCGATTAGTATTTCTGGCTTCTCTTTGATCTCTCTCATTATTACTTCGCTATAGAGGGAGAAGAGATCCAGTGACAACTCACATCCTATCATACTCCTAGCTTTATTTGTTCATAATTGCCCTCTTTATTTCCCATTTTAATTGCTGCTACTTGATTCCAGTAAATATTCTTGATTATTCTGAGATCCTTCCCATCAATGTTGATATCTTCCAACATTTTAAGTAGTAGAGACATTTTCTATGTTTACTTATTTGTTACTGAATATAACCATTTGTAAAGCTGCAATCATCATCATCTGGCTAGTCAGCCAGAAGACTACTGTTGAAGTCATCAGATCATTTCCTTCTGTCTCCTGTTCTCACAATCGTTAGGTTAGTCTGTCCATATTCTGATGTTGAAGTCATCACAGAACTCATACCATTTTGAAACTTCCTACTCCACTTATACATTTGTTGGACTAACAAGCATGCACCACCATACTGGACCATCATTCGCCGATGAATTTCTATAGGTTTCACCCCTTCACTGATCAAAAAACGGATAACAGAATGCTGCTCCTCTTTGGTGCATGTCAAAAGTGGGGCGCCCATCTTTAAACTGTCCTTATGATGTCACCGTGTTCGTCTGCACGGTCATGTAATATGCTTAACACTCTTGACATCCTTAACAAAAATATTGACAAGTTAAAAGACAATGACATGGTTATTGTAATTTCTATCACACTTTTAAGGTTTTCACTTGAAGCCCTGTAGCAGAATGTATTAGTTAGGTGTGCAAAGCTACAGCACGCTTGAGCATCAGGATGGGATGAGGAGAGGGATGCTCAAGTCGTGACGTAGTTTGTTGTTAGGGCAGTCAGTAAACATCTAGGACTAGAAGAAAGAAGTCACCCTGATTTTGTAGTGGTCATCAATTTGAAATAAAACTCCATTTATATTCAACCAACTGAGTCAGTTAGTCCTTTCTGAGTCCGCTTTGTTATAAAGGACAAAATGCTGCCCACGAACCAGGATTCTTAGTTGGATTGTCGCGGAGTTTCAAAACACTGTCTACAACGACACATCGAAGTAACATGAAGTAACACCAAAATTTTGAAGATCTTTGCCCAGAAGACAGGATTACGGCACAGTTCTACACTCATATTGAACGTAAAACGAGTTTGATAAATGGCCACTACGTCGTCTGTGAGAGTTACAGCAGCCAAAAGCCCGGCTAGGGGTGGTTGTCTGTAAGCATGCTTCAGTGAACCTCGCTGTACGGACCTGCTATCAAGAATCCTAGCTGTACAGGCGGTTGTTGTCAGGAGAGGTATGAAAACCATAACATTGCCATAACAGGTTGCGGTGCGATTGTTACCACCATTCTACTGAGCGAAAGAATAGCCAGCACGTTTTCTCGGGCTCCTGCGAAACAAGAGGCTCAAGAAGAAGAAACTTGAAGGCAAATATAATCCAGTAGAGACGTTATACACATCTACTCTGCATCAAGGTCGCCTGGAGCGAACTGAAAGCCATTGAATCGTGACCTTGAGAGTCTGAGGAAACAAGTCAATCGCTCATTTGAAGGATAAGAAGGAATGAGAAGGTCATCAACAGAGGCGATATCGTTAGGGAACTCTCGGAAGTGGGAGGGGCAGACTGGGCTGCCGACCTACTGAAGAGGGAACCCAAATTATCGCTTTAGTGAGTTCTCAAGACGTCGCTTTGATGTGCCCTATCCGGGGTGAAAAGAAGCCAGAAGTCTGGTAGGGGCTCAACCAGGGGATGAAGTTACTGAGGCGTCCGAAGAAGAAACTCCCTGAAGTGCGTGATCGGTTGGAGGAACATTTCAACAAACACAGACTCCTATCGTTTGAGTTCTATCTGACAAGAAAACTTTCAGCGAAAATAGAGGAATCCGTCTGTCTTGGATCGGGAGCAGAGCTAAGGGTAATTAGTAAATCTTAAATATCAATTTTAGGTACCATTGACTGGTTGAACAATTCTTATGGTGTAAAGTAAATACGATCATATCTTTAAATTAGCTGGTTACAAATGTAAATTTGATTTTATTAGAGTATACAGAAGTATTTCAGCATGACAGAACAAGATTCATTAGCACAAGTTTTGACGGGGGTAGGAACAGTGATAGATAGACTTAACACAGCAAAAGAAACAACAGGATATGGCAACAGGCAGACCGTCACAGCACAGTAGAGAAACAGTCTTCTTTTATTATTTCAGCTGAGCTCAGGACGAGTTTTTTTTCAGGTACCAAGGAATATACAGAGGAAGAAGTAGGCATATTGTTGTATAAGCTTGAGATAAATTACAAAGAAGTTAATATGAATTACCTACATGTAGAATTACAACGTTTCAGTACATGGTTGGGAGAATTAAAAGAGGCAGTTAGGGAGGTAGAAAATTTTGTAGAAACGTTGCAGAACAGAACGACTAGACAAGACCCTTATAGATTTAAGGTAGATTACAATAGAGTAGGAAAGAATAACAGGAGACAATCACTGTTTAATAAAGACAGAAGACAATATGGTTATAACGAACCAAGGCCTGATGTATATAGGGTAAAAGACGGTGAGAACAGACGTAATGGTGAAAAGTCGGACTGGTATAGCTGTTATAGATACAAGAGTGGTCCTGAGAGAGACTTTTCCAATAAGTTATGGAAGTGGCCATCCCATGACAAGACTGCTAGGAAAAGACGTGACGAATGGTTTGAAAAAAGACAAAGACAATATCTAAACTCAGGTGTAAGAGACAGAGTTGAACCTGTAAATAAAATACAAACTAATCCTAAAATGGTTGCGAATGTGACTAGTAGACAGGAAAATAAAACGGCGGTGGTGATAAAGAAAATAGACCGAGAGACACAGACGCAAACAGATAAAATGATAGATAAGGAGACACAGACTCAGCTAGATAATATAGAGAAGAATGACCAAGTGCAAACTATTAAAACTCATCAGCTGAAATTAGAAAAGGGAGACACAGTTGAAATTAAGAAGGATAGACAGACGAGAACCAAAAATGAAAAGAGACCAAAGAGGAAAAGTATTGAGGAAAGAAATATTAACAGTCTGATAGTTAATAAAGGTACAACTGAGATATCAAGTTCCTCAGGTATAGACATTAAATTAATTCCTAAATGGTGTAGAAATATTAAGTGTGAGAGTTCAGGCTATGGAGAGAATAATTCAGATAAAGATATGGGAGTTGTACAGAATTGGAGCGTGAGGAATAAAAGTAAGAGGAAAGTCAGACGTTCTAAAGCCGACTATAGGAATAGGATCGACGTGTCTTCAGTAAACCACTACTATGAATCTGATGAGGAAACTATTATTAGTGTGTCATCTGAAGATGAGATGGGGAAATATAAACGTTATGTAAGGTTGACAGGAAACAGTGAGCAGACCGATGCAAATGAAGGAAATAGGAAGAAAGCATTTAAGAAGAAGAATAGTAATAAACAGATAGCGGAAATTTACTCGACGACAGAAAGTGACTTAAGAAAAATAGAAGAATATAGGACCTTAAGACCTGAGTACTTTAACAACAGGTTAACAACAGATAGTGAAGATGACATAATTGAAGAAAGACGTACTAAAGTATTAAGAGACAACGAAATATTTGGCTTGGATGCGCTTTATGGCTGTTAAAATTCTAAGGGTGACGAAGGACATATGGCATTGTTTTGGCTTATGAGAGGAATTGCGGTTTGAGCAAATACATATGAGCTGTCTAAAATAGGCAGATGAATTTTTTTGGGTGTAGCATCACATGATACAAGGTAGGCAATAGGGTTGTTGAGGATAGAGAGTCACGACAACTGATATTCTACGTGGATACGTTATACAGAATATCTGGTATTTGGTTGCGGTGTAGGGAGAGTAAACAAGGTAAAAATAGTCCTTTGTCCGGAATGGATAGATACAGAGAGTTAATCACGTTGAGTGATGTATAACTGGAGTGATTAAAGTAGAGTAGATTCAGCACATAATTAGTAGAGAGAGAGATAAAATAAGTATGAATGCTCGTACTAGAGTGGATGGTTCGACTCAGAGCTATGACATGATGTCTGAGATAGTTTCGCTTGGTAGTTTGAGAAGTAAGTATAGTATTGTTGACAGCTGAACCAAGAGTGTCTGATGAGGAGATATAGATTGAGGAGAAATTGAGTATCATGTGTAAAATAGTCAGTTGAGCGCGAGAGTATTAAGAGTAAAAGACTGTAGAAGTTGATGCTTGAAGGATACGAGTTCTTGGTGAGGGGGATTAGGCAATTGAGGAGAAAGAAGAGCTGATTAAATCTGAGAAAGTTGTTGTGTGGAGAAGTATAGAATGATAGTTACGAGGTTAGCGGAATGAGGTTTGTTTTGAGAGATCGTTGATAGTGCTGGTTAGTGTGTAAAAGAGATATAGTTTGCGAGAGATAATATATAGATTCTGACCTTTGAAAAGGAGAGTATGAGTGAGAAAAGTAGAAATAAGAAAACAGTTGAATTGTGAAAGTCCTGTTGAGTGTTGAAGTAGTTAGTCTGATAATCCGTTGTTCTTGTAGGTGTAAAAATGTAGATAAACATATGTGCGTCGAGCATGGATAGGATGATGACAAGTGATAAGTACCGCATGCATGTACGAGGCGTTTAGTACGTGCGTGAGTATAAGTATAGATAAACAGGTGTTCGTCGCGATGCGAGAGTAGTCGTGAGATAAGAGCGAGGTTGGGTATCACTGTCTGAGCAAACATAAAATACGAATACCGTGTGAATATGCGAAGAGTGGCTGATAAGTGATGTTGATAAAACGTGGAGCATAGAGTAACTGAGTATATGAAAATTGAGAGGTAGAAAGAACATGATTAGAAAGGTGTGATGTCTTTTGGTTGGAATGTGTGATCTTGGACGGAAATTATGGAAGTTGTATGACAGGTTGACAGAAAGAGAGTTAACATTCTGAATGACGTTTCATAAAATATGTTTAGTATTCTTGACAGGGACAGGTGGAAGTATGAATGCCTAATACTGAGAAATGAGGAAAGTGAGGTCCGTTGTCAGTTATAAGTGGTGTGAGTCGCTGTTCTGTAAGAATCCCGATAAATAGGAAGAGGAGTGAAAGATACAGAGATAAACAAGATTAATGAATGTTGGAGAACATGAGAACATGTTCCGATAAGTGTGACTAGTATCATCGCGGTGCAAGAACGCTAGGAGAGACTTGAGGATAGCTTAGAGTTGTTGTGGTGAGATGTTGAAAGTACTGATGCAGGAGAATGAAATATTACTTGCGTCGGATAGACGAGAAACTTAAAAGTAGAATTAGTTGTATTGGTGAGAGGTCTATAATAAATAGACAAAGTTTTGTTGGACGTAGGAGGATGGAGATACCGTAGATAACGGTAATAATGATTAAGTAGTTGTAGTAATACTTGGAACAAATCCAAGGGAAACAATTAGTGTGTCGAGGTACGGTTTCCTTTAGTAGAGAAATGAGTTGTAGTGTGCTGAAATAGCCGCCACAATAGTAGTAAGTGAAGTGATTTGAGCTGCAGTTTACAGCGGTTGGTTAGGGTGATATTCCAGATATTGTGAGATGTATTAGGAGTTAGTCTGGTAAAAGGTAGAATATTGTGAGGGGAGAGAATCAATAATAGTACGGTCATTGTTGGTTAATGACTTTTATTGAGAGAACAGATATTGTTTTAAGTTAGGAATTGGTCTGTAGATAACAGATATATATATACTTGGCAGTGAGTTGTGGTGTTTTCTCGCTTATAAAAATAATGGAATGACTTGTGTGAATAGATATGTGTTACATTGGTTCGTATAGGAGGCCAAGGTTGCTGGGTCACTTTACATAGTTAATTCTAAGTGAATTATATTTTTTTGAAAACCTTCTCTTTAGCGAGAAGACAGTTGTTTTTATTGAATTTGAGTTTGTAATGCCTCATATATAATATTTCTTTTGCTTGATTTGGTCCTATAAAATGATTGTTATTTGATTTTAGAATAGGGTTATTGTGTTCTTAGACTTTTGCATACAAACTACTGGTCCGTAAAAGAGGCCAGTAGTATTAGGTAACAATAGATTAGGATGTATGTTGTATTATTTTAATATATGTTTTTCTTTGAATGAGTTAATACCTTTAATTAATATGAGGGGAAACATAAATAATGTATAAAAACTTGGGGGGTATGATATCCTGTTGTGATTTTATTTCGCTTCACTCATAAGTTACGTGAATTGTCTTGTATGTTTATATATATGTTGGAAATTAATTAAGTTAAGTTTAATTTTTAAATAATTATGGTGTTGGCTGGAATAAAGACAATACATGGGGCTTTATTTAGGACCCCTCGTTCAGAAAATAGTAATAAACTACTGAGAACTAGAAGAGAGACACATTCTCTTTGTGAATAACAAGTTTATGTATATTCTTCTAGCAAGATTGCTGTGATAATCAGCGTTGGGAGGTTAAGTTGTGGAAACATAGGCCATACTTAAGTGACGGGGTTACTACACAAGAAAAATGGTTATGGGGAATTTAAGTGAGCATTAATTGAAGATATATGGATTGGACGCCATATTGGGGAAGAAAAGATTAAAGTGATTAACGTATATAGCAGTGGGGTAAATGAGGGGAAAGTTTAGAACATAGTTTCCATGGGGTCAGAAGAGCCATGGTGTACTTTCATAAGAGACACGAGATTGCTGGCTTATAGAAGAAGAAGTGGGTAACGCCAGGCAATTAGCAAAACATGAATTGAATCCATGTTTGACTCCGAAGAATGATTAGATACGGTGTATAGCAGTATAATAGTAAAGGGTTGTAAGTGTGTTAATGAGAAATGAACATTGTGGAGACATGACATGGGGTTTTTGAGGGTCCGTAATATATGGAATGAGAAAGAATAACGTTAATTGCAAGCAGTGAGGGGTTAGAAGGTCACGGACATGAGTTCAGGGGTGGTATATTGTTGCTGTTGATAACGAAATAAGTAGAGGTTTTAGTAGAGATGCCCATAATAAATGGACATTAAGGGGTCGCTGAAATTTTCGGCGAAATTAAGAGAGAATTCTGAGTGAGGTATACGAGAAGATTAGTTATGAGGTGATGTGTATAAAGTTGGAAGAGGTCTAGAGGGATGATGGACCTTGTTAATTGTGTACTGTCTGTAATATATAGACATTTGGGAGTGAATAATATTTTTGATGGTTGGTACTTGATGCTGTAGATAGCAGCGTAAACCGTTACCATAATAAGTGGTACTGTAGAAGAGATAATTGTTTTAGACTTTATTACATAAAGTCTCAAATGACATAGGGGGGTAAAGGTGGGTGTGATTTAGCTAAGTGTGGTTTTTTTTTAGGAAGAGTTCTACTTCTTTAAATCTCCGGTGCGCACCGATTCCTTGTCTTTCTATCATGTGCGAGTGTTCTCAGGTTGATTGAAAATAGAGAATTAGTAAGTAATGTTGGTGATGACAATAGGGAGTTGGTATCAGAAGAGTACAGTGTTTGAAATTGTAAGCGGATTGCTTATGAAGAGAAGAAGGAGTGTTTATTTCAAAAAGGTAACCTTATGTGTTATGATGTATTGTATAAAGTTGAGGTTTGAATGTTATTGATAATATGTAATTAATATGTGTTATGTTATGAAGAGTCAGAAACGAAGAAGAAGTTCATAGTAGTTTACTTTATGGCAGGGGAAAGAGTTACGAATAGATTGTTGGTTTGGGGGAAGATTAGAGGGCTTGTGAGAGGAAAGAGAGGGAATAGAATAGAGGGATTAGGAGTAAAGACTTTTTAAGGGAAAAAGTCTTTCTGAAACATAGGAAGGTGTAGCAGAATGTATTAGTTAGGTGTGCAAAGCTACAGCACGCTTGAGCATCAGGATGGGATGAGGAGAGGGATGCTCAAGTCGTGACGTAGTTTATTGTTAGGGCAGTCAGTAAACATCTAGGACTAGAAGAAAGAAGTCACCCTGATTTTGTAGTGGTCATCAATTTGAAATAAAACTCCATTTATATTCAACCAACTGAGTCAGTTAGTCCTTTCTGAGTCCGCTTTGTTATAGCCCACTCATATAATTGCTTTTTCCTTCCTCTGTTCCTTAGTATTTTGCCCTCTAGTTGTCTTTGGTGTCACCAAGCAATGAGTCTTCTCTTTTTGATTACTTTAAGAAATCTTCCTTGTTCTGTTATGTTTTCCAGAACTTGTTCATTTGTACATGTTTCAATCCAGCTGGTTCTTGTCATTTTTCATAACACTGCAAGTCAAATGCTTCTCTACATTTTTCATAATGTCTTTTCACTGCCCACATCTGAGAACTGTATAATGCCACAAAAACATTGTGATAACTGGAAAGATCAGTGGAAGAAGAGGCAGTGGTAGGCAGAGAGAAATGATGCTGGATGGGCTGAGATGGTGGCTTGGAGGGATATCATCAGCAGAGTTTATCCAGAACACTAAGGACCAAGAACAAGTACACCAGCTGACAAGGCACGCCGGTAATAGACAATGCAACTGGCCATATTTACATATGGATGATTTCCTTCTATAGATTATGGATGATTTCCTTCTATAGATTAAATTATATATTCTTTGATGCTATGAATTTGTGTTGTCTCTAAATGCCTTCTTTGCCACAACTCTAATTCTAATGTTTATCTCAAAGTAGGCATCTTCCATTACAGTTTGACATAGATATGTAAATTTATTACTTTGTTGTATGCTTTGTTCTTCTATTTTGAACTTTAGTGTCTGAGGGGCCTTGGCTATTACGATTCTAATTCTCTTCTGATATTTTTATATCACATATTCTTATGTTTTATCGATCTCGTTTAATCATTTCTGGAGTCACTGTTCTGTTTCTCCTATTCTGGCCTGGTCATCTACAAATATTATTGTATTAATTTGTTCTCCATTTATCTATCTCCCACCTGCAGCCTTCAATTATTTTTGTCATCATCATATCTGAGATGCATTAACCAGTCCTGGAGATGGCAAACATCTCCAACACACTCCGCTTCTAACTAGTGTTGGTTCTGTGTTTCTGTCTTCAAGTGATATTACTATTACCAGTTTAATGTACGCTGGCTTCGTGGCTTAGAGGTTATGACTTTTCTCTGTAATCTCGTATACTCTCGTGGGTAACGTGATGACGGTGAGAATCAGCAGTGGTTTGAATCGCATCGATAACTTACGGGGTATGTGAGCCGGCCGCTCAAAAAGCAATGGCAAACTACTGAGCATAATCTTGCCAAGAAATCAACATACAGCTGAAAGATGCTGGTGTTGACAGCAATGTCCTGTAAAGGATATGCAAAAAAAAAAGTTTAATGTACAAATTGAAGATCATTCTACGGATTGGTTTTGTGTTCCACAATATCCATTCATAGGCTTTTACAAAATCAACGAAGCACATAAATAGAGCTCTTCCCTGTGTGATCATGTGCCTGCTAATGATCTTAATGTACAAAGTCTGGGTCTGGTTCTCCTTTCTCTATAGAATACAAACTAATTTTCATTTAGTATGTCTCAATGTTGTTTTCTATCCTTCATTCAATTATTATTAGTACAGATTTTGCATTTTGTGCTTTCAAGCTTACAGACTGCCATTCTTCACATTCTTCTGAGTGAGGCATTTTGGTATTTTCATCAGGACTAATACAACGTAATCAGGCAGCACAGTTTGGTAAATGCCATGAATATGATGAAGCAGGCGTCCTTTAGGGCGTCACCTGCATATTTCATTAGTTCTGTCTGCGTTTCATCAATTATTGGTGTTTTTGAATGGCAAATTGTATCACAACCTACATCAAATTCCGCTCTTATTATAACTATGTTTGCTTCTTCTCAATCTATAGTTAGAAGTCGCTGTAGAGCAGTGGATAGCACGTTCGACTGTTGGCCCTGTGATCATGGATTTGAATTTGCATTATGTCGGATTCGTACAATTGACCTGGGTTCCCTAGTTGACCCAGCCTGCAATGGGTACCAGGAAATGTCTTGGGAAGATAAGGTGGCCGGGATGATACTGACCACACCCACCACCAGCCCCTCGAGTGACGATTGGGCTTAAGAAATATGGGGTTAGCACACAGCCTAATACACTTCAGGGCATGTAAATAGGGTTCTTTATGTGTTAGCACACAGACACTTCAGGGCATGTAAATAGGGTTCTTTATGTGTTAGCACACAGCCTAATACACTTCAGGGCATGTAAATAGGGTTCTTTATGTGTTGGCACACAGCCTAATACACTTCAATGCATGTAAATAGGGTTCTTTATGTGTTAGCACACAGACACTTCAGGGCATGTAAATAGGGTTCTTTATGTGTTAGCACACAGACACTTCAGGGCATGTAAATAGGGTTCTTTATGTGTTAGCACACAGCCTAATACACTTCAGGGCATGTAAATAGGGTTCTTTATGTGTTAGCACACAGCCTAATACACTTCAGGGCATGTAAATAGGGTTCTTTATGTGTTAGCACACAGCCTAATACACTTCAGGGCATGTAAATAGGGTTCTTTATGTGTTAGCACACTGCCTAATACACTTCAGGGCATGTAAATAGGGTTCTTTATGTGTTAGCACTCAGCCCAATACACTTCAGGGCATGTAAATAGGGTTCTTTACTTATACTGGCTTAAGAATCAATATTTTCTTTTGCGTTGTAATTTAACCGGCCAATCATTGTGCTGTCTTTATATAGCTCTGTCTCAAACTCCTTCCTCTCTTTTTTATTGTCTACTTTTTTTTTCAATTTGATGGGCTTGGTGGGCTTGGATGCCAAGGCTTGTTTATGACTGAAACCCTTTATTTTTTTTAAATAATCTATTTAACTTTTTTATACTTTAGGTCACACTTTCCACTTGTGTCTAGATTCTCTGGTTTTATATACTAAACTTCCTACTATTTTCCATGTGCTTCTTTGCAATCTCTAATAATTTTATGTTTATCTTTCTATGCATATTTCCTATTTGGCAAACTTCTTATTCTGCTGCCCCTTATCCCTCGGTGGGCCACAGGTCCTGAACCAAAATGACACCAAGCTAACCAAATGACAACCAGCTAACCAAATGACACCCAGCTAACCAAATGACACCCATCTAACCAAATGACGCCCATCTAACCAAATGACGCCCGCCCAGCTAGCCAAATAACGCCCAGCTAACCAAATGACACCCAGCTAACCAAATGACACCCAGCTAACCAAATGACACGCAGCTAACCAAATGACACCAAGCCGCCCTATCTTTTGCTGTCTCCTGCAGCTCTCTCCATGTCCTCCCAGTGTTATTCAACTTTGTCTGTAATTCTCTTCTCCGCGTGCTTTTAGGTCCCACGCTATTTTGTTTGCCTTGTGGGTCCCAGATAAGAGAGTGTCTAGTTATATTGTCCTTAGGTTCTTTCATTGTGTGTCCAATCCAGCGGAAGCATCTTTTCCTCTGCTCTCGGTTCATTGGAATATGAAAAATTACTGAATGTAAACTTGTCTTGTAAATCACAAGCAGCCAAAATATTCTGGGGTTGATTGTGAATCCTGTAAAGGACATGCAACTAACTAAATACACTGCTGTCCCTTCTGTGGATGTCATACTCTTCCATGTTACTTTACAGAAAAAGATATTTGTCACACGTTTCTCTTGATGATAATATCACGAAGTTCTTACGATGATATGCTCATGATATTATTGTGTGATGGTCGTTGTCTAGGTAACGATACTCATGGTGTGTCAATGGAGATATCTGTCTTGCAATGTAACTCACCCCCGCAGCGCATATTCACCAGTCAATAAACAAGATTGAGTTGGCGCACATAATCATTTATTCCAGAAATAAGACGAACAGCCGGAACATATATATATATCCAGAAACAATGTAAATCCATAGCATATAAATATCCTCCTCACATATTAACCACACACATCACTGGCTTCTCACGCCTGCTTCTAATCTCCATCCACAAGACAGGTAATCCAGCTACTATCCACGGCTGGATCGGATCTCCCACAATACAACCCACACATTGGGTTGGAGCCACTGCTCAACTATAGAACCCACTCTGGGTTTTGGCCTACACTCAATACAGAACCCACTCTGGGTTCAGGCCTGTCTTCACAACTAGAAGAACAACACAACACGGAGCTCTCTCTTAAACGACCTGACCCGCAGTCGGTCTCTTCTCTGACTGCCTTTCCAGTCGCCTGACTTCACACAACACACAACTCTCCCTCGACCCATCCCCCCCTGGGGATTTCCACTCATATCCGCCCCATTATTTCTGAGGGTTGATTGTTTTCCTCGTAGCCAGGTCAGTCACTTGACTGTCTCCCACTCTCATCTCCATTCTTCCTCCTGCCCGGTCACTCACCTCAATGTCAGTGACCCAGGCTTATGTCATTACCCCCCTCTTAAAAGAAAACTTCGTTTTCAAATATTGGGAGACTAAAACTTACTAAACATGTGACCCAGACATATAGCCTGGGTAGCCCTAAGTATGGCTGCACCTTACTCTAGCTACCATACTACATAATACATCAAATGCACATCTATATTCATCACACATAAATACAACAACTTTCTATCTTGTGTACCAATGCATGAACTAATACATCACATAATAATAATACATCACATAATAATAATACATCATAGGAAAGCATTATACTTATGTAACCACAGGTCTCTTACTGCTTCACGACCACACAATACTATTTGTGTACCGACCCTATATCAGGTGGTTCTGTTCTTGCATTAACCCACCTCTGATTCCTGTCGATGCTGTGTCTACCTTTCATGTACCCATGACTCATGGTACCTCTACAATTACAACATCTGTTTGCTATCCCTAGCCCTGGGTCAGTAATGTCGCGAAAACTCTTTTGACCTGACTCAACTTTCCTATCTGCATATTGCACCGTTACACTTGAGTCTCTGTTTAGTCGGACCTCTTTATTCAATCTTGGCCCATATATCTGGCACCTTGCTTTATGCTGCATACACCTTATGCCTATGTGCCCTGCCCATGCCCTATCCTGAGCTGTTCTACTATATCGGTCTCTATGTGATAAAGGTACTGCTCCTTGCCCACGTGCAGTTCCACTATCTGACAAGCGGCGAGTGAGAACATTGTTCTTCCTCTCGAAGCACCATCTACCTTTCTTTGACTGCCTATGTTCTACTCTCCTACACCCTTGGGAACATTTGTTCAGAGTAGTATCTTGTCTCTGGGATTCACTAGCACTATATTTGGGATCCATTCTCATCTGCTCAGCTGTACTATCCTTGTCCTGAGTTCCTGTGTCTACTTCAAGTGCCTCTTCTACCTCAGCTATACTCTCTAATTTAGGTTCTCTTGTGGTAACTACCTCATTACTGTTTACACTATATTTTTGGTCCCAATAAACTACTTCCTCTTCTGTACAATCTTTAACTCCTATAACATTTCCTATGACCAAATCAGCCACTGGTGAGTCCAAAACACACGCTGTCACTCTTCCAGTGATATATGGTGTTTTTACTGTTATTATGGCTACTGGGTAGAACTCTACTGTGCCGTTGAATGTTATGCATCTAATCTTTTTCCCTGTATAATCCGAGGGATCTATTAAACTTCTCCTCACTCCGATAGATGTACATCCGGAATCCCTAATTGTTAACGCTGGCCTATCATTGACGAATCCCTGATGCAGCTTAAGGCTTCCTCCTTCATGCACTGCTGATCCTGCTTTCACTGTATGACCACATATTAGGACTGGCTGACCATCTTTTTCAAAAAGAGGTTTGCATCCACTACAATCTTCATTGTTCAGCGTCTCAATTACTTGTGCTGCATTTGAGTGCTCTGTTTCTCTCATCCTACATTGATGGCTGATATGCCCCTTCTTTCCACATTTGAAACAAGTAATCTCCCTTTTAGTGTTGTTCGTTGGTCCATCTGATGGTTGTGCATCACACTCTGCTGCCTTGTGTCTCCAGCTCCCACAATTCCAACATCCGGCATAATTCGGACGTCTCTGGAAATTCCCTCTTCTATATGGGTACCGTCCTACTCTACCAACATTGTTTCCTCGGAAACCATTATCTTGAGGTTCTTGCTGCTCACCTCTCTGTGCTGAATCCACACTTTTCGCCCTTGGTCTGATGACTGGATTCTGGTCCTGTTTAGTGTACGCTGCACAGACTATTTCCTCACTCATTAGTTTCCCAATAGATACGTTAGGATGTGCAGTCATGTAGTTTTGACCTAACTGAGACATTGTGTCTATGTCCTTTGGCTTCCGTTCCTCAAAGAACGCCACTAAATTAGAATTGCATGCAGATACTACCTTGTCTCTTAACATTAGATCTACTAATTTATTAAAATCTTTCCCTACTTCTGCGAGCTCCATCCATTTGTTAAATGTATTCTTTACAGTGTTAACAAAATCTGTGAAATCTTGATTTGTCTCTGGCACTAACTGTCTAAACTTTGTTCTATATCCATGTTCAGTTAGTTGGAACTTAGTCAGCAAACGTTGACGTAAGATAGTGTAGTTGTTCCTTTCTTCTACAGGTAAATTGAACATGGTGTCTAGTGCCTTGCCCGTAAGAAGCTCCCCTAGTCTAATAGCATACTGTTCTTCGGGGATGCCTAACACTTTCGCACTTGCTTGAAATCTGTCCAAATAAGATTCAAGGTTGTCTCGGTCCGTAAAGTATGGCAGTTTTAATCTCTGTGACGACTGCGAAGGTTTTCCGCTTTCCTCACTTTGACCCTTTGAAGATAGTTCTAGTTTTCTGAGAGCAATTTCAGCTTCCATCTTAATCTTCTCTTTCTCAATTTCCACCGCATTTGTGTGTTTTAACTTTTCAAGTTCCATTTGTGTCTCTCTCTCTTCCTGTAGACGCTTGGCTTCCATTTCAGCCTGTCTTTGTTCTCTCTCAGCTAACTTTTCTTCCTGTAGACGCTTGTTTTCCATTTCAGCTAACTTTACTTCCTGTAGGCGATTGGCCTCGAGTTCTGCCTGTCTCTGTTCTCTTTCGGCTTGTCTCTGGTCTCTGTCAATCTGTTGTTGTTCTTTTGCTTCAGCATACTCTTGTAACTCTTTACCCTTCAGGCCTATTCGTTCACCTGCTTCAATATATTCCATTAAAGTAGGCATCTTGTACTTGTGGACACGTTGCTGTGAATCATCCAACTATAAATGTACAGACTCTGCTGTTCGTCTTTGTGTCACTTGCCTAAGTACACCCGCACTCACTGTGTATGTAAATCCGTAGTGCTACAATATCACTCTGTACTCACCCAGTCACTCTATTAGCACTAGGTAGTGAGGGGGGAAGTATCACCTATACTCCCTTATATCTATATATCTATGACCAAAAGTTCATAAAGTCCCTGGAAATATTGTTAAACATACATATCAATACATATACAAACAAATGGATGATAATACTAAGTGATGACTATCCAACGCTAGACTTCACAAGCTGAGTACACGGAGACGATGATGACACAGAAATAAACCACAGTAACAACCACAAGCTTGTGTAGAGACATCCACAGTGCGCGTAAAATAAAAATATAAATTGACCAAGACCACTAGACAGCAGAAATGACGAAAGATCATAATAAAAACATATATCCGAACACAACAAATATTATATGTAAATATAACGAAAAGAAAGAGAGAAAGAAAAAGAATATATACTGAAAATATACACAGATCTGACGTCAGACAACTCGGCTCTAGATATTGGTTAAGACTATTTCAATGCCCCTGCACGATACGTCAACTCATTAACGTCTTTCTTACAAAAATATCGTAAGCACCAGAAAGACAAATAAATTATTGTGCTGTATCCCGACTCTCGAGAAACACCCCAACAAATCCCCTACTCTTGACAAACACTGGACCACATACAAGTAACAGCTTAACAACCGAAAACAATATTTATAAGACAATGAGCAGCAAACAGATTGTCCACATCGTTGGCCGATAAATATGTGCCCACTAATCCGTCGCCAAAAGTTCTTTTTATTCAATGTCTACGACGCTAGATTTCAAACCGACTTCTTGTTTTGTTGAGTGGTTATTGAATTCACGTGGTGATCAAAAGTTCCAACTGTCGACAAAAGTTGAAGATGATAGTGATATCCGTAACGTTATTGTACTTTCTCTGTACGTGGTAATAATCCAAAGTGTTCTTTCGATTTGTTGTTACTCTCGTTGCGGAGATGGCGCTTCGCTGTATCACTATATGTTATAGATTCACCAAAAGAAAAGACCAAAATAATGGCAATAAATGTTCAACGCTTTCACTCTGTACAGTCAGTTCTTTTTGGCAACTGTATGCAACTATGTACGCGGAGATGCCACGTCATCAATCGTTGACAAAATGTTTGCTGATTATAAGGTAATGAACACAAAGGGCTTTTAACAAAGCCGAACATAAAGTCTAGTTTCACACAAAAACAGCTTGTTTATCCAGTTCCACTATGGAACATCTCAGTAACTTTCCACTGTCCACGGCCTTGACCTTCCAAGATCAACCTAATTTCTCTTTATCACTCTCAGTGAAAAATTCCTCCGTAAAACAGTTTTCACACAAACTTGACAGCCCCACCCGGCTGCGGTATTAACTTCGTGGAAAATCACACTTTCCACTGCTGCCCTAGCACGGCTGTGGTGGGGGTTAACGTAACTTTCCCCTCGTACCTGGACGCTGGTGTCTCCACCCGTCCTATTTACTGCGTCGAAAAATCTTGACCAGTCAACTTGCAACAACACAGTGCGCTTGCCTCCAGCACACACCTGTCAATTATCTTTGGTTCCCAATCCTGTCATTATCACCGACAGCGACGTCCTACACACACACACGCTGCCCTCGCCACTCTGGATTCAACCCTCGTCTTTAATTTCAGCCCTCCTGCCTGGTATCAAATTTACCTGTCACCGTAATGGACTCTCCCGGTTAGTCTGTATGGCGTGTCTTTATCACCGACTTTTGTGCTGCCGCTGCACCCCCATTCGCTTTAGCGATATGGTTGGGTCCAAATCACCTGTAGTGGACTTCACTTGAACTGTCTGCTAGCTTGTGATTTCCGCCGCGTACCCTCCCCGCGCGCTGACAGTTTTTCTTCGATGTGGCGTCTTACACACAACAGAATTGCTGTTACTCTCTTGACGCAGTACTGTATAAATTGATGGAACGAAGTCACAGATAATAACTCCTCTCTTTCAGCGAAGAGCCCACAGATACTCCTTACTAAGTGACGAGCGCCCAGATTGTCACACGTTTCTCTTGATGATAATATCACGAAGTTCTTACGATGATATGCTCATGATATTATTGTGTGATGGTCGTTGTCTAGGTAACGATACTCATGGTGTGTCAATGGAGATATCTGTCTTGCAATGTAACTCACCCCCGCAGCGCATATTCACCAGTCAATAAACAAGATTGAGTTGGCGCACATAATCATTTATTCCAGAAATAAGACGAACAGCCGGAACATATATATATATCCAGAAACAATGTAAATCCATAGCATATAAATATCCTCCTCACATATTAACCACACACATCACTGGCTTCTCACGCCTGCTTCTAATCTCCATCCACAAGACAGGTAATCCAGCTACTATCCACGGCTGGATCGGATCTCCCACAATACAACCCACACATTGGGTTGGAGCCACTGCTCAACTATAGAACCCACTCTGGGTTTTGGCCTACACTCAATACAGAACCCACTCTGGGTTCAGGCCTGTCTTCACAACTAGAAGAACAACACAACACGGAGCTCTCTCTTAAACGACCTGACCCGCAGTCGGTCTCTTCTCTGACTGCCTTTCCAGTCGCCTGACTTCACACAACACACAACTCTCCCTCGACCCATCCCCCCCTGGGGATTTCCACTCATATCCGCCCCATTATTTCTGAGGGTTGATTGTTTTCCTCGTAGCCAGGTCAGTCACTTGACTGTCTCCCACTCTCATCTCCATTCTTCCTCCTGCCCGGTCACTCACCTCAATGTCAGTGACCCAGGCTTATGTCAATATTGAATTCCTGTCTGTTATAGTGAATGTTGAGGAGCGGGTTGTGGTTGAGAGATTAAGATGTTCTATTTACATATTGTGGGATGTGTGTTTGATTCCTCAGTAAGGCTTGGAGTTTCTGTCTATCAAAATATATAGACAGAATATTATGCAATAAGTCTCTATCTCTTTATATCAGAAAGAGGTTCAGAGATGTTACATAGAGCTTGTTCTGTTGTATGGAAGCGAATCATGGAACATGAATAAACAAATTAGGAAGAACTTGAGGGTAAAGGAAAAGTTTCTCAGACATATGTTCAGAATACCCAGGACTGTCAGAGCAACCAACAAGTAATAGCAAAAGGTCAATAGAGTAGAACATACACAAATATAAGAAGGAAACATTGTTCTATGGTCACATAATGAGAAGAGAGGCATTGCAGAACAATTATGATGGCTGGAGAGATGAGTGGCAGACCAAGAGAAATCATGCTTGATGGACTAGTTCAGAGGCATGGAGAAATACCATCAATAGAATTGATCCAGAAAACCAATGACCAAAATCTGTGCCAATGCATGAACACCTACATCAGCTGGCAGGACACATGGTGATTATGATGATATATATATATATATATATACACACACTCATACCATAACATGTGTATGCTCAACATTCACATAAATTACTGCCAAATGAATTTAAACTGTATTAAAACTGAATGTATAATTAATGTCTGAATAATTAGGAGTTGGAAAGGCTGAATGTAAGAGAGCCTGCGGTTGCAATTTGTAACCTCTGTGAAATTAAAGAGTTTGATCGTTTGATCATTCTATCATGACATTTGTTGTGGTCAGCATGGCTGAATGGATAAGAGCACTTCCTCTTACACTTCTGCTGTTCTGATGCCGAGGTAGCGGGTTCAACCCCTACACCGGTCAGTTGGACTAAAATGCTGACTTCTTGCTCTTGACTTGGGGACGTAAATTACACGTACCTTTGAAGTCGGAGTGGGTTCGTCTGATGGCGAGGGACACTGGTAATAGGGAAAGTTTATTGACATGTTCATTCCAGTGCACTGGAAGCAGAAGCATGTATATGGACTATGCTTGAGTTCAAATTGAGCGAATGCAAAAAAATTTTTAAATGTGCTGTTCCTAGTTGTAGTCTCAATAATGATACCACAGTGTTCATGTTCCTAGATGCCATGCAAGGCAGTGGCACAGAAAGACAGTTCATTTCCCACTGTATAAATTAACATAACTGACAAGTAGAAAACTAATAATGTAATAAAATAGCACCTACCCCACAAACCACAGGACACAACAGATAACCCAAGTGAAAGTTCCTGTCTCGTAATGAGTAGCTGTGACTACCTCAGCCCGACAGTAAGGACAGTTTGTGTGCACAGGTGAGTCTCTGAATACCTGAACGACAGTAACCGCCGGCTGAACCACAACTGTCGTAGCCTGTCCATAGCCACCTTGAGCAGCTTAGTGAAATCAAGTAAAGTATGAAGAGTTACTATTCATTTATCTTAACATGTTAACAAAAAACAGTTATTTCACAATCAGATTTTTTCTTTAAACAAAATACCCCCAAAAAATTAGGAAGGAACATAATTCCAGTTTCCAATTTTGAAAGTTGAAAAAATTATATTTTACTTACAATTCAACATATTTTAAAATTTCAGAATTTTCTGCACATTCACGTGTTCAGGTTCTCTCAAAAATAGAGTATTAACTGCCTTCTGATAATGTTTCTACATAGTACATTTACTAATATGTGTGTTTGCTGTATGTGTGTTCGCTATATATATGTGTGTTTGCTATATGTGTGTTTCTCTGTATATGCATATTTACTATACATGTGTGTTTATTATACTTGTGTATTTACTATATATGTGTGTTTACTATACATGTGTGTTTACTATATATGTGTGTTTACTATATTTTAACATAGTGGCTGCTGAATCCAAATAATGTTTTACCAATATAATGATATGTTTTATCAGTTTTACTACATACATGTATGTTTTATCACACAGTAATATAGTGGTATGTATTACCACAGTGACCTAGTGAATTGTTTTGCCATATAATCATGCATTTTATCACACAGTAATATGGTGATATCTTTTAAAATACGGTGATATGTTGTATCACATAGTGATTTGTTTTATCGTACAGTAATACATTTTACTTTACAGTGACATGCTTGACCACATAGTGATATATTATATCTATACAGTTTTATCTATACAGTGATGTTTCAGCACATGATGATAGTGATATTTTTACTGTAAAATTATATATTTTACTGTTTATTCATGATTTATAAGACAGTGATATACTGATCTTCTTCTTCTTCTTCTTCGTTTGTCTCAAATGTTTGTTTTGGACATAAATGTTTTGTGCCTGTTTACACTTTCGGCCAACACTTCCGACTTCTAAAGATGTATGTTGACCGCTGTAACCTTCCCGGAGTATAGTGATATAATTTACCAGACAGTGATAAAGGAATATTCTTCACCACATAGTAATGAAATAATATGATCAGCTGTACATTGATTAATGTATGTAGTTTAACGTAGTTACATGTTAAAGATTAAGATACAACTTCATATTCTTACAATATACATGTCATTTACTTGTATTTATCTTTACTACTACCACACAAAACCTACATGTGGCCTACACTGACTGACATAATGAAAATGAGCTACCACATCTGTGCACTCACTACCCACTATGTTATCAATCTGTGCACTCACTACCCACTATGTTATCAATCTGTGCACTTACTACCCACCATGCTGTCACACCTGTACACTCACTACCCACTAAGCTACCACACCTTTGCACTCACTACCCACTATGTTACCAATCTGTGCACTCACTACCCACTATGTTATCAATCTGTACACTCACTACCCACTATGTTATCAATCTGTGCACTTACTACCCACCATGCTGTCACACCTGTACACTCACTACCCACTAAGCTACCACACCTTTGCACTCAATACCCACTATGGTATCACACCTATGAACTTACTACCCACTATGCTACCACAGCTGTGCACTCACTACCCATCCACTGTTATCACAGCTGTGAACTCACCACTCACTGTTATCACAGCTGTGAACTCACTACCCACTATGTTATCACATATGTGCACTCACTACCCACTATGTTATCACATATGTGCACTCACTACCCACTATGTTATCACAGCTAAGCACTCACTACCCACTATGTTATCACATATGTGCACTCACTACCCACTATGTTATCACAGCTGTGAACTCACTACCCACTATGTTATCAATCTGTACACTCACTACCCACTATTTTATCACACCTGCACACTCACTACCCACTAAGCTATCACACGTGTGCACTCACTACCCACTAAGCTATCACATATGTGCACTCACTGCCCACTATGTTATCACACCTATGCACTCACTACCCACTATGTTATCACATCTATGCACTCACTACCCACTGTTATCACATCTGTGCACTCACTACCCACTATGTTATCACATCTGTGCACTCACTACCCACTATGTTATCACATATGTGCACTCACTACCCACTATGTTACCACACCTGTACACTCACTACCCACTGTGTTATCACACCTGTACACTCACTACCCACTATACTATCATACCTGTACACTCACTACCCACTATATTATCATACCTGTGCACTTACTATCCACTATGCTACCACACCTGTAGACTCACTACATACCTTGATAATACGCCTGGTAACAGTTCAAAAACTAAACATCCAATACAACCCTAAGGAATCACAAAACCCATTCAACTGACAATATTTCACAACATCCTGAGACACAGCAATTATAAGCTACAAGAAAAACATCATTACACAGCAGACCACATCAACTGTCAACATGAATATCCTCATGTTCTTGTAGACTACACAAAACATGCTAGATACTCAACATTTTAATATATCTGTACCACCTTTCTTGCTTGTTACTTTCAAAATAAAAACCTTTAAACTCATGTCGCCTTGTTAAAGGGTTTCCATTATCTTCATTTTTCTTAATGGTTATTTCATGCTTTCAATTTTTTTTTCTTTCTTTTTCATTTCAGAAAGACTCAGTCAGTCAGTCAGTCAGTCAGCCAGCCAGCCAGCCAGCCAGCCAGCCAGCCAGGCAGCCAGGCAGGCAGGCAGGCAGGCAGGCAGTCAGTCAGTCAGTCAGTCAGTCAGTCAGTCAGTCAGTCAGTCAGCTAGTTAGTTAGTTAGTTAGTTAGTCGACAGACCATCCTCATTGTACATCAAACCATTCAGTCCATAAGTGCTCGGATCCCATCCTCAGTAAATCCCGCAGCATGTAGCGGCTAATGACACCAGTTCTGTGTTGGTTTATCAATCTTCTTTGGCTTCCTGTGTAGTGTTCTTGTTTGGCCACACCTCTTTTAATTTGCTGTTCTGGCATCCTGACCATGGTTGTAAATTCACAGTCATCATTTGGTTCTTGTGAACGATTTACTTCTCATAAAGCATTCAAATTGTCAGTCTGGTCCATAGAGCGTAGCCTTACCTGCGAGCTTGTCAGCCCGCTCATTTCCTTGTACACCTGCATACCCTGGCACGAAAATGAAACTAATCTTTGCCAGCCGAGACCGCTCCAGAGACAGCAACCACTCTCTTCGGATCCACCGCACCTCTATCCTCATGAGCATGCTCATTGAGTCGCTAAGGAAACATGCCCTAAAGAATGTTTGTGTCTCGAGCCATGTTATTGCTTTATTTACTGCCAAGACTTCCATAGTCAGGCTACTTGTGGTCAAAGCAAAAGCATCAGAATCCTCCTTCACAATTCTCCCTCCAGTTTGAGCTGTAAAGGCCCATGAACTTCTCACACATCGAATAGCCGACCCATCTGTGTAAATGACGGCATCACCGTCTAACGAATTCTCGAAGATCAACGCTTGTACTTCCGCCTCCATAGCAGCCATATTTTCTTGTCTGCATTTTCTGTCTAGTTGGATGCAAACTGAAAAGGACGTACAGAATTCTGTTGGCATTTGTACCCACTCCTCGACAGGTTCTAAGTCCTCAAGTGAACACACCTGTTGAAGAATGTCTTCAGCTTGTCCCATCTACGACTTTCCTCTTTTTAACCTGCTGCACTTAACCTTCTTAATTTCACTATGCAGTGGATGTTGTGTGTTTGCATTGACTCTGAGGTAGGCACGTACTCTGCAAATTTGTATTCTGTCTTCAATGGTTGGAAAATCAAGAAGATAGCGCATCGTCCTGCATGCTGTATCTCTTGTACATCTAAGAATAACACACATAGCTTCGTTCTGCATCCTTTCCATACTTTCCATCTGCTTACAGCTGAGATTCAGGATTGTCATCGCATACTCAAAAACAGATATGGCTAGCCCCTCATATAGAAGACATAGATGGCGCTGCTCACAGTTTGCTGCCACCATCACCCGCATCGTAGGGAAACCCCACTTGGCCTTTGTTATCACCTGGTCTATGTGCTCATTATAAGCAAGGCTTTGATCAAAACGTATCCCCAGGTAATTTATTGCCTGCGTTCTTTCCACAATCTCTGAACACAGGTTTACAGTTGGTGTTGGAGTGTTGACAATATGGTTATTCAAAGAGACCATGTCACTGCTGCCTTCGTTAGGTTGACCATTGCCCCAGATTTCACACACCAAGTGCTTATGTGATTTAGTTCGGTTTGTAGTTCCACAGCAATCCGATCTCTATCCTTACCCTGACGATACACTAATACATCATCGGCATATGACAATGTCCTCCCCGGTCCAGTGATCTGCTCGCTGGTAATTCTCACAGTATAAGCATTGAAAATCACTGGAGATAATAGTGATCCCTGTGGCAGGCCAGGATATATTGTTATTGGTTCAGAAGTCCAACTGCCACATCTAAAAACTAATTTCCGTTGGAGGAGGGCTGCCGCGATCCAACTAATGAGGTATGGACTTATCTTGAGTTCAAGCAGCTGAAACATTAAAAAAATCCAACGGTCCTCTTCTTCTTCTTCTTTGCATTCATCCGGAGTGTTTTTTCAGATGTGACTGCGGTGTGTTGTTATGCACCCTTGGGCCTAAAACCTTGGGCCAACTCATCCAACTTTTGCATGCGTTTTTGACCAGGTTAGCATTCCTGGGGGACTCTCACTTTTGTGGTGCCATCCACATCCCAGCTGGTCAAGCTGGAACGGTCGAAGACTTCACGGTCAACCTTCAAGGGAAGGCAGGGACAGTCCATGGGCATTATCCACCATCCAGGGAGGCTTCCATGTTTGCAGAGCTGACACATAGCGCTCTGGTGCTGGGCTCACTCTGAGAATCGACACGTCCTGCTTATGGCTGCTTTAATTTCTCACTTCAATATATTATGGCACACCATTGTACGCATCTTCAAGATCAATTGCCGCAGCATATGTTTCAATGCTTGAGTGGAAACCATCATAGACATCATGGGCAAAACCTGCTGCGTTGGTTCAGGTTTCTCTGTTTGGACAGTACCCTCCAAGGGTGGGTGGGAAACAGCCTTGCCTCTCTAGCTGGCTTGATATTTTCCTGATGATTAACTTCTCCAGCAGGTTGCCTATTGTATTTTGCATGGTTATTACCTGGTATCCCTGAATTTGTGTGTGGTCTTTACCAGGCTTCGGCAAGGGAATCAGATAGCTGTGTAACCACTCCTCCTTGATGCTAGCACTCGCTATGCCGTTGTTGTACATATCTGCTAGTTTCTCTAGCTCGTTGTCGGTACACATACTGATGTCATCATACCATCTAGCCCTGGTGCGCTGTTTCTTGTTTGTCGAAGCATAGCCCTGATCTCTTTCACTGTCACTGTGTCTTCAACTGAAATGTTCTGGGCTTTGCACAAATCTGAGGTAATCGCTTTGGCAAAATTTTGGCCTCTCATGTCTGTCTGGTTGCTCTGCCCTAAATAGCCTTCGAAAAGTGCTTTGCCCTTATTCTTGTCAGACCTCTGCCAGATAAGGTCAGCCGACTGAACATTTACAGTATTCTAATCATCTCCACAATGTTAATTACTGGTGCTGCCACCACCTCATCTTTTTCTTCTACTTCTTCTTCTGCTGTTTCCTCTTCTCCTTATTCTCTTCTCCTCCTCCTCCTTGCTCTCCTCCTCCCCATTCTTCCTCCTTTTCTTCAGTTGCCTGGTCTAGAACCAACACTAGCAATCATCAATCACCCTCCAGTTCTCTCTCTCTCTCTCTCTCTCTCTCTCTCTCTCTCTCTCTCTCTCTCTCTCTCTCTCATCTGATGCTTTAATAAAGCTGTTATTGCTTTATTACGAGTATTATTTGTTTCTCAGCAGTCTCAGCTGCCCACACACATCCCTCTCTGTTGTCACCTCTCTTGCCCAATATTTTCCCACGCATGGCTTAAACTCTCTATTCCACTTTTTCTTGTGATATGTCCCATACATTTTTCTAACTAGTAAATCTCTGAGGACGACCCAGGGCCATGTGATCAATATCATTAAGGTTATCTTTACATCCAAGAATATTTCCTGATACCTATTTTAAGCTGGGCTGAACTCAATGGGGACTCAAACACATGACAACCAGTCCAGCATAAATAAATAACGTGCACAGCTTATCAACTAACTCAGAGGCACATAGCAAGTAAAGGCAGCCAACATGACACTAATCACATCACCCCTCTAGTGACAACTAGTCTATAAAAATATGGGGCTAGCACCATTTACTTAATGCACATCAAGTCATGTAGAATTAGTAGTATGACTCTTTTCTGGCTGTTGAACGAGGGGACGGAGCACGTATGGGAATGTCCTGAGTGCAGTGATGTCGGTTCTTAACTCAACTCAACTCAACTCAAGTCATGTACAATGGGTTCTTTACTTGTCCTTACAGAGACAGACAGATCAACAATGCTTCATATACACAAAACATGGTTACATGAAGTGAGATATCAAAAACATTTAGTGCAACCGAGAAGTTAAAACCTGGGTTAGGAATAATTTAATCTAATATCAGTGGCTGTTAAATAGTTCAACAACAACCCATACAAGTAAAGTAAGTCATGCTACAGTAGGGATGAAATATCAACAACAGTTCATACAAATAAGTCATGCTTCAGTTTGGACAAAATATCAAAAACATCTAGTGCAAATGACCAGTAAATACTTGGTTAGGAATCATTTAATCTAATTCCAATAACAGATGACTGTTATACAAACAAGTCATGCTACAGTAGGGAGTACTGGGTTAAGAAAAATTTGATCTAACTCCAATGACAGATGGCAGCTCATACATACATGTCACACCACAGTAGGGAAAACTGGGTTAGGAATAATTTGATCTAACTCCAATGACAGATGACAGCATATACACACATGTCACACCACAGTAGGGAAAACTGGGTTAGGAATAATTTGATCTAACTCCAATGACAGATGACAGCATATACACACATGTCACACCACAGTAGGGAAAACTGGGTTAGGAATAATTTGATCTAACTCCAATGACAGATGACAGCTCATACACACAGTCATGCCACAGTAGAATGACACATTCAAAACATCAGATATGCAGCTCAGAACTAAGTGCTGGGTAGAGTTGGTAGAGCCTAACCCTAGTGGCAGTCAGACAGGTCAACAGACTGCAAAGAAATGCACTACATTATGAGGCCACCATCATAAGCAGATTAATAAATGCATATGCACTGATTGGCACCCAAAGTAGTGTGTACAAGTATGTTACATCAACAAACTGCTGTACTTGTACAGGTGGGTTACATGAACAAACTGCAGTACTGTGTACAGGTAGGTTACATGAACAAACTGTTGTACTGTGTACAGGTAGGTTACATGAACAAACTGATGTACTGTATACAGGTATGTTACATGAACAAACTGTTGTACTGTGTACATGTATGTTACATGAACAAACTGTTGTACTGTGTACAGACATGTTACATCAACAAACTGATGTACTGTATACAGGTATGTTACATGAACAAACTGTTATACTGTGTACATGTATGTTACATGAACAAACTGTTGTACTGTGTACAGACATGTTACATCAAGAAACTGCTGTACTGTGTACAGGTATGTTACATCAAGAAACTGCTGTACTGTGTACAGGTAGGTTACATGAACAAACTGATGTACTGTGTACAGGTATGTTACATGAACAAACTGCTGTACTGTGCACAGGTAGGCACAGAATAAACTACTGAGAAATTTCTAAGGAAAATGCAAATACCACAGATAGAAAGCAAAAAACAATGAAGTAGTCCTACCACAAGCAGATGAAAATCACAAATTAATGACAGATGTTAGATGCAGACAGACAAGATTTCCTGTGTGATATGAGGAGAAATAAACTAGAAAACCTAGCTATAACTGGCGAAGCTGGTGGGGAATAAAGTCAGAGCAAGGCAAAGAGATGAACACCCAGATGATTGGCCAAATAACATAACTGGGTCATGAACACAAATGTGATTCGAGACTCTGATGATCATGTAAAATGCAAAACCATGATCACTCATGTGTATCAGCTTGGTGCATGATAGTCATGATATTCAAAGCAGCAAGAAACTACAGAGGAGCTTCTGTTATCTGTGCAGTTCATCTGATGAAAACCCATCTGATGGCACAAACATCAAAGAAGTGACCAGAAGAAGAATTATACAAGTGCCAATCAATTCATATATATTTATTAATCCAAGCCCCTTTACATTCACCATTCACTGTCTAAGGGTTTGCTGAGACAGAAAGCTTTCTCTTATCCTATAAATAATCTACTACATTATCTATTTGAACTGAATTTTCATTACAAATTATCCTTCATCCATCCGGATATGAACCTGGCACCTTTCGAGTCAGAGGCAAAGACTGTAACTCCAAGCCAGTCAGTTAACTTGAACATATAAGAATTCCTCCTCTTCCTAATCTTCTGGTTCTTGATCTAGAGCAGGCACAGGCAATGATGACTCTCCACTTTTCTGATATTTTAATTAACTTGATATTGATTATTGATATTGGTGGCTCAGTTGTTTAAACTTTCCACATACACCTTTCTATTTTCTTCTGTCTCTCTTGCCAAATGTTTCCAACATAAAGCTAATTTATCTATTTCACATCTCCTATTGAGAAGCCACGCTACAGCAGTGGCTAGCAGACGTCACTGCTGGCCTGATTTCCTTGTGTTCAAATCCCCACTGAGTTCGGGATCCGACAGCTGTTAATATGCATGTTTATTTTCTTTCTATGACCATGGTCTTCTCACATTAATTCTTTTCACAAACCATATTTTCATTGCCTCTAGTTCCCTCATCATTTCATGACTCATTGTCCAACATTCGTATTCATACAGTAAAACAGACCACACATATCTTTTCAGTAGGTGTGCTTGTCGTGATATTTGTATTTTTCGTAATACTGCTCATTGTTATAAAAGAGTCTTTGTGTGTGGCAATACTTTTCCTTATCTCTTTGACACATCTTCCATCAAATGTCATTGTCTAGTCTGGATATTTAAAACTATTCACCTGTTCGACTATAAACGGTAGATATGTTAAAAGATGTTATGTTAGTTTTTCAGTTAGTTTTTCATGTTAGTTTCCATTCTGGAACCAGTCATGGCATATCCTTTAGGGATAGGCAGACAGAGTTAACAACACTAACTAATAATTAGATTATCACAATTCCAAATATCTATTTTTATCATATATGATTCATCTGTTAAAATTGTGCAGGTATTAGTGTCTTGTTTCATTAACACGAGGCGTGCTCTCATTGCATTTCATCAACACAAGAACAAATAATACCTGGCCATGCATAATAGTGTGGTGGTAGAGGAGCTGCAAACATGGAACAATACCACATGACTTAGTTACGTATAATCAATATAATAAACAGACATGTCATTAGTTATAATATTCCACATAAACGTGAATTTGCACAAGAAATGTATGTTAAAACTAAATTCATCAAAATAAAGCAATCAAACACAAGTGATGCTACCAGGATGTTTTCTAGTGTTAGTAAATAACTGCAAAAAAAAAAAAATGCTATGTTAAGGAAATTAATACCCACTGAAGAAAATACACTGAAAACTATGGTCAGTCAGTTTACTTTTCAAAAGATGATTATGAACTTTAAGCCTACTTAAAAACAGTTATACTGAGATCATGATAACTGGCCAGGCAACTATGAACTCATTATCGAGCAGCTCACCTCACTTGAGTTATGGCCACAGGAAACACTGTGGACCAAAGAATGTGGAAAGTGACTAGGAAGATCAACTAACAAAAGACAAAGACAGACACTAAATCTGATGCTTCAATGAGTCTTTGCCAGCTGTGGTGAAATGAGTGTCACTCACTGAGAACTTCAAGTGAGGTAGCTACAACACACAAACACTCCTACAAATTAACCAGAAAGGATTGGCAGTTGAAAGCAGAAGTGACTAACTATAACGTTTTTGATATATTAAGCATAACTGCGTGCATTAATGGTTATTTTAATATAACAACAGTTTCTATTCCAACTATTATGTGTTTTATATAATAAAGAGGAGGTTTGCAAGAAATATAGTTGTCTTAGGTTTATATTATTTATAAGTTAACTGGGTAGCAATACATTATATGGGAAATTTCCACCAACACCTTTAAACTTCTGTTTCTGGCTTGCAGGCACGCAGCACACGGTGATGCAGCAGACAATGTCTAAAACTCTTCACCTGTACGAGTATGTTTGCACCCTTTGAAGATAACGCCACATAAGCAAACAAAAAGCAACAATAGTTAGCTAGAAAACCGAAATAACTTAACTCATTCATAGACAAGAGTTGTTTGGGACTCCCGTTTGGTATTGTTGGGTGGCAGAGTAGGAGTGTCCCCTTTTAAAGTAGAAGTTTGGCATTTCCATCCCTCCTCTAGCCTAGAGGACATCCTTGAGCAAGGTCTCATGATAGACTCATTCTAGAAGTAGCTTTCATGTCAGACACATTCTATCAGCTTTTTTTTTCATGATAGACTCATTCTGGAAGTACCGTTCAGGACAGACTCATTCTGGAAGTACCTTTCAGGACAGACTCAATCTGGAAGTACCTTTCAGGACAGACTCAGTCTAACTACACTTGGTTACTGTGTGGTACATTTTATTTATCTCTTTCAATCCCAGAAAGCCTGCTGCTGATTTCAAACCAGAAAAATAGTGTTGAAGCGCTACATATTACCTGGAGTTTTGTGTAGATGTGAAATGTGGACAATGAGTAGACAAGCTGAAAAACATCTAATGGCAGTGGAAATGTGGTTTCTGAGGAAAATGCAAAAAATACCATGGATAGACAGAAAAACCAATGAACAAGTCCTACAAGAAGCAAATGACAACCATAAACTGATTAGTGAAATTAGACGAAGACAGTGAATTTGGTGACAACTGGCATGAGTGAGGAAAAAAGAACAAGGGGAAGGCCATATGGCATGGTCGAGACAAGAACAATGAGTTGATCCATGACTCAGGTGATCATGTGAGATGGTGAAATATGACTGCCCACGCTTAACGGCATGGCACATAATGATGATGATTTCAAACCCTTGATCCAATATGTCGGGGAATTATGAAACTACGCTCACTAACCCCTAAGCCACAGACCCAAACTTTCCTGGTATAGTATGAGTTTAATAAGTGCACAGTTAACTATTCAAGGTCACACAATTGGCATGGCACCACTATGAAATACCGCAAATGTTCCACAGAACAATTGCTTCCTATACTTGAATCATCAAGAAATATGTTATTTCATATCCGCATATGTTACAATCAACATTCCTTCAATTATGAATGATGTTAGTTTGTTACAGATCCCTACTAACATACGCAAACATCAAATGAATTAATATGGTTACCTATTAGACCAGCTTGTGTACTGTCAGAAAGGACAGATAAGCAAAATCAGACAAGCAGGACTTAATAAATAAGTACGGAGAGCTTAGCGTAATTAAAAAAAAATCACGGAGAGCTTAAAATTTAAAAACAAAACTAAATATAGTGATGGATAAAATTGACCAAACCATTAAGAGTCTAGAGACTGCCAGCATGTTGACTCACACCAAAATTAGTGAAATAAAATATAACCAATACAGTTAGCATTAGTAAGAGTAAGAAATAACTACAAAATTAACAACACATCCTAGATATAATGAATTCAATCATAAAAAAAGCAATATTGAAAAATAAAAAAAAATCAAGAAATACCAAAAGTGTCTAAAATATTCGCTTCTACAACAAAAATAATATACATATATATACCTGAAGGATATCCTGAGTGCCAAAGTTGGAAGAAATAAACGTTAAAACACGGTTTAACTTAGTTAAATGAAGTATACAAAACAACATCCACATACTATCATATCTCAGTGTCACAAATAACAGTCGGCTTCAGCAAATACATTAGCAGAATCAATACAAAACAAACCATCAGCCATAGCTTTTTCACACTCAATAGTATTATGTTGTCAACACTGCTCATTTTATTTACACAGCAATTCACTGTTGCCTAGCTTTTGAGCATTAAACTGTGGCCAGGATAAATCCCCAATACTTTCCTATGGTTGCCTTCAGTTCACCATTACATGGGGGGAGAGTGGCAAAATGAATAAGCTACCTGCCTCATGCTCCGAAGGCTACGGGTTCGTTTCTAGAATGTGTCATTCAGTTCATGAATGCAATTGTCTCAGTGAGTCCTGGAGGACATCAATGGAGCCAAGGGCTCTGTGCGCTGTGCGAGGCTTTTGGCAAATGCCCTGTGGAAAGAGGCTGAACCATATGGGAGAAAATCCGGTGAAAGGAAGTCGATACTCCACCTGTAAAGGCCTTTTTTATCCTCATTACACGGAGAAATGTGTATGGTAGTCATAATTCTAAACTATGTTCTGATGATTCTGGCAATTTCCACTATCATATCATCATATGCCCTGCCAAAAGCCGTAGAAGTTCATGCATCTCCACAGATCTCAGTACCCCTGTATTCTGGATACATTTTCTTGATGATATTCCTCCATACCACCATCCAGCATCATTTCTCTCGTTCTGCCTCTGCTGACATTTCCAGTTGTCTTTCTGTTTTGCAATGCCTCTCTTCTCATCATCTGATCACAGAATATTGTTTGTCTCTTCCTTATATTCTATATAATTTTCTACTTTCATTAGCCTTTTCCAGGTACTTGCTAGTTACTCCAGCAGTCCAAGGTGCTCACAACATTCACATCATGAAACCTTATCTATATTGCCTCCAAGTTCTCCGCTCACAATCCGTGACTCACAGTTATGCAGAAGAACATTATCTGTCAGTAGAAATATGAATAAAATTTGGTGGAACTGAGGTAAAGCCTGTGAAAATGTAAATGATATAAAATGACACAAAGTCAGTAGCATGTTTCCTTTCCTGTTTGATCACCTTCAACTCAAGCGTAGTTCACACGTGTGCTACTACAGGGTACATTTTTAATGACTGTGCAGTGTTTGAAAATATTGCCGGTCCAAGTTTTGTATTTACCTATTATGTTGCATGAACTTTACAGAGGGTGAATACAAAACTTGGACTGGCAATATTTTCAAACACTGCACAGTCGTTAAAAATACACCGTATACTACCAGTATTTGCTACTACCAGTGAATGAAGTCTGGTTTTTGCATGTGGGTTAGCTTTTCCTATAACCAGAGTCCCTTGCTATTAGGCTAATCCACTTCAACTTCTCAAGTACTTATAATTTAATCCCCCAAGCCAAAGATGAGTCACCATTTAAGTCCAACTTATCGGTATGTGGCTTGAACCCACTACCAAGCCATCAGAGCACCAGAAGTTTAAGTGCAAGCACACATCGACCTACAGTAGCATCAATATATTACCCAACATTGCCCACAGAACATCCATCCATCATGTTATCTTACAGTCATCAATGTTTTAAGCCCACTCAGCAATATCAATATTTTATCAAACATTCCACAAAACATTTATCTTAAAGACACCAATGTGTAACCCCACACAGTATCTCAGCAAAAGATGTGTTTAGGGCCATTTCGGATCATGTTAACAGTGTTGAAGAACACATAAATCATCATTTCCTGGCGAGAATGGTTCAGCAGGGAGTGGCCGTGGATCTGACACTCAGTTCTCTGAATAAAGGCCAGGTGGATACATAATCAGACTGCAAATGGTACCTTTAATATTGGGACTCTTCGCTGGTTGTTGAAGATCAGGACGGAGCACATACAGGAATTTCCCAAGTGCTGTGATATCAGTTCTTGACTCAACTCAACTCAACATCTCTGTAGTATGTTACCAGACACTCCACGGTGCATTGATCACCTGATCTCTAATTGTAATCATTGCCCTAATTCTCACTTTAAAGTCAAATAAGACAAAAATAAACATGGAGGTGAGCATGGCTGAATGAATGAGCGTGCTTGCTCTTAAACTTCCGGTTTGCTGATGTCAAGGTAGCAGGTTCAACCCGCTGGTCTAAAATGTTCACTTCTCGTCACCGACTTTGGGGTCTAAATTACAAGTACCTCAGAAGTCAAAGTGAATTCACCTGACAGCGAGGGATACTGGTAACAGAGTAAGCTAATCCACGCGTAAAAATCAGTCCGGTGTACTAGTAGCAGTAGCATGTGTACGAACAACGCTTGAGTTCAAAACGAGCAAATGCGTACACAAACATACACAAACATACACAAACATACACAAACATACACAAACATACACAAACAGATATGGACATGAACAGACACAAACAGACACAAACAGACACAAACATACACAAACATACACAAACATACACAAACATACACAAACATACACAAACAGATATGGACATGAACAGACACAAACAGACACAAACAGACACAAACATACACAAACATACACAAACATACACAAACATACACAAACATACACAAACAGATATGGACATGAACAGACACAAACAGACACAAACAGACACAAACATACACAAACATACACAAACATACACAAACATACACAAACATACACAAACATACACAAACATACACAAACATACACAAACAGATATGGACATGAACAGACACAAGCGTACATGTACATGACACCAGTTACCTTGAGGTTGACCTGGCCCAGCCATGTACTGAGGCGGGTAGGGATTCCCTGGAGGTGGATATGGGTTCCCTGGTGGGGGCTGGTGAGGATTACCTCCTGCGTAAGGTGGCGGAGGCATGTTGGAATATTCTTTTGACATGGTCACTTAATATCTCTGCTGTGTAGTCTGTTAGTAATAAATCCATGTAGTTCAAAAAATACAATAACAATAACGGTAATCAATCAATATATTTTACACACAATATCAGTAAAAATAGTAAAAATAATGATAATGCAAATAATTACAATGGCAATAACAATGACGACAATGACTATAATGATAATTTTCTTCACAGTCCACAATATTCTCAGCATTCTTTTCAAAGAGAAATTTATTTCCATTGACTCCAGTTTCTTCACAACTCTTTTTTATTTTGGTGCTCACTTTAACTCAAGTGTAGTCCATCATGTGCTACTACTACTTCTAGTGCACTGGAATGACTTTTGCGTGTGGATTAGTTTTCCCTATTACTAGAGTCCCCTGCCATCAGGCAAACCCACTGCGACTTCAGAGGTACTTATAATTTACGTCCCCAAGTCAAGGACGAGAAGTCAAGAACATTTTAGTTCAACTGACCGGTGTAGGGGTTGAACCTGCTACCTCGGCATCAACACACTGGATGTTTCAGAACGAGCGTTCATATCCATTCATCCATGCTGATCTTCTTCACATCTGCATTATTCATTGTCTAACATTTGCGTTCATTCACAACAACAGGCCACACAAACAACTTTTCAGTAAGCAGATTTGTGTGCATGTCTTGATATTTATGATTTTTCATGATGAAAAGAGTCTCTGGATATGGTGATTCTATTCTTTATCACACTGTCACCTAGGAACATTTTTTAAGTGACCTGTTTGACTTTACGCCTTTAATATCATTATATACCTTGCTGATAGGCCTACGTGGTCACGGTTTGCCATCTCCCATGATCCCCATGCTTAGATCAGTTCGGGGTTCTGAAATTTATCTCCTCACCTTCCCCTTGATCTTTTCCCACTAAATTTACCTGTTGTTACTAAGTTTTTCAAGTTTATTTCTTCTAATAATGTGCCTGGAAAGTCTTGATTGTCTAAGCTTTTCATCTTGTGGTCTCTGTTTGGCTGGTTTCTTTACATATGTTGTCTAATCAATTTATGAGTTTCATTTATTTTAAGAACTGTCTTATTTGTTAATCTGTCCATCCATGGTATTCTTTGCATTTTCCTCAGAAACTACATTTCCGCTGTCATTCGGTGTTTGTCAGCTTGACTGCTTATTTTCCATGTTTCACATACATACAGCAGTTTAGGTCCTATATTTCATATTAACACTCTTTTCCTCCCTTCAATTGACAGCTTTTTATTTGTGAGAATTAGTTAGTTAGTTAGTTAGTCGCAGTTCCAACTTCATAGCAACGGGTCGTCCCCATTATGCTCCGTTCCTGTGCCAGTGAATATCACACAAAACGCTGCCCACTGCCCAATATGAAAAGTGGAAAAGACAGGAGTCTCGACAAACAACAGCCCGCACAAATACACTGTGTGAGAATGTTTTCCAGTTTCAATAAAAGCTACCTTTACCACAGCAAATTATGTTCTAATCTCTGCAATGCATCTTCCATCAGATGTTAGGTGTGTTCCAAGATCTCATCTCATCATTTCATCTCATCTCATCATGTTCCTCTTATACCTTGCGGTGTCGAAGTGAAGTATAAACTTCGTGAGAGTGCCCGATTATGGGCTTCATGTATCAATATTCCCATGGACTCTGTTATTCCCTGCGTCCATAGTTTACGTGGTCGGCCTCTTCCTCTGCTTCCCTCTGGTCTGTACATCATTGCTTGTTGTGTATACTGTTCATTGGTAACCTACTTGCATGGCTAAGCCATTTGGCTTGCTGCCTTCTAATAAAATCTAGTGCAGCTATAACCCCCACTTTAGTCCTGATTTCTTCATTTTTAATCTTATCTATTTTTGATACATTGAGTATTCTTCTCAGGAATCTTATTTCTGTTGTTGTGATTTTTCTTTTCTCTTTTTCTTTCATTGTCCAGGTTTGGCATTGGTAACATACAGATGGCAGGAAGATTGTGTTGTAAAGTGCTTTCTTAGTAGTTATTGATACATGTTTGTTCTTTAGTACTCGTGCCATTTGTCCAATGAGTTGGTTTGCCTTATTGCATCTATTTTCGATCTCGTCTTCTGATTTGCCATTTGATGATATACTTCCTAGGTACTTGAAACTCTTTACTTGTTTCAAGGGATGTTCGTTTAGGTGAATCGTTGTTGCTTTTTCTTCTTTAGTTATAGTCATTACCTCTGTTTTACTTGTGCTAATTTTCATGTCATGTACCCTACACATTTCGTTTAAACTATTCATGTGGTCTTGTAATTCAGCTTCTGATTTTGCTATTAGTGCTTGGTCGTCCGCAAACAGGAGTTCTCTAATGGTTAGATTTGTAGATGGTTCTTCTTCTGTGTTCTCGTCATGTGGTGTTCTTGCGGTCTCTGTTTGGCTGGTTTCTTTTCATATGTTGTCTATATATGTTATGAACAAGAGGGGACAGGACACAACCTTGTCCTACCCCGGATCTTATGGTGAAGGGTTCTGAGTGTCCTCCAGTTGCTCTCACTATGCATTCACTGTTGTTGTATAAACTTCTACATAGGTTTGTTAGATGTGTACTCACTCCATATTGTTTAAGGATTTCCCACAGCTTGTTTCTATCTACTCTATCAAATGCCTTTTCTTGGTCGACAAAGGCTAAGTAGAATGTTTCATTGAATTCGATTAATTTTTCTATAAGTTGTCTAAGAGCAAAAATGGCATCTGTGCATCCTTTGTTTTTCCTAAATCCAAGTTGTGTTTCACTTGAACCAATTCACATGCATAACAATTTTCCCCATGTACTCGGCTGTTACATGGTGGTATTTCTTTCTTCTTGCAGATAACCATAATGTCTGTTTTCTTACAATTTATTTCTAACCGTCAATGCTCACTACTTACAAATGGCATCTACTAAATACTGCAGATCCTGTTAATTGTCTGCAAGCGATATTGCATCATCTGCATACCTTATGTTATCGCAAGGGTTCTAGAAGAATCTCAAAACTGAGAGGGAAGACCAGAACTTTAAATCAGATATCAGTGGGAACTTCTTCTTCTTTCATTTGGTGGGAACGATTAGTAGTTACTCTTCGCTGGCTGTTGAACAAGGGGACGGAGTGTGTATAGGAATGTCCTGAGTGCAGTGATGTCAGTTCTCACCTCAACTCAACTGCAAATCTTATATTGTTGATGTTATGTCCTCCGATGATGATACCTCTTATATCTACAAAATTTCTAATATTTTCAACCCTCTGTTAAACCTCTGATGGTGACTCCTCTTATATATAATAAATTTATAATATTTTCACACTCTGTTATGTATCCACCTTGATGTGGGAGAGGGGTTTGTGTGCTCTAATGAGCCCAAGATCTATGCAGACAGCAGTACAGTCACTATCTCGATGCAGATTCAAACCCATGCCCACTGGGCTGGCAGGCAAGTGTCTAGCCACCATGCTACTGCAGCTCCCCTAGTACTGCTACTTATTGTTGATGTTGTTATGGAAGTTATTTCACTCTGCTCTTGTTGTTGTTATTGTTGATGTTGTTATGGAAGTTATTTCACTCTGCTCTTGTTGTTGTTATTGTTGATGTTGTTATGGAAGTTATTTCACTCTGCTCTTGTTGTTGTTATTGTTGATGTTGTTATGGAAGTTATTTCACTCTGCTCTTGTTGTTGTTATTGTTGATGTTGTTATGGAAGTTATTTCACTCTGCTCTTGTTGTTGTTATTGTTGATGAAGATGACGCCAACACAGAGTCTCAACCACAGTCAGCAGATAACTGTGTTGCTGAAAGTAATAACTGATCAGTGTTTATTTAACTATAAATGAAACTATTGCATTCGGGGCATACCCAAAATGCTATCACTCCCACATGATCACACAAAACACTACTGCAAGTGATAACAAATAGTTTCAGTTTGCCAACCCTAAACAGGTGAATCGGTACAACTATCTTGAAACAGTCAAACATTTGATTGAAGATGCCTTGTAGAGATTAGATCAAGAATCTGCATGGCAGTAGTAGCTATTTGCATAATGGAAAACATACCAATAAAAGGCTGTCAACCGCAGTGATAGGAAGAGAGCTAAAGTGCTCTTTAAAATGTACACTGTTGAGTGCATTTGAGAAAGATGGACAATAAACAGACCAGCTAAGATACATTAAATGGTAGTGAAAATGTGGTTTCTGAGAAAAATGTAAAGAACACAATGAAAGAAAAGAAAAATAGATGAGACAGTCCTTTAAAAAACAAAAGAAAACTGTCAATTGATTAAAGAAATTAGACATGGTCAGTCACGATTTTTTTTTCTCCAATGTTATGCCAGAAATAAACTTGAAAACTTTAGTGTCAAGTGGCAAACTTGACAGGGAAAAGAACAAGGGTTAAAAAGAGAGATAAATACCTGGATGAGTTGGCCAAATGGCATAATCAGGACAAGAACATTGACCTGATCAAAAACTGGTGATCATGTGAGATGGTAAACCATGACTACACATGCTTATTGACATGGCACATGATGATGATAATGTCAGCCTATAGCATCATATCATATGTGACACACACTGAATATTGTATGTCCTTTGCTCATCCTCAATTCCCCTCATGATAGGTGCCACTAGCACCAGGTATCAGCTTTAAGTCTTGAAGAGACTCCATGTTCATAATTTGATCATCAATACTATATGAACTATATCAACCCACAATGGAAATTCCAAAGCACAGGTGAAGAATCAGACTGAATGGTAATTCCTGTGGCAAGTCTCAGATAATATGGTGATGATTCAAAACAATGTTCTCCTATTATAACTGTGAACAAAAAGGGGGCAAACAGACTGCACAATTTATTGCCCGGCTTATTTTACAAGGTCTGCCCTTGCCTTGTCAGTTGGGTTTTGGCAATCCTTTATGAACGTAAGGTTGCACTGTGCGTGGGTTCCTGGACTTCTGATCCCTGTACGACTACACCTGGGGTGCCACGGGGATCTGCCTTGTCCCCAGTGCTCTTTAATGTCTACACCACCAAAGTTGCAGCTATTGAGACACCAGGTGTTGGTAAAATCTTGACATTTGCTAGTGTACATACAGGGCAGAGATAGGGAAAGTTTGGATGCAGATTTATAGGTGGCAGTAACAGGTGACAGAGTGGTGCAGGGATGTAGGGGCCGTTATAAACCTAGTTAAGGCATCGGTTGTATGGTACTCCCTGGATAATCGGGTTGTGAAGGTGGATGTCCTCTTAGTAGAGAGAGTAAATTGAAGTACTTGGGTATCACCTTCAACAGGTGTATATCTTTTAAAGATCATGTGGAGGCTTTGGTGGTGAAGGCTGGTAGGGGACTTAATGCTTTTAGGGCGATGGCAGCAACTGGGGTAAAGCAGAGGATGCTTTACAGGTTCTTTCACCAGTTAATAATTTATGTCATTGAGTATGGTTTGGGGCTCCTGACAGTATCAAAGAGCCAGCTTGAAAAGTTGAAGCGCATACAAAATGCGGCCATGCACGTGATTCTGGTGTGCACAAAGGACACACCAATTATATGCATGAGGCATATCCTGGCGCTACCAACAATAGTGATAGGCATAGGGTCCTTCAGTCCAAATGTTACCTGAGAGTTGCTGCAGATAGGGATCACCCCTTGCATGAATGAAGCCATAGATATGGTCAAGGGTCATAGACTAAGACGAGGCAGGTCCTGGATGGCACAGGAGGAAATATCTATACGTCAGGTTTGTGATCTATAGACCATCAATCATGAAAAAGAGTGGGTTGAAGTACCGGCAGACAGAATGGACTGGCACAATGTAATAGTAACACTGGGTCGTGAGTGCAGAGAATGGGCAGTGGGCCGCACAGAGTTTGAGGTGCAACAACTTATACAGAGTAATAAACATCAAGGTGACATAGTGATCTATACTGATGAATCAGTAGTGAGAAACACATGGACTGGTTGGGGTTTCATTGCGAAGGCTAATGGATGATTCTTGAAAAAGGAGAGTATAGCATATGAGGCTACAACCTCCAGCATAAGAATGGAGGTGGAAGCAGTCATAGCGGCACACCGTTGGTTAGAGGAGATCACTGCAACACACACTGTCTTCATCAAGGACTCAAGGAGTATGCTTAGTAAAGTGGAGAAAGAAATGTTTCATGTGGAATGGCTCACCTCGCTTCAGAGATCACAGATTGTGAGAATTGTATGGATTTTTTGTCCTGGCCATGCGGGAGTGCAGGGGAATGAACAGGCTGATATGTTAGCAGGGAATGGACCTCTTGGTGGTCAATTACCTTTAGACATAGCGGTGTGAACGATTAGTAGTGTGACTCTTCACTGGCTGTTGAACGAGGGGACAGAGCACATATGGGAATGTCCTGAGTGTAGTGATGTCAGTTCTTAACTCAACTCAAATTTTACAGCATCTTGTTAGATACATAGTACATACTCATTACTAACTACTAAGTAAGTACATGCCGGTCTCACTGGTCTATAGGTTACACGATTCCCCGTAATCCCCTGTACTCTCGTAAGGTGATGTGACGTGCACGAGAATTGGTAGCGGTTCTCTCCTCTATAACTTACAGAGTATGTGAGCCGGTCGCGCAGAAAGCAATGGCAAACTACTGAGCGTAATTTTGCCAAGAAATCAACAATCAGCTGAAAGATGCTGCTGTTGACAGCAATGTCCTGTAAAGTAAAGGATATGCGGAAAAAAAAGTAAGTACATACTATATACTATTACTATTAATGTTATTTATTACTAACTAACAACATCCTGCTACATTAACATCATTCTCAACAAATGGCTCTCTTCTCATTACAAATCATTACATAACCACTAACCAGTGAACAATTCGCTTGCTCGTGTCCGTCTTATATTTAAATAGTTGTATATATTGTTCTATTTTGATGACTCTCTAGCACACAATTGTTGTTAATGTTAGTCTAGCAGTCCAAAGTATTCGCAACGAACGACTCAGAAACCACACCTCCGTTGTCTTCAACTTCAAGCTCTTACCTTACTTCTTATCTCAGATCTGAATCAGTTCGTTCTCAATGTTTTGATTACAAATTTTAAAAACTATTCCACCGACGACATGCACGCCAGACGTCGAATTCCGACGTTTTCCGTATGGCTTCTATCCGTTACAAAGATATCAAAAGATCAGTTATTTAATAAAAAATATAAAGATATAATACATACCCAGAAATAAAAGTAAAAAACTTCCCTAAATCAGTCAGTTGTCCCGAATCCCGGATCTTGCTCGTCTGCTATGTGAGGATTGTTTACCCAACAAGCTTACCAACCATGTCGTCACATCCGTCATGTCCAGCGGTTCCCACGCTCCTCTAGTTCCGCGTCTCATCTTCTTGAAGTGAAAAAGCAAATAAATAAACTTACTTGTTGATTGACACTCTCATCACACAAGAGGAAAGAAGCACTTGTATGTATCCTAAGACACAAATGTATTTGGCCTCTTGTCGTATGTGTGTTTTAATTATTATTTATACATGTGTAATCGCTCAACTCTGGTTGTCTTTAAAGTTTCACAAATGTTTGTTTACTTTGTTTATCGTGGACAACAGAAGTAAATTATCATTCTGTAATTTATGTGTAGCAAAAATTTATAAATATAATTAATAGATATTTTGTTTCTCATAGAAGTTTATTTTATTTTATTGTGTTCTTTTCAAGTCGTACTTTACGGTACAACTATGACCCGCTGAGAACCTTGATCACGTTCGTGATGTGTCTTTTGTCATTAAAATTACACGTCTATAAATGGCCAAGCCTGGGAAGGGCGAGGTCCGCTTTAAAAGCCAGCATATTAAAGGTTGAACGGGGCCTGAATACTATTTCTACAAATCGGCTCGGCACGGCTACAGGGGCATTGAAATTGCCTGATACAAGTTTGGGTGGTAAGTTGGGAACTTCGGTGGGGAAGCGACCCTGTGGTCGTGTAGTCGAATCCTCATCGCGGCGGGAAACTTTTTTTTATATAACGGCCAGCCTACAACTGATGACTTGAAAATTTCTATTGACTACATCACACACCGAATGCTGCTTGATCTGAAAATATAGTTATAAGGCTAACACAATATGCGTCTCGCGGCGTGAAAACGGATCCTTTACTAAACTTGTTGGGAATGAGGTGAGTCTGGGTGGGAGGGGGGGGGGGGGGGAGTTAGTTACATGTCCTTTACAGAACATTGCAATCAAGCCAAGCATTTTTGTTGTGTGTCTTTTGCGTTCGCTCGCTTTGAACTCAAGGGGATCCGAGCACTTATGGACTGAATGGTTCGATGTGCAATGAGGATCTGTCTACTACGAGGGTAAGTTAAAAAATAAGTCACAAATGGCTGTAGAAAAATAACTACACATGATAACAACTTGAAACCAGTTTATTTTTATACATACATTGTCCCTTTATTTATCAACATAATGTCCACCAACATTGATGCACTTATCCCATCGTTTTATCAGTCCTCCCAAACCGGCTGCATAGAAATGCGTGCTTTGTTTTCATTTACCGGCCATCCCACAGAACTGTGTGGCTTACTTATTGACTTGCCCTCGTAACTTTTTCTACCCAGCTATGCACCGCTTTACGGGACAAATATTTGTCAGCATAAACACTGAAAACCCACCTTGGCGGGAGACATTTCGCGAATGACGCCGAAGTTGAATGTGAAGTGAAACAGTGGTTTAGAAAACAGAGCACGCAGTTCTATGCAGCTGGTTTTGGAGGACTTATAAAACGGTGGGATATATGCATCAATGTTGGTGGAAATTATGTTGAGAAATAAAGGGACAATCAATCAATCAATCACCGGAAAGCCGGAAAGCGTGGGCGGTCATGACTCGCCATTTCACTCGATCACCAGAATCGTGGATCAGCTCAGTGTTCCTGTCTCGACCATGCCATGTGGTCAAGACATCCAGGTATTTACTTCTCGGTCTTCCTCTTGGTCTCTTCCCTTCAATCTTGCCAGTTGTCACCAAGTTCACCAATTCATTTCTTCTCATAACATGTCCAAGAAATATTGACTGTCTACGTCTAATTTCTCTAATCAATTTACGATTTTCATTTGTCTCCTGTGGTACTTGGTCATTGGTTTTTCTTTCTGCCCATGGTATTCTTTGCATTTTCCTCAGAAACCACATTTCTGCAGCGATCAGATGTTTTTCAGCTTGACTGCTCATTGTCCAAGTTTCACATCCATACAAAAGAACAGTCTGTATGAAGCACCTCAACACTCTTTTTCTCGTTTCAATTGACATCTTTTTATTGTATTTATCTCCATATTGATGTGGATAGGCCTTAGGTTCATACCAGAATGCGATCGGCGTTGCCAGTAGTGGGTTGTGCTCAATATTTAAATTTCAAATCCCGAAACAACCACATAATCAATCTTTTTATTGGTCAATATGTTTTTCATCTTGCTAAAGGCTACTTTCGCCATGGCTATTCTTGTTCTAATCTCTACAAGGCATCTCCCATCAGATGTTATGACTGTTCAGAGATAATTGTACCGATTCACTTGTTGAAGAATATTCCCATTTACTTGTAAATTACATTGTGGTATTTCATTCTTCCTAGTGACGACCATAATCTGTGTCTTTTTACAATTTAATTCTAACCCCAGCTGCTCACCGTGTACAACAACCGCGTCTACTAATTGTTGCAGATCCTGCTCATTGTCTGCAATCAATACTGTATCATCTGCATATCTAATGTTATTGATGTTTCGTCCTCCAATGCTGATTCCATTTATATCTTTTACATTTCTGAAAATATTTTCACTGTTTAGGGGAAAAAAGACCTGGAGACATTACACATCCCTGCCTAACACCTCAAAAAAAGGGGGGGGGGGGGGTGTGTACAATGTATGTATAAAAATAAACTGGTTTCAAGTTATCATAATTAGTTACTTTTCTACAGCTATTTGTGACTTACTTATTAACTTACCCTCGTAACTAACTAACTAACTAATTAACTAACTAACTAGCATGCTAATACGCGTGAATTTGACTGATTTTTGTGTGTGGATTAAATACCACTATTACCAGTGTCCCTCGCCATCGGGCGACGAACCCACTCCGGCTTCAAAGGTATGGCTGTTTGTAATTTAATATGCAATATTAGTTCATTAGTGTGTCGTTGCTTTCTTAACAGTCGACGCCTCTTACCATCTAAATCAACGCAAAACGGCCTGCTTCCAAATCTCCCACGGGTGATTTCAAACCCCAGACTCGGTTACGGTATGTCCGGGAATTGAGAAAGGTATTTCCACTATCCCGTAAGCCACAGCGCCGGTTGGGTGTTACTCAATCAATCATGTGCCATGTCGGAAAACGTGGGCGGTCATGACTCGCCATTTCACTCGATCACCGGAGTCGTGGATCAGCTCAGTGTTCCTGTCTCGTCCATGCCACGTGGCCAAGCCATCCAGGTATTTTCCTCTCGGTCTTCCTCGTGGTCTGTTCCCCTCGACCTTGCCAGTTGTCAATAAGTTCTTCAATCCATTTCTTCCCATAACATGTTCGAAAAATGTTGACTGTCTTCGTCTAATTTCTCTAATCAGTCTACGATTTTCATTTGTCTCCTGTAGTACTTGGTCATTGTATTGACCTTGGGTGTTACTAGAGCTTTTAAAATCGTCTATTGCCTTCGCACTGAATGTACAGTATATGTTATGGCTTTAGTTCGCTGTAAATTTATATTTTCTTTCAAGCTGGTAGGTCGCGAAAGTTGAGACGGTTGACCTAGATTTGTATGTCATGTAACACACAGAAATTAGGTAAGTACATTCAGGGCCGCTTCACTGATGTGGGGCGTAAAGGCATGCTGTTGGTTAGCTTTGCCTAGAACGAAAGAAACAGCATGTAAGTACATGTGACCAACACTGATTGCATCTTTCCATTAATGGATGTAATATGGACTGCCAGAGTAACTAACGACTGTCTGTAAGATGGTGGTCGAAATAGAACTGTTAAAGTTATTTACTGCCTATAGTACCTTGCGGTGTAATACAGAGTGTGTGTGTGTGGGGGGGGGGGGGGTGTCTTGAGAATGAGGGATTAAGGAGGCCGCCTGGCTATTGCAGTCCCCACGAACTGTACAGGTTAGGCTTCTTTTTTTTTCCCCTACAGAAAAATGTAACACTTTTCCGAGGATTCGAACCTAGTTCTCCCGAAGGATAACCCGGCAGACAATGTAGAAAAATATATACAAATATAAGACGGAGATATACACGTGTTCATTGGTAACGTGACTTACCAATAAAAAGAAAATGTCAATTGCTCAAGTGGTGCACCCAATGGTGTTATTTTCTTGTGATCTAATTGGAACTCTTTTCTCTAAATCCGATTGGAGCTATTTTCTTCTGCTTGCTTGCTTGTGTTCGTTGGCTTGAGCTCCAACGCGAAGTCCTGTATGTCGGATGAAGGCATCCTATTGTCCAACATCAGTGTGATGTCATACAGGACCTGAGGTTTGCGTGAGTATCCGTTGTCCCATGTCTGGCTTATGTGTGTGCAGACTGGTGGTTCCTCGCCGTACAGGCAGACACTCTCCGAATTCGGAGGAATCGGCGATCCTACTGACTTTAGCCAGGACCCCGAAGGTACCTGTTGCCCAGGACGCTCGACGAGGACGCGTCAATAGGTCTTGGCCAGTATATAACCCGGCCCTGGTGCCTTGGAAACACCTCTTTCTTATGATCCGCATGGAGCTCTTGACTCTTGATCAAGAGCCTTCTTCTCTGATTGAAAGCTATTTTCTTGTAATCTGATTGGAAACCCTTCTGAGGGGCTGGCAGGTCGGAGTCTTTTTCCATCGATTGCAACATGTCAATATGACCCGCAAATATCCAGTACGGATGTCTGGGTTTGGTAGAACTGACAAGTATTTTCATTAAGTAAATTTGTATCGCATGTATACGTACCTCTATATGCTAAGCTTCTCTTCTTCTCTTCTTCCTTTGTTGCTGCTGCTGCTTGTTGTTGTTGCTGCTGCTTCTTCTTCTTCTTCTTCTTCCTCTTCTTCTTCTTCTCGTGCCTTTAGATGCCAACATGAATAAATCCAAAGAAAGCAGCAGTCAGCTTGAGTTTGTTACCATCTCCATAGAGTTTGTCTTTAAATGGAGCGGGTGAAGGCCAACATTTTTTTTTTCGAAAACAGAATATGTGACATAGGCTTTAGGCCTCCATTCAAAACTCGGAGAACAACACCACACAGAATAGAGCTCTCTCACTAACTCCCTAAAAACGATCCGACCCTCAGTAGGTCTCCGCTTCAACTGTCCCCCGTCAATGTTTTTCACTGTCTTTTTAACCCTTCTTGCAGCCCCTCCCCAGGCTTCACACAACACTACTCCCCAGCCTAACAACTGCCTCTCTCTCCCATCCATACTAGCAAGCTGAAAACCCCTTCACACCCCTTAACTCACTGTCTCCAAGTTTCGTCTATTCTTTCTCATGCCCGGTCACTTGTTTTAGCAAGGTCACTCTCCTTAATGTCAGTGAACCCAAGCATATGTCACTACTGTTCATCTGTCTGGTCCTGGTGTCTTGTCTTTGTTCATTTTACTAAGTGCATGTGTTAAGTTTCCCAGTGTCAATTTTGTGTCCAATTTTTTTTTTATAGAAGGGCTCACGGTTCCCAGAGGGGCCAGAGCCGCCCCACCAGGTCCCGCGTCCCGGTGTGCCGTGTAATCATCCCGGCCCCTGGCAAGATCAAGTGCAGGAACTACACTTTGATCTTTTTATCTTAGCCAAAAGGCCCAGACTTTTTTGTTTTTCGTTTATTCCCTACAAAGCAATGTATATTTACAAGGTGTAATGCGTGTTTCTTTTGTTTGTGTATATTACAGAGCGTTGCCGTTTGTTAGTGTTAAATGTCACATGCGTTAATAAAACAAATACATACATATACAGTTATGATAATATGACATTTATGGCATAGTGCATGTAAACACACATTCGTCGCTTCATTCCCATCTCCACAAGCGGAAAGCATGCCAAACCTCTCTCTCTCTCTCTCTCTCTCTCTCTCTCTCTCTCTCTCTCTCTCTCTCTCTCTCACACACACACACACACACACACACACACACACACACATTCATACATTCTGTCTTGATCTATCTCGCGCTTTCTGGAGATAGCAGTACAGTATTCCCCCCCCCCCTCCACAATATATTCCATTTTGCACATTCAAATATAATAATGAGATTGATTGATTGATTTAGGAACTAACATCACAGCATTCGGGCATTCCCATAAGCGCTCCGTCCCCATTCTCAGCAGCCAGCAAAGAGTTCCAACACTAATAGCACCAGTAGCAATACAATGGTAGTAGTAATAATAATGGCATTTTTTTTTCTAATTGCAAGAGCAAACGAAATTGAGGAGAGTTTACATATTTCAGTCAGGGAAAATAGTAGATAGTTTGTGTTTGAACATTAGTAAAAATAAGATTCTGTTGTATGTAAGGGAGTTGAACCTTGCCTTGATTCTGCAAGTCGAAACTAATTTTATATATTCTGCTTGTGTTTGAAGTAGTTTTGTGTGTGTGTGTGTTTGGATGTTTTAGGAAGAGTGTTCAGAAAGATTGACTTGTAAATGTCTTTTTGTTTGCCTGTGTGTGTTTGTATTAGTTGTTGTAGAGTTTCAACTACATCTGTGACTGTTTGACATGTGAAGAAAATTTGTCCCTCTGTCTCGTGTGTGTTGTCCCTGCATAGTTGGCATTTTCCTATTTGTCTGGATCTGAAAGGTACTTTGGATATTATGGGAGTCATATTAAAAACCAATCTGTAAGTCATATTAAAAACCAATCTGTAAGTGACTTCTTTCGCCTTAGATGCGATGTTTTTGTTGTGTAAGTTGGAAAAGGTGGATGTGTAGTCTGACATGAAATATTTTTGTCCTCTTTTGATTCTCAGTTTAAGTGATGGTGCTTGTTTACTAACTAATTGTTTGTATATTTCTCGTGTTGTTTCATTTATTAAATGTTCATGTCCTTGTATTGCCTGTATACATGTGTGATAGAAAGATGGTAGTATGCCCTGATAATGTGCTGCTGCATTGTTTAGTTTTGTGAGATGTTTTATTTTGTGTGCTATATAATATAATGCTAATCTATGTTGTTTTGGATATCTGATAATATTGCCTATGTGGCTGATCCTAACTCTATAAGTATAGATATATACTTTTATCTTAACCATTGCGTGCGACTGGGGTGCTTTTTCCACCTTTAGTAACCGCTCACGAAGTAGGCTACACGTGCTGCCGGCTCAGCACCTTACCTCAATGCATCAGTGAGTGAGTAACAACCAGGCCCTCTCATCCGGGGATCCCTCACATCCCCCAGCTGAGAGCCTTCGAACAGGTATCTGGGCTGAGCATGTAGCGTGCTCAGCATCTCTCCTCCATTTTGAGGTAGGTGAGTATCGGCCCGGCTCTCTTGTCCGAGGATTTATGGCTTAGAGGCGTTCAGCCATATCCCTCAGCTTAGAGCCTTAGAATATGTATCCGGACCAAGAATTTCTGCCTTCGTGGGCCTGATTTTGACTTTTGACCGCAATCCTTAGTCTACCTGCAGAGCAGCAGGTTGTGTCTCTATTGGTCTGGCCCCTACCGCAAGTCCTGTCCGACACATAGTTGTGCTTCTGTCGACTTAGCCACCCCCCCCCCCACCACGGCAAGGTAGAGACATATGGGGGAGGGGGAGATGGCGAACCATGACCGCCCACGCCTATCGGCATGGCACTTGATGATAGTGACATTGCAGAAGACGGTGTCGTTCAGATACAGACTGATTCCAAAAGGATTAGTAAATCTTGAGTTGAGTCAAGAAACGACATCCAGCACTCGTGACTTTCCCATGTGCTCTCCGTCCTCATCTTCAACAACTAACGAAGATTGATTGATTGATTGATTTAGGAACCGACATCACAGCATTCGGGACTACTAATGGTACCGGCTACAATCTGATTATGTGTCCGTTTGACATTTCTTACTGAGTGTCGGCCAGATCCCGTGGTCACTCCCTGCCGCATCATTCTCTCCAGACAATGAAGGTGTATCTGTTCTTCCGCACTATACACATGGACCCAGAGGCCCTAACTACATCTGCCTTACGGTGCACCGACGGATTGAGAAAGCAACGGAATATTTTTTTTTTTTTTTTTTCGTATAACGCAATTTGTTTCTTTAAAAAGAAATAAGTGTAGTTTTTTTATAGATAATCGTTTAGTGTATTTCTTGTATGTGCGTTTGTGTGCGCCTGCCCCATCACCACGCTGAAGTTAGCGTTCATTTAAGGAGTTATTTACATATAATTCCTTTGATCAATAGATTTTACATCCGCATGATACGTTTCTTCCTTTATCGTGATTTAATATAACATTTCCAGTCAAACGGTAAGACGGCATATCTGTGGTAACGACATTTACCAGATTGGTAAGTTGAGTTCCATTGTAAACAACATGTTTTTTTTTAATGTTGCATATCCCATGGCGTTGCAGCCAACACCAGCACTTTTCAGCTGCTGTTGGTGTACTAGGCAAGATTTTACGTTCAGTAGTTTGCCATTGCTTTCTGAACAATCGGCTCCCATACCAACACGTTATAACACAACGCGACAAGGCCTGCTAAACAACATTGATTGGCGCATAATTCAGTGTATATTTTGTTTTTTTGTTTTTTGCGCTTCATATAATATCAATGATTCTATGGTCCATCAGTTTGTTTACTTCTGCATGGAGTTGAGTTGAGTTGAGTCAAGGACCGACATCATAGTATTCGGGACATTCCCATACGTGCTCCGTCCTCGTCTCCAACAGCCAGCGAAGAGTCCCAAAAATAATGGTACCTTCAGCAGTCGGATTATGTGTCCGTCTTGCTTTTCTTCTGAGTCCTGAGTGTCGGTCAGACTCTCTGGTCACTCCCCGCAGCACCATTCTCTCCAGGCCGCACAATACACGCGATCCCAAAGGGCCCATCCCACGTCTGCCTTATCATACATCAACACGCCACCCAGCGGTGCACACTCAGCCAATCTGTCCGCCTGCTCGTTTCCCACAATTCCAGCATGTCCTGTGGGAAGATGTTCTCTATTTTTGTTTATTGAATTGAAGCCTGCCACTATACCCGAAACATGCCTGACTTCACCTTTCTCATCATACTTTATTATGAGTCCGCTACAATCACGACATGCGCGGGCTGTTTTTAGCATGAAAAGTAATGAAGAGCCATGTTATATTAAACATGTCTGCCTTTGTTGTAAAGTTTTTGTTGAATCGCAAATTGCTGAACTTTTATACTTTCTTTCTTATTTCTTTTGTTTTTAATTTTTTGTTAAAATTAATACTCTGTTCACGTTAGCATCTTGGGTTGGTCATAGCAGTTTCACATTCCCGTAATAGCGGCTTCGAAATCAGCCAGAAACAATTTGCCAGTAGATTGATTTGCGTTGATTTTCACAATGCTATGAGCGTCGGTCGTTTATAGATCAATGACAAATTTCTGAACGTAAAGTTGCATAGACAATCGCAAGCAGTTAATAAATGCTGGGCCTGATTGCGACGTTGTGTGGGAAAGGACATGCTATTAAATATATTGTCCTGTCCAACCCGTGTCAGTTATGATTAGGATATATGTGTGTGTTTTCGTGCGTGCGTGCGTGCGTGCGTGCGTGCATGGCCATAACCTGCCTCGTGCATTCTCACACCTGTGTGTCTTTCATCTCCTGTGCCCACTTCGAGTTGGACGTACCCTGCCTTTGTGCATTCTCACGCCTGTGTGTCTTTCATCTCCAGTGCCCACTTCGTGTAGGACGGAGCCTGCCTTTGTGCATTCTCACACCTGTGTGTCTTTCATCTCCTGTAGTCACTTCGTGGTGGACGTACCCTGTTGTTGTGCATTCTCACGCCTGTGTGTATTTCATCTCCTGTGGTCACTCCGTGTTGGCCATAACCTGCCTCGTGCATTCTCACTCCTGTGCGTCTTTAATCTCCAGTGCCCACTTCGTGTTGGACATACCCTGCCTTTGTGCATTCTCACGCCTGTGTGTCTTTCATCTCCTGTGCCCGCTTCGTGTTGGCCTTACACTGTCTCGTGCATTCTCACGCCTGTGTGTCTTTCATCTCCTGTGCCCGCTTCGTGTTGGACGCACCCTACTGTTGTGCAATCTCACACCTGTGTGTCTTTCATCTCCTGTACCCGCTCCGTGTAGGCCTTACCCTGCCTCTTGCATTCTCACGCCTGTGTGTCTTTTATCTCCTCTACCCACTTCGTGCTGGACGTATCCTGCCTTTGTGCATTCTTACACCTGTGTGTCTTTCATCTCCAGTGCCCACTTCGTGTAGGACGTACCCTGCCTTTGTGCAATCTCACACCTGTGTGTCTTTCATCTCCTGTGCCCGCTCCGTGTTGGCCATAACCTGACTCGTGCATTCTCATGCCTGTGTGTCTTTCATCTCCTGTGCCCGCTTCATATTGGACATACCCTGCTTTTGTGCATTCTCACGCCTGTGTGTCTTTCATCTCCTGTGCCCGCTTCATATTGGACATACCCTGCTTTTGTGCATTCTCACGCCTGTGTGTCTTTCATCTCCTGTGCCCACTCCGTGTTGGACATACCCTGCTGTTGTGCATTCTCACATCTGTGTGTCTTTCATCTCCTGTGCCCACTCCGTGGTGGACATACCCTGCTGTTGTGCATTCTCACGCCTGTGTGTCTTCCATCTCCTGTGCCCACTTCGTGTCGGCCGTACTCTGCCTCGTCACCAGAAACCACGCCTTCGGTCACTGTGTGATGTTTGTATTTTTTTCGTGTTTGGGAGACTTGATAGTGTTTGTGCGCCAGTTTTCTTCACTGTTCAGATCATGGACATTATTATTATTATTATTATTTTTTTTTTTTGGTTCCTCTTTATTCTAACTATCACATAGTATCACAGCCTGGGATTCTGAGATAAGCAGCACCATTTTTTCCCCACTTTTTCCCATTATTTTATTTTTTAAAAAAAATTTTTTTATTTTATTTACGTTGTTCTCATTTTTTTCATCTTTCTGTTCTACTCACCCCGTTCTTATGCCTTCATGTAGTCACTGTAGCGTCTTCCCTGTGTTTATATGTTGTGTTTTGTGTATTTGTTTGCTAATGAAAACTAGTCGCCGCAACGTCCCGTGATTTCCGTGATTGTGTTCTGTAAAGCTGCATTACTTTGTGTTATTTTATATTATTTTATTCTAAGAACTTTTCTGCAACTTCCAAGCGTAATATTGCGTTTGTGAACTGGTTTATTTCCCCAAGTGGTATCGAAACGTAGTTGGCTGCTGGCGGGCTGCAACTTTTTCGTTCCTAGGTTTTGCTGAGACAAGTATTGTTTTTGTTTTAATTTTTTTTTTCAATCAATCAATCAATCAGGTGCCGTTTTCACAATGAAGGTTGGCGGCAATGGATCTCCAACACAGCCTCTCGCCCTGACTATATTCTGTCAGATTTATGTTCGTCCATCTCTTGATGTTATATTCCCACTTGTATCGTTGTCTACCTCTTTCTCGCTTATCTTCAACCTTGCCCTCCAGTATGTATTTTTTTAAAATAAGAGTGTTGTCTTTTAACGTGGCTGAATTATTTAACGTGTTTCCTGTTTATTTCTTTCATCAACTCTCTTTTCATTCTCAGCTTTCCTAGAATTTCTGTGTTTGATTGATTCTGTGTCCATGAAATACGACATATTCTTCTGTATATTCACATCTCCAGGGCCTCTGTTCGCCTTTCTCGTTGCTTGATGTCCAAGCTTCCGCGCCATACAGTGACAATTCTAGTTTTTTTTATGTTTTTTTAAATTATTTTATTTCTTTTGTTCGTTGATAATGACTTTGGTCGAGTTTGCCTGTCCCTCTGAGTGTTTTTTTCCCCCATTCGTCGAGGTTCCTAGTTATATTTTATGCGTTTATTTAAACACCATTTTCCCAGTACCACAAAATATAACGTCTTGTGTTTTCTCTTTGTACGAGGGTACGTTAAGTAAGTCACAAATGGCTGTAGAAAAATATCTACATATGATAACAACTTGAAACCAGTTTATTTTTGTACGTAATTGCCCTTTTATTTCTCAACACAATTTCCACCAACATTGATGCACTTATCCCATCGTTGTATCAGTCCTCCAAACGGGTTGCATAGAACTGCGTGCTTTTTTTTTCATTTACCGGCCATCTCACAGACGTTGTGACTTACTTATTGACTCTCCCTCGTAACCGTGTCTACCCAGCCATGCACCGCTTTACGGGACAAACATTTGTCAGCATAAACACTGAAAACCCACCTTGGCGGGAGACATTTCGCGAATGACGCCGAAGTTGAATGTGACGTGAAAACGTGGTTTAGAAAACAGAGCACGCGCTTCTATGCAGCCGGTTTGGGAGGACTGATAAAACGATGGGATAAGTGCATCAATGTTGGTGGAAATTATGTTGAGAAATAAAGGGACAACGTATGTATAAAAATAAGCTGGTTTCAAGTTGTTATCATATTTAGTTGATTTTCTACAGCTATTTGTGACTTACTTATTAACTTACCCTCGTAAATTGCAGGTCAAAATGAGCGCTGATCCTTCTTTAACAGACCCTTCCGGTAAGGGAAATAATCCGAGTAATGTGCCGCAGAATTGTCAACATCAGTGTTGCCCAGGGCAGACTCGTACAATGGAAGTCACTTTCGTGCAGCCTCAACCGGTATACGGTCGCGAACAAACATCTGTGGTGTGCCAGTGCTGTGGTACTCAAGTCATTACAAACATTGCTTATCGTAACGGGCTCTTCACGTGGCTGCTGGCTTTTGGTTTGGGCTTATGTGGGTAAGTGGGAAGATCAACATCATCATCATCATCATCATCATCAGTATCAGCATCATCATGTGCCATACCGATACGCGTGGGTGGTCATGGTTCGCAGTCACCAATGTCTTGTATCAGGTATGTGATCGTACCCCATATATGCCATGTGGCCAAGCCATCCAAGTATTTTTCACTTTGTATTCCTCTTGTTCTTTTCGCATCAATTTTGCCAATTGTTATTTAGTGATTAGAGAAGATGATCATCAATGCACTGGGACGCAGAGGTGTTTCCAAGGCACCAGGGCCGGGTTATATACTGGCCAAGAGCTATTGACGCGTCCTCGTCGAGCGTCCTGGGCAACAGGTCCCTTCGGGGTCCTGGCTAAAGTCAGTAGGATCGCCGATTCCTCCGAAGTCGGAGAGTGTCTGACTGTACAGCGAGGAACCATCAGTCTGCACACCAATAAGCCAGACATGGGACAACGGATACTCACGCAAACCTCAGGTCCTGTATGACATCACACTGATGTTGGACAACAGGATGCCTTCGTCCGACATACAGGACTTCGCATTGGAGCTCAAGCCAACGAACACAAGCAAGCAATCAATGCACTCCGGACAGGTCCGTTGGGGATCCGATCTCCCCCTTAACATCTCTGCTAGATTGTATTGACTGATTGTAGCAATCTGTGATGATTAAGCAAAGATCTTGTGCCCTTGAGAAAAAGCTCATTTCTGGCAGTTGTCATTACGGTTTCAAGAGTATTTCTCATTATAATGTGCTCAAAATATATTGACTGTTTGTGTTTAATTTCTCTAATCTGTTTACAGTTTCCACTTGCTTCTTGTAAGACTGTCTCGTTTAGTTTGTCTGTCCGTCCGTTGTATTCTTTGCATGTTCATCAGAAACCACATTTTCACTGTCGTTAAAGATTTTTCAGCGTGTCTGCTTATTGAAGTGGACAGTCACATTTGGTAAAAGTGAAAGTACCAATCCCTGCACCATCGTGGAAAAATGAAATGATGGGATAGATCCATATTACTTTGACCAAGAAACCTTCAGTGTGTGATGTGTTCGGTATACTATCGATCGTCTTCTTCTTCTTCTTCTTCTTCTTCTTCTTCTTCTTCTTCTTCTTCTTCTTCTTCTTCTTCTTCTTCTTCTTCTTCTTCTTCTTCTTCTTCTTCTTATTCTTCTTCTTCCTCATCCCCCTCCTCCTCCTCTTCTTCTTCTTCTTCTTCTTCTTCTTCTTCTTCTTCTTCTTCTTCTTCTTCTTCTTCTTCTTCTTCTTCTTCCTCATCCTCCTCCTCTTCTTCTTCTTCTTCTTCTTCTTCTTCTTCTTCTTCTTCTTCTTCTTCTTCTTCTTCTTCTTCTTCTTCTTCTTCTTCCTCCTCCTCTTCCGCCTCCTCCTCCTATTTTTCTTCGTTTTCTTCTTCTTCTTCTTCTTCTTCTTCTTCTTCTTCTTCTTCTTCTTCTTCTTCTTCTTCTTCTTCTTCTTCTTCTTCTTCTTCTTCTTCTTCTTCTTCTTCTTCTTCTTCTTCTTCTTCTTCTTCTTCTTCTTCTTCTTCTTCTTCTTCTTCTTCTTCTTCTTCTTCTTCCTCCTCCTCCTCCTCTTCCGCCTCCTCCTCCTATTTTTCTTCTTTTTCTTCTTCTTCTTCTTCTTCTTCTTCTTCTTCTTCTTCTTCTTCTTCTTCTTCTTCTTCTTCTTCTTCTTCTTCTTCTTCTTCATCTTCTTCTTCTTCTTCTTCTTCTTCTTCTTCTTCTTCTTCTTCTTCCTCCTCCTCCTCCTCCTCTTCTTCCTGCTCCTGCTCCTCCTCCTCCTCTTCTTCTTCTTCTTTTTCTTCTTCTTCTTCTTCATCCTCCTCCTCCCCCTCTTCTTCTTCTTCGTCTTCTTCTTCTTCTTCTTCTTCTTCCTTCCTTCTTCTTCTTCTTCTTCTTCTTCTTCTCTTCTTGCTCCTACTCCTCCTCCCTCCTACTCCTCCTCCAAATCCTCTTCTTCTTCTTCTTCTTCTTTTTCTTCTTCATCCTCCTCCTCCTCCTCCTCTTCTTCTTCTTCTTCTTCTTCTTCTTCTTCTTCTTCATCTTCTTCTTCTTCTTCTTCTTCTTCTTCTTCTTCTTCTTCTTCTTCTTCTTCTTCTTCTTCTTCTTCCTCCTCCTCCTCCTCCCCCTCTTCTTCTTCTTCTTCTTCTTCTTCTTCTTCTTCTTCTTCTTCTTCTTCTTCTTCTTCTCCTCCTTCCTCCTCCTCCTCTTCTTCTTCTTCTTCTTCTTCTTCTTCTTCTTCTTCTTCTTCTTCTTCTTCTTCTTCTTCTTCTTCTTATTATTATTATTATTATTATTATTATTATTATTATTATTATTATTATTATTATTATTATTATTATTTTTATTATTATTATTATTATTATTATTATTCCCCCCACCTCCTCCTCTTCTTCTTCTTCTTCTTCTCTTTGCCATTGCTTTCTAAACGACTGGCTCCCATACCAACACGTTAAGACCCAGCGCAACGCGACCTGCTGTCAAATCGGTCGCAGCTGTGTTCCGAACGCAGGTAAGCGGGCTCACGAATCGCGTCCGCAAGCCCTTAACCACGAAGACCGGCACACACACACTCACACACACACACACACACACTCACACACACATACACACACACACACATATATATATTATATATATATATATATATATATATATATATATATATATATATATATATATATATATATATATATATATATATATCATGCGCTGAGGGCAGCGTTGCGGACCAAACCCCAAAACCGGTCAATTGGACCTCAAAGTTGACTTCTAGTTCAAGAATCAGTGACAAACTACTAATTTTTGTGGGGGGGGGGGGGGTGGATGTATATGTGTATGTTATAATTTACTTACATGTATGTTTGCAGATGCATGATGGGTTGCTGTCTGATTCCTTTCTGTGTTAATGACACCAAAGATGTGGTTCACACCTGCCCGAACTGTCAAAGGGAAATTGGACGATATAAACGAATATAGTCTTAGATGTTGAAAGACATTATCAAGTTTTGATTGTGCGAATCTACGAGGGGGCTTTAAATTAAAATCCGTAAATGTGTGATATCAGTTACAATAACCATGCCATTTTTTCTTGTAACCTGTCAATATTGTTGTTAAGTATGGCAAAGGTGTTAAGCACGTGATCGGTGACGCCATAAAGACAGATTAAAGATTACCTCCCCACGTTGGACATGCGCCAAAGAGGAGCGGCGTTCTGTTATCCGTTTTTTTTTTTAAATCAGTGAAGGGGTTAAAAGAAATGTTTTGCATATCCTCTACAGGACATCGCTGTCAACATCAGCATCTTTCAGCTGATTGTTGATTTCTTGGCAAGATTACGCTCAGTAGTTTCCCATTGCTTTCTGAGCGGCCGGCTCACACACCCCGTAAGTTACCGACGCGATTCGAACCACTGCTGATACTCACCGTCGTCACGTTACTTACGAGAGTATACGAGATTACGGAGAAAAGTTGCTAACCTCTAGCCCAGGAAGCCGGCGAAAGGGTTAAACCTATAGAAATTCACAGACGTATGAATGTCTAGTATGGTGATGCATGTCTGTCAGTCCAGCAAGTGTATGAGTGGAGTAGGAAGTTTCAAAACGACGTGACTTCTATGATAGACTGTTCACTGTTCAGCACACCACATCATCCATAATGTGCTACAGTACCGCAAGGTGGGTGCCAGGGCAGCTTACTCCAGAATTGAAACAACTACGCATTGATACTTGTCAAGAACTAGCACCAAGGGATCTCCATCTGTTGGACTACTCAAAGAGTCATTGTGAGAAAAGACGTTTCGGTCCGATGAAGAGGCACAGCAGGGGGTGCATGAGTTGTTACACACCCGACAAGAGAATGTTTTTTTCTACAGGAATCCAAGCAGTTTATCGGTGCTGGAGGACTTGCATTGAATGCAGTGGTGATACATTTGTTCTTTACTTTTTTCAGAATATAGTCACCCCCCCCCCCACACACACACACACACACACACACACACACACACACACACAGAAAAACAAGGTTTTCATTTGAAATTAGGTGCGTGTCAAAAGTGGGGCAGTCATCTTTAAACTGTCCTTATGACGTCACCGTGTTCGTCTTTACCGTGATGTCACTGCTTAACACTCTTGGCATCCTTAACATAAATATTGACAGGTTACAAGACAATGGCATGGTTATTGTAATTTCTACCACAATTTTAAGGTTTTAATTTGAAGCCCCTCGTATCCGAATAAAGATCATTGTTTGTCCTTTGCAGGGCGTCATAATCAAGACCAAAAATTTCTCAGGTCTAGATTGTTAGTCTAAAATAAATAGGATATCTCCGGTACTGAATGTGAGTCTAACATATACAGGATATCTCCGGTACTGAATGTGAGTCTAACATATACAGGATGTCTCAGGTACTGAATGTGAGTCTAACATATACAGGATGTCTCAGGTACTGAATGTGAGTCTAACATATACAGGATGTCACAGGTACTGAATGTGAGTCTAACATATACAGGATATCTCCGGTACTGAATGTGAGTCTAACATATACAGGATGTCTCAGGTACTGAATGTGAGTCTAACATATACAGGATGTCACAGATACTGAATGTGAGTCTAACATATACAGGATGTCACAGATACTGAATGTGAGTCTAACATATACAGGATGTCTCAGGTACTGAATGTGAGTCTAACATATACAGAATGTCTCGGGTTTTGAGTGTGAGTATAACATATACGGGATGTCACAGGTACTGAATGTGAGTCTAACATATACAGGATGTCTCAGGTACTGAATGTGAGTCTAACATATACAGGATGTCACAGGTACTGAATGTGAGTCTAACATATACAGGATGTCACAGATACTGAATGTGAGTCTAACATATACAGGATATCTCCGGTACTGAATGTGAGTCTAACATATACAGGATGTCTCAGGTACTGAATGTGAGTCTAACATATACAGGATGTCACAGATACTGAATGTGAGTCTAACATATACAGGATGTCTCAGGTACTGAATGTGAGTCTAACATATACAGGATGTCTCGGGTTTTGAGTGTGAGTCTAAAGCAGAAAGATTTTCTGAACCGTTGATCGTTGTATGTAAATCTAAAAATTATACATGGCAAGTGTTCATTGGCTTGTCTCATCTGATCTCATTCCTCTTGTGCTTTGCAATGTCGAGGTTAAGCATAAACAGCGGGAGACTGCCTGTTTATGAGCTTTATATATCCAGATTCCCTTGGACTCTGTTATTCCCTCCGTCCATCGTTTACATGGGCCACCTCTTCTTCTTGGTCAATTTGGTCTGTACATCATTGCTTCTTGTGGTACATTGTTAGTTGGTAGCCTAGTTTTATGGCCGAACCATTTAATTTACTGTTTTCTAATGAAGATACTTCCTAAGTGCTTGAAGCTTTTTATTGGTTTGTGTGTTCTTTTAGATGAATCTTTGTTGTTGTTTTTTTCTTTGGTTATAGTCATTACCTCTGTTTTACTAATGCTAATTTTCATGTTCTGTTCCTTCCACACTTCGTTTAGGTATTTATGTGGACTTGTAATTCTGCTTCTAATCTTGCTTAGTGGCAACTGGCAAGATTGAGTGGAAAAGAACACGGGGAAGGCTGAGAAGTAAATCACTGAAAGGCTTGACCACACGGCATGGTCGGGACAAGAGCACAGAACTGATCCACGATCCTGGTGATCGTATAAAATGGCGAAACATGATCGCAAACGCTTACTGGTACAAGATGAATTATTTGCTAAAACAAATATAGTTAATTACAAACCATTATGTAAATTGACGGTACTATGCAGATGTCCTTATCAAAACCTTTTTTAAGGCTGTGAGTAGAAAATATACTACTATTAGTCATTACTACTGCTACAGCTGCTGCTGCTTCTGCTGCTACTACTACTACTACTACTTATTTGTCATTTCCCCTGTTTCCCCAACTAGAGGTTAGGCGCCCAACTTACATGCCGTCCTACAGTGTAACCGATTCAATGCCATGGGATGATTAATCATCTTGAGCAACTTCCCGTAATTGCCAGTGGCTTATATACTGTGGTTTCCCTATGCAACCCCCCTAAATTTGATATAAAATACATGTCTGCTGCCTTATTAATAACTTTTACGTCATAACTGTGACAAATCCCCACTTCCCATTTTCCGACATCCATTTTTATCTGGTCCAAACGTACTTTTTGTTTGGTACTGAATCTCTTTAAAGAAGAACACACATATCCCGAACGAACACAACAGCAGCATCTATAGGCCATTCTTTACTTCAGCAGTAAAGAAAATAGTCGAGGGCTCATTTTCAAGCCTTGGCGTGTATTGGTTATTTGGTGCTAGCCCCATAATTTTAAACCAATCGCCACTTGATAACCGATGTAATCAACATCACACCGGCTGCCTTTGCTTCGCGGGGCATTTTCTGGTACCAGTTTTAAGCAGAGTCCACTTATGAACCCACACATTGAACAAATCTCTGGCTGGAAGGGGATTCAAATACTTGCTACCTAGGCTCCCTGGCAGTGCCCTGCCTATGATTATTTGAGAACATGGATTGTTCATGTTTTTAACTGATTCAGTGTCAAAGGATAATATATTGCCAAATGTGACCTTCCGTTTGGACAGAAGGAACAATAAATCGCCATATTAGGGTCATTGTGTCATTTGTTGTTGTTTCGTGGTATATTCCGCAGTTTCAATGCTCAGTGAATAGGTTGTATTTTTACAAAACTTGGAACGGCAATATTTTCAAACAGCCCACAGTCATAAAAATACTTGTTTCATTGTGTACCATGTTTGATCCAAAGTTACTGTTTGTTTGGCACTGAATCAGTTTAAAATATCTTTCAGACTATTCTGATATTTGCATCATGCTGCCTCTTCTCCTCGTCCATGGGGATATGAATGTAGTGCTTTACATTTCTATTGCATATTGTGCATGTTATATATTCTTGTTATTTTTGGTTCTGCATTTACACATTTTCGCTAAGTAACTTAACAATAGTATTTTCAGCTTGATGATTACACTCTTACAGAGATTAATTTTCTTGTGATAAATATAATTCTTAATCCTGCTTTGTAGTTCTCTATAGCTATTTATTTTCCACTACCTTAGGTTCATTGCATTAGTTCTTGCATGGCCGAGCAGTTAGAATGCCCACCTCACATATCACAGAACGTATGCTCTATGCCTTAGCATTTAATAAAGAGTGATAAAAACTCCGCCGAGGAGCGAGCACGACATACGACAGGTTTCTGATCATCAGAAGTAGTCCCTCCTCGCCGAACGTTTCGGCCTCTTTATCTTCTTTACACTCTCAGGGCACGGGCCCTCTAAGTTATGACTCCCAGACTGTTCAGCTTACTTTTGTATTGTTTTGGAGAATCTGATTGGCTACTCCCTGGCTGAATCGCTGTCTTGTTTCAGAGCTTCTGAATGGCTCTAGTTCACAAGGTGTCATGAATGTTTTTTCTCATCTTTCATGGTTCATTCTCATTCAGGTCTCAGGTACGGTAGTATGGCAGTAGACGGTACTACCTGCTTTCTGTTAGCGCTGATTATTGGGTGGCGTTTACCAAACCCGACACCCCACATTGTACCAACGGCTTCGGGTGGAGGAGCGCAATTGGGAGGGTACATGCCTTATCCTTGTGCAAGTAAATGCAACCTAATGACTAAATGTCGTGGCAGAGCAGACCAGGTCCTAAGCATTGATTGGCGACTGGTCTAAGATCTAAGCTCTGACTGGCGAACAGAGCATTGCTTTGCTGATCCAGCAGCTTCTGCAGCTTGTCTTGTTCCAAATGTATTGGTGTTATCTTTGCTCTGGAGTAAACTAGGCCGGCCGAGAGAGGGATCATGCTGCATGGTCTCTACAATTCAGCCCAGGCGTTATGCTATGGAGAGGTATAACTCCATCCCTGGTCCCCGCCATGGGTGTAGTTATAAGATATTATGCCTTTTTTTTTAAAAGTACAATGTAACAAACTATCGTATGGCAGGATGGCAAGGTTCCAGTACAGTACATTCTTATTCATGAATCTGTATTTCGCTACAACACATGTGTATTATTATTATTATTATTTCCTTTGCTCGTTTTGAACTCAAGCGTTGTCCATCCATGTGTCACTACTTCTAGTAGTACTGTACTGATTTTGTTGTGTTGATTAACTTTCCCTATTACCAGTGTTCCTCACCATCTCTAACTTCGGAGGTACTTAAATTGTACATCCCCAAGCCAAGGATGAGAAGTTAACATTTTAGTCCAACTGACCGGTGTAGAGGTTGAACCTGCTACCTCGGCATCAGCACACAGGATGTTTAAGAACAAATGCTAATCCATTCAGCCTTGCTGACCTCCCAGACATGTATTATATAGTCTTGTAAAACATTCAATATTATCAAGTGCCATGTCAGATACTTGGGCTGCAATGTTCTTCTGTCTTTCACTTCTGATTAATAAAAATGAAGGACAAAGGAACTTGGTGTTAGTCAACCGTTTTCAAAGATTGCTATTATTTTGCTATATTTATTGGCTGAAATTCAACACTGATGTTCTTATGTTTATTAAACATGTTTCCATATTAATGTCCCTTTTTATATAATTATTTGTATATGCTTTTCATTTATTTCTGTTAAATGTTCAACATTGTTTCATGACAATTATTTTTTTTACAGGCGCCGTGGCCGGTTTGGTATTTTTTTGGTCAGGTATTTTCCATTTATTTTGTGTCAATATTCACTCACATCAGCTTTGGATCTACTAGCAAAAAGTCATCATCATTCGGTCATTGGGGTGGAGTCTGTTAATAATTAAATACCAGACAGTTGTGGAGGACACATCACCCTGGGCATTGGGGTGGAGTCTGTTGACAATTAAATACCTGTCAATTGTGGAGGAAACATCACTCTGTGCACCGGGATGGAGTCTGTTGACAATGACATACCAGACAGTTGTGGAGGAAACATCACCCTGGGCATTGGGGTGGAGTCTGTTGACAATTAAATACCTGTCAATTGTGGAGGAAACATCACTCTGTGCACCGGGATGGAGTCTGTTGACAATAACATACCAGACAGTTGTGGAGGAAACATCATCCTGGGCATTGGGATGGAGTCTGTTGACAATTAAATACCTGACAGTTGTGGAACAAACATCACCCTGGGCATTGGGGTGGAGTCTGTTGACAATTAAATACCTGACAGTTGTGGAGGAAACATCACTGACCTAGACCTAATCCCATCCAAGCTGTATGTGCGGTGCTGAATCATGACATGGCTACGTCGTAATGTCTCTCCACAGATGTGAAACTACAGTACCTGTCTTGCACACCCTGCTGGTTCTTCGCTTTGAATAGGATGGAACAACTCTACAACACAATCCACCCTGGAGATGGTACTCTGGTACCAGGTTAGAAAAAACTAATTCTATGCTAACTTCACTCCAATAAATGCAAGATCTTTTTAGGGCTCTGGTGAATTGAACACAAAAACGGTTAACCCGGTCAACAAATGCCCGCAGAAGTCAGATGTGTCTGCCTAACGGCGCAAGAACGCAGCTCTGCTGTAAACAGGCATAACGCAATCACGTCAAAAAAAAAAAAAAAACTCTGGATGAACGCAGAAGAAGAAGAAGAAGAAGAAGAACACAAAAACACTGGACATAAAGCATCAACACTCACAGTCTTCCAGGGGACTCATAAAGAACAAACAATCAATTTAAAAACAGCCTTTGATGTTTAAAAGAATATAATTTACTTATGTTTATCGTACCTATTAATTATGCATTAAAATGACAAATTATGCATCAAAATGTTCACATTACTTACATGCAACAGCAATGAAATCTGTTGTAAACACAAGAAGGCACACAATATCTAGGCAGTGAGTGTAGATTTTATTAATTTATGTCGACATGATCTCACATTTAAAGAAATTAACAATCCTTTGTTTTCATCAAGTTGGTTTACTGAATTTATTTAGAGTATCAGAGTTGGCATAGCGAAAACAAAATGTAATCTTTCACAAAGGGAAAAAAAGTAGCTTGACAGGAAAACATGCAGTCTCTGTGTAAACAGAACATGAAAACAGTAAACACTCTTTTAAGAACTAGACATGAAAACATTACCAACTCTCTGAATAATAAGTACAACAATAAACCTGGAATCAATTACACGAACAAATATGCAAAACTAAACAGCAGGCATAAATTAATTTTCTTTGAAGAATTCTGAATCTCTCAAATATATATTGAAACTAGGTACAGAATAAGGTACTGTGGTTTAGGTGATGGTAAAACTCAACAGTTTCATCATTCCCCAACATATCAAGCCGGGGGTTTGAAATCAGCTGGGGGAAATGTGGAAGTAGACCACATCGCATTGTTTTCTATGGTATGAAGCATTGGTCATTCAGAAAGCGATAGCAAACTACTGAACTAAATTGTATAGAAAATCACAAATGACAAATAAATGCTGGGGTTGACTGAAATGTCCTGTATGGAACATGCAACTAACTTTTTAAAACAGAATATGGAGTGCAAATTATGTCCTTATCTAGACTACAATATATTGCCTTTATGTTACTGTAACCCTTAAGGGTAGCAACGAGTAGCACAATAGTACCCTAATACACATATCATAAGAGACCATTAAGGTGAGTTGGTCTTGGGACTGGCTATACCCCAACATGGTAAAAAGGGCAGATGAAGAGAAATACAAAATATGATATTGAATAAATATGTTTGAACCTATCTATTACATTGTACAATTATCTCGGAACAGTCAAAACATCTAATGACGAGATTAGAACAAGAATCGCCATGGCGAAGGTAGCCTTTTGCAAGATGAAAAAAATACTGACCAATAAAAAGATGTCAATTGTTATGAGAAAGAGTGTTGAAGTGCAACATAGAACTTTGTACTTTCGTATGGATGTGAAGCGTGGACAATGAGCAGTCAAGCTGAAAAACATCTGATGGCTGTGGAAATATGGTTTCTGAGGAGAATGCAAAGAATCCCATGGACAGCCTGAAAAACCAATGACCAAAATTCAGTCCATCACTACTATAAATAGAGTGTATGGACAACGCTTGAGTTCAAAGTGAGCAAGTGCAAAAAAAAAAGAAAAAAAAACAACAATGACCAAACCCTACAAGAAACAAATGAAAATTGTAAACTGATTAGAGAAATTAGACATAGACAGCCAAAATGTTTTCGACATGTTATTGTCAGAATCTTCCCCGGGTCTTCATCACTGGCGCCTGGCAATGACGGCCAGATACGCCCGTGAACTGCAGTCACACTTACGACGCAGTAGCAGGGACCTCTGCATGGTAACACTGCTACGTGCTACACGGAGACCACGAGAGGAGAAAGCAGGTCCAACACGGGCTCACTGCGGCTAGCGGTCAGACAGCCTTGGACCGTAGGACTGGACAGACGTAGAAAGAGAGCAATGCACGTATTGATTGTATGAGTTGACGCTAGATGAGAGAAAGCCTTTTGAGTATAGAAAGACTGAGTGCACGGTATGTAATATTGCATTCATGAACTGATGTATTGTATATAGATGTATATTGAAACGGCACTATCGCTGACTTGAGCAATGCCTGTTATGATTGAGGTTTGTAAGAGGTGTGATTAAAGTAGTGGAGAGATGTCACCGTGTGTTATGTACATTCATTCTGTGTGAGTGAGTGTTATCACATCTGTTAGTCACCACGAGCCATTATTGATTGCAAATTAAGACTCTGACAGGTGTGAACGTGGGGGCTCGTCCGGGTTATGAACCAAAGGTGTGAACGTGGAGGCTATCGTCCGGGTTATGAACCAAATGTGTAAATCTGACAGTGTTATGTTAGAGGTGTGAACGTTGAAGGTTGTTTTGTTGTTGTCAGATAAAGAGAGGTGTGAATGTAAAGGTTTCATCTAGCTTTTGAAACAGATGTAGAAAGTGTTTGTGTTACATTTGTGAACAGAAAGAATAACACGTGAAAAGAGTGCTGTAAAGCGAAAGAAAGTACGGGTAAAGAAGTGACACTGAAAGTGTATTCTGAACTGACGAAATAACGACTAAACAATCATACTTGACGGCATACAAACCTACCACATTTAGCTGACAACGCATACACCACATAACATACAAATACTAATATTTTCTCTCTCCAAAAGTAAACAGGTTTTTCATCCGAAATTGTACACTACTAAGGTCATTTTCCTGGCTGTAGAAGATCAAGCAGCCGTTCTCTGGTGCAGTTTTGCCAACAGACGTCCAGAGCTCCAAATTCCTGTATCACTTAAGTATGTTTTTTCCTACATACTTTTGTACAGGTCCAGGCCTTAGCTATAGAGGTATTGTGTAACTATTGTATTATACACACATTGTATTTACTAACATTAGATAATCATTCTGTATAAATCCACTGTAACTAGATAGCAAAATTATCATGTCTACGTTAAATGATTTCGTTGAAGCCGGACTAAAGTTAAATTTAACCGGAGACCAGTTAGCAAAGTGGAGTGAGGGAAAATATGCAGAGCATGTCCAAAGGGAAGACAGAGCTGCTGAAAGGGAGCTCAGAAAAGCAGAGTTAAAGGCTAAAACCAAACAGTTAGAGTCTAAAACCAAACAGTCAGAGCTAGAGGCTAAAACCAAATAGGCAGAGGCCGAAATAAGAAAAGCTGAGATTCTTGCACAAAGCAAAAGGGAAGAACTTGAAATGCAACTAAAGATTAAACAACTAGAGGCCGAAACATCAGCAGATAAAGAGTCTAAAATGTTAGAGATGAAAGAGAAGGAGAATCAATATAAAAAGTACCAAGGGATTGTTAAAAATTTTGCTACTGGGGACTGCATCGCAGTATTCACCCAAAACTTTGAAACGATAATGGAGCATTATCAGATCCCAGAAACAGAATGGAATATCATTTATATGAGAAGTTTATCTGGGGAACCCTTAAAAGTCATTGCGACCATCCCCAAAGACTTAAAAAAAGACTATCAGTATATAAAAGCCACATTTCATGTTAGATGAAGCGAGCTACAGAGAACAGTTTAGTAAGTTAGCTCCAAAACCAACACAAACGTTCTCTGACTACATTTCAGTAGTACAGGATATATTTAGTAAATGGTTAGCATCAGCTAAAGTTAATGACATTTTTGATAAGTTGAAAGATCTGATCCTAAGAGACAAGGTCATCTCTTCCCTACCACCTCCTTTTTCTAAATTCTTGCAAGAGTGTGAATGTGAGAGTGTGCAGCAAATAGAAAAGCGTGGGTCGGCGTACCCTTTTTTTGCTATTGTACTAACAGACACACAATTCGTAGCAGCCGCTACCTGTGATAGGTCAAAACCAAACACCTATAACAGGCAGAAATCCTTCAGGCAACCTATGAGTAAGAACTATCAATGCAAATATTGTAATTTACAACACAGTGAAAGTGAGATGTGCGACAAACACCCTGGGTATCTCACATATTTGCAAAACTATATAGACAAGCAAGACAGAGACAGGAAAAGCTACAAACGTGTAACCAAATGCTTTCTTTGTAAAGCGTATGGCCACTGGCGCAATGCCTGTAGAGGAAACCAAATGACCAGAACAGCCAACGCAGCATTGTTTGATAGCTCTTCCTTGGATGAAGAACAAGTAGAAAATCAACCTGTTAACGCAGGAGAGACCATTGATGTTTTCCATCTGGAAAAATGTACCACCTGCAACCGATTCCATGAAGATGGCATGTTAACTTGCGGCCACTCAATACCTATTGCAAATGAGGAAGCCAATTTGGTGATAGACTCCAAAGGCAAGCTCAATATTCACCAAGGGTATGTGAACGGCAAAGTAGCCACTGTTTTACACGATAGCGGGTGCACTCTTATTGGTTTAAAGAAAGACTTTATTTTACCTGCAGACTACACAGGCAAACGTGTAACATGCAGAACTTTCTCAGGTAACATTGAGAAATGCCCACTTGCATGGGCATATATTGAAACACCATTCCTAACAGGCAAGGTTAAATGCGCAGCATTATCTAACCCATGTTGTGATATTATTGTTGGTAACCTGCCGGAAGTGAATGATATGCCGCATGATTGTATAACATCTTCTTGTGAATGTATTGTATCAAATGCAGTGACGAGATCAGCTGCAGACATGCAAGCTCAAACTAACCAAACTGAGACTCTAGAATTGTTAAGTCCAGTCATAACACTGACACCTGGACAGGACGTACTATTACTTTTGCCCAGTGACAAACATTTTCTGACAGATTCATGGCAAGGACCGTTTAAAGTACTGAGACAAATTTCGACGGTGGACTATGAAATTGCAATAAACAACAAACACAAAATATTCCACATTAACATGTTAAGACCCTACTACAACAGATACGAGGACCAAGACAAAACTGCAGCAAGCACGACCATAATGGACCACATAGACTTAGACGACACCGAAGAAGTACCAGTTCCAGCACTTGACATGACAGACACATTACAAGACATAAAATTATCTCCTCATCTTTCTCAGACTGAGACCGACAACTGCAGACAGCTGTTAGATGAATATAAGTCCATCTTCTCCAATCATCCAAACAGACAGATTTAGTACAACATCAAATCATATTGACGAATCATTTACCAATAAAAGCCGACGGTATTCAATACCCATACACTACAAGGACAAATTACATCAAGAAATTTTAGAACTAGAGACAAACAACATCATTAGAAGATCACAATCACAGTATTCTTTTCCTATAGTGATTGTCAAAAAGAAGGACAATTCAATACGCCTATGCGTAGATTATAGAAAACTTCATGCAATAACACAGTTAGATTTAGAACCCATGGTTAACTGTGAAGACATACTGACTGAGATGACGCATGACAGGTACTTTACAAAACTCGACATGACCAAAGGATGTTTGTAAGTACCCATGACCGACGATTCAGTACACCTGACAGCATTCGCAACACCTTGGGGATTATACGATTGGCTTAAACTACCATTCGGGCTAGTCAATGCCCCAGCAACATTTGTACGCATGACACGACTTCTACTAGCAGACATATCGAACATACTTGCATATATGGACAATATATGTGTACATACTAGGACAATGACAGAACACCTGACAACACTCCGACAAACATTTGAACACATCAAACAACACGGCCTAACAGTGAAACCATCCAAGGTAGAAATCGCCTATCATGAAATCACATTTCTTGGCTATAAAGTGTGTAATGGATTTGTCACCACAGATGACAATATTGTATCCAAGATTCTAAAATTGTCGCTTCCGACAACCAAAAAGGAAATAAGGAGCATGTTAGGGTTGCTCAATTATTACAGACGATTTATTCCAAATTTTGCTGGTTTGACAGAAAGTTTTACAAATTTACTAACCAAAGACAAACCAAATAAAATTGTAAACAGCGAGTGCCTGAGACCTGCATTTACAAAAGTTTTGTCATACTTTTCATCTAACCCTATCCTTAAACTCCCAAATTTGGAAATTCCTTTCATATTGAGGACTGATGCAAGCTCCATAGCCATAGGAGCAGTTCTATTCCAGTCTTATGATGACATCCTGCACCCAATTTTTTATGTCAGCCGCAAACTGACACCAAGAGAACTTAAATGGTCAACTCCTCAATTGGAGGCTTTGGCATTAATTTTTTCCATTAGAAGATTGTCTACATGTTTATTAGGTCATCATTTCATCGTAGAAACAGACAACAATCCATTAATCATTATTAAGACAGGGACACCAACCAACCACAGAATAGCAAGATGGTCTTTACTGCTCCAAGACTTCAGTTTTGAAGTGAGGCACATCAGCGGTACACAAAATACGATTGCAGATTTGCTCTCCAGATGTCCACCCGATATGTCTGAGAATAGTCTATCTATGCCTGAGCGCACAATTTAAACCAGTTAAGATCTGTGATTACTTAGAACGCTCAGAAATCACAACCCAGCAAAGTAATGTGTAACATAACTACACATCGCTGGCACACATAACTTTGATAAGGATAGTGTCCTCTTGTTTATTACAAATTATATTTTTAATACGCAAGAATGATAAATATATGTGTGGTTAGAAGGAGGTGTGACAATGGTTTTAAACACTTGTTAACATTTATACAAACGGTACTATGAGTGATCACAAAACTTACCTGAATTCAACTTGTGGTAACATCCTCAGTACCTACGCTTATGACAGCGCTTATAACTACAATTGATTTAAGTCCAGCAGAGTGTTTAAACATTTTAAATCGTGTGAGAGAGACGACATAAGAATTCAACACATCCAGCAGAACAGTTCCATCTATACTTCCATAGAACATTGTTATCCAAAATTGCGAACATGTGAACAGTTCCATCGATACTTCCATAGAACATTGTTATCCAAAATTGCGAACATGTGAACAATTCCATCGATACTTCCATAGAACATTGTTGTCCAAATGTGGGAACATCTAAACAGTTTAATCCGTACTTCTACATAACAGCGTAATCCAATCATGTGGAAGGACAATGTGTTACGCTAACATTTAAACACATCAAGGGTGTACTTCCGTTACTTTTGGAATTAATAAATTTAGAAAATTAGCAGACTATACGATAAATGTCACAAAGTGATGACACTTAATATAACTTTGTGGTAGAAAATGTAAATATACTTAATTGTATGAAAGGATTTTTATATTTGTAATCTGAGAATCATTGATTGATCAACTTGTTCGCAATAGTACCAACTAGGTCACTATTGACAATAAGCATCAAACTATGACGCTTAGAACTTAACTTACAAATGTACTTTATTTTTTTGAAAGAAAATAAAAGTTATTCCCCATAGTGTTTCACAATAACATCTAAGGGAAACAATTTGAAATATTGGGATAATGTAAACATGTATGTATTAACTTGTTCATAGCGCCAGAACGGCAACACATCACAGGTTGACATCAACCATGCGTGGAATAATCACTGAAATTGTGGACCATCATTAGATTATCCGACCATATCGGTTGGGGTCTAATGCTGAAGTCATCTTAGAGAATAGATGACTTGCAGCCTGACATGTCTCTTTGTAATTTTTTTTCTTTGTCGAGAGGTAGTTGCGTCGCTTGAAAGACAGCATAAGTCGCTGATAGCTACCAGACTGGCTAAGTCCGTCAGCAACATAGGTAAGAATCCAACGAGGAGATTGCACTTGAGAGGTGTAGCTTTATGGCAGCACTGAAGAAAAGATATAAAATGTAAATCACCCATTATTCTTCAACAAACCCCAAAGAGTCACCTAAGATGACAAACGATGGGTCAATTCTGACTTTGTATTAGTAGATTAACCCAACTTTAAATAGCCAGTAATGAAAGGATATACCTTTCATTCGAGGGGCGGTGGGAAAGTGTCAGAATCTTCCCCGGGTCTTCATCACTAGCGCCTGGCAACGACGGCCAGATACGCCCGTGAACTGCAGTCACACTTATGACGCAGTAGCAGGGACCTCTGCATGGTAACACTGCTACGTGCTACACAGAGACCACGAGAGGAGAAAGCAGGTCCAACACGGGCTCACTGCGGCTAGCAGTCAGACAGCCCTGGACCGTAGGACTGGACAGACGTAGAAAGAGAGCAGTGCACGTATTGATTGTATGAGTTGACGCTAGATGAGAGAAAGCCTTTTGAGTATAGAAAGACTGAGTGCATGGTATGTAGTATTGCATTCATGAACTGATGTATTGTATATAGATGTATATTGAAACGGCATTATCGCTGAGTTGAGCGATGCCTGTTATGATTGAGGTTTGTAAGGGGTGTGATTAAAGTATTGGAGAGATGTCACCGTGTGTTATGTCATTCATTCTGTGTGAGTGGGTGTTATCACACCTATTAGTCACCACGAGCCATTATTTTCTTCTTCTTCTTCTTTCGTTCGCTTGAAATATGTCTATATCTGCAATGTCGTCTCTTGCATGAATTGAACTGTTTTTTTTCAGTTCACACAGTGGTCCATAGAGTTTATCTTCCACCGTCGTCTCTCTAGGCCAGAAGGTTTGCCTAGATATGTTATATTTTGGGCAGTCTTGGAGTATGTGCTCTGCTGTCTGCGACGCCAATCCACATGTGCACATGGCTGTTTCACCAATCTTGAATTTTGTATACATGTGGTTGCGTAATCTATTGTGTCCTGTTCTGAGGCGCAGAATAATGACTTGTTCTGGTCTGTCCATAATGTGGTAGTCATCTTGAGCAGGTTTTGGTGGCTTTCTGACTGATTTGATCATTCTTTTCTTTTGGTGGTATGTAACGGGCACATCAGGCTGTTCCTCTTTGGCTCCTTCCTTAGCCAATTGATCAGCTCTGTCGTTTCCGGGTACTCCACAGTGGGATGGTATCCACTGTATGGTGACTTTATGCTGACTGCTAAGTTCAGAAAGTAGTGTCCTTAGTACTGGCAATTTCCCAGAGAGGAGCGCCTCGAGTACTGATTTTGCATCTGTTAGTAGCACCACAGGTTGTGTACCATTGCTGTTATTTAGTAATTTCTCTGTTGCTATCTTGATTGCCTCAATTTCGGCATCATAGTTATGGCAGTACTTTCCTGTCGGTACTCTGGCTGTGTCCCTAGTATTATTTGGGTATTCTATGTACACTCCCGCTCCTCCATTTCGAACAGCATTTTGTGCTGACCCATCTGTGTAGACTCGGATCCAGAGGTCCTGTGGGTATTCTTCATCAAGGAAGATGAGAGTGGCTGTTCTGCGCTGCACACTGTTCTGTTCTTCCTTGTCAAATATTCCTCTCACTTTTGTCTGGATTTGTAATGATAGTCTATGCTCATCTTTCCATGGAGTTCGCTCTGGAATAGTTGTTAGGGGGATACAAACTGTGGGCAGATCAGTGGTTTCTCTGCAGAGTCGTTTGGCCTGGTGGATAAAACTACTTCTTTTCAACCGCCCCATAGCTAGGTTTTCAAATCTGTTCTTCATAGGGTGGCCTGGCAAGCTGAGGAACTTTTCTGCTTGTATTAGCGTTTTCGTATCTCTGCGCTCACTCAGTGCCTGTGTCCTCCCCATCTTCTCCATTTCCACTATAGGGGTTGATCTCATCCCTCCTGTGGTGACTCTAAGTGCTTGATTTTGCACCTTGTCCAGCTCTTGTAGTGTGGTATTTGATGCTGAACACCACGCAGTTGACCCATATTCCAGGTGTGGTCGTATGCTCTGTTGGTAAACTTTGCTAAGTATTTTCGTACTGGCTCCCCATGTGGTTCCACTTAGCTTTCTCAGGATGGCTATTTTCCTTCTGGCTTTTGCTACTGCTTTGTTGATGTGCTTTCTCCATGTCAGCTTGCCATCAAATGTTACTCCAAGGTATGTTGGTTCTTTATCTTCTCTTAGGGGTGTTCCATTTATCTGGATGATCCCTGCCTTTTGTTTTGGAGAGAGGGTAAATAGGGTGGTGCTGCACTTGTCAGTGTTTATGCTGACACACCATCTATTTGCCCATGCAGCAAATGTATCTACAGCTCTTTGTAGCAATCTGGTGGCCACTGATGCATATTCATTTGTGCTCCATAGAACCAGGTCATCGGCGTACATTGCCGCTTTAATTCCATGCGGTAGGTGAGCAACAAGATCATTGATGAAGATTAGAAAAAGTGTGGGGGACAAGACTCCGCCCTGGGGGACACCGTGACGCAGTAGTACTTTCTTGCTCTTGAGTCCGTCTATCTGTACTCGGGCTCTTCTGTTGTGCAAGTATGCTTTCACCCATTTGTACATTCTTCCATTGACTTTGCAGTTTCTCAGTTTCTTCATCAGACCTTCTTTCCAGACTTTGTCAAAGGCTTTCTTCAGATCTATCCATGCCGCAAGCACCAGCTTCTTCTCTTGGAATGCATCCTCAATTTCTTGAGAGAGGTAGGTTGTCTGATCTTCCGTAGAGTAGCACTGCCTAAAGCCAGCCTGCTGTGGCACAAGGATGTTTTTACTTTCAATGTACCACTGCAGTCTGTGATTGATGATGCGCTCCAGTGTTTTGCAGAGACAGCTGGTGAGGCTAATTGGTCTGTAGCTAGAGGCAATGGAACCATCTTTCCCTGATTTTAGGAGGGGTATCATGATTGCTTCTCTCCAGGCTTGTGGAACACTGCCTAAGGTCCAGCTGTTATTGAAGATCTGCAACAGCTTTGTTTTGGCCTCTGTTCCTAGGTTCCTGATCATTTCATTGGAGATACCATCAGCTCCTGGTGACTTTCTCATTTTCAGTTTTGATATGGCTAGCTCCAGTTCGCTGATTGTGATGGGTGCCTCCAGAACCTCATGTACTATTTCCTTCTGAGCCATTATTGATTGCAAATTAAGACTCTGACGGTTATAAGAAGAAATAAATTGGAGAACATGGTGACAACTGGGAAAATCATGGGGAAGAGAACAAGGGGAAGGCAGAGAAGTAAATATCTGGATGGCTTGACCATGTGGCATGGTTGAGACAAGAACACTGAGTTGATCCACAACTCTGGCGATCGAGTGAAATGGCGAATCATGACCACCCACGATTACCGGCATGGCACATGATGGATGGATGGATTACATTGTTCCTTCTAAACACACACTTCATAAACAAATATTGTATTAAAATGTTCATACGAAAATCAATCCAGGTGAGTGTTCGTTTTGCAACTGGCTTGAACACAATGCAGATTTTTTTTCTGAAGACTGCGACGGGCGAGAACATCACCATAGAGGTAGAGCCATCTGATACAATCGAGAATATGATGACGAAGATTCAAGATATGGAAGGTATATCCTAGATAAATAAAAATAGCAATGTCAATTGTCGGCATGTCTAAAATGGGTGACCTACAGCGCTGAGTGGCCCACTAGCAACACATCAATAAGGAACATACTCCTAGCGTGTTCCATCGTGCCATTACCCGAAGTAAAGACAAAGGTCATGTACGGAGTCATCCGGCCATTGAAAATCTTGTCCCGGAAAATGCTGTCTAATATACCATGCATTCTTTCGACGTCATTCATTCATTCAAATCTCACGTGACAAGAACACACCTGGGTTTTCCAGGAAAGGGTGGCTTAATATTCTGTGCACAGCGATTGGTTGAAATCATGGTGAACTTTTATATAAGTACGAATATATTTCATACTTACCGTAATTAATTTTTATTTTGGTGTAGTTGATAGAATTGCATCACTCCCCCAATGTGTCTGAACCTTGCCGTGGTGGGGGAGCTTGCGTGTCCCATCGACCCCATGTGCTTGCCGATGGATGAAAACTACATATCGGACAGCTTATGGGATAGGGGCCAGACTAAGAGAGACGCAACCTGCTGCTCTGCAGGTAGACTGAGGATAGCAGTCAAAAGTTTACATCAGGCGCACGAAGGCAGAAGTTCTTGGTCTGGACAATACTCTAAGGCTCTCTGTCGAGGGTTTAGGCTGAATGCCTCTAAGCCACAAACCCTGGGATGGGAGAGCCGAGCAGATACCCACCTACCGAAAAATAGAGGTGAGATACTGAGCACGCTACATGCCCAGTTCTGATACTTGTTCGAAGGCTCTCAGCTGGGGGATATGAGGGATTCCCGGATGAGAGGGCCTGGCCATTTCTCGTTCACTTCTGCATGGAGGTAAGGTGCTGAGCCGGCAGCACATGTAGCCTACCTCGTGAGCGAGTACAAAAAGTCAGAAAAGTGCCCCAGTCGAATGAAATGGTTAAGAAACCTGTCTGTATCACTCATAGAGAGTGTAGACAAAGGTGGAAAAACATCTCAATAACACGAAATGGAACGCACGGCTAGCGAATCCATTGCGTGGTCCTAAGTCAAAAGCAAAAGCTTACCGAGTGCATATCACCTGCAGTTTGACCGTTCCTGGTGTGTGCTTGAGCGAATAGCGGCAAGCGAGATGCCCAACACATGGAAGTGAGGAACTAAAGCAGCCATGAGCAAGACGTGGCAACTCCTCGGGTGAGCCCAGTCCCAGAGCAATATGTGCCGGCTCTGCAATTATGGAAGACTCCTTGGATAGTGACTACATGTCCATGGTCTACCCCTGCCTTCCCTTGAGGGTTGACCATGATGTCGTGACCGTTCTATCTTGACCAGCTGTGATGTGGGCGACATCACAACAATAAGTCTAACGTGACTTGAAACCCGAGGAAGGCTAACCTCATTAAAGAATGCCTGCCGAAGCCAGAAGTGCCGTCCTATGGGTGGCAAACTAAAAATTGGCACTACGCATTTACGTCCGAGTGAAATGTCTCGTCCGAATATCTCTCGTGCTAGGAACAGCTCTGACTATCTAGTTTCCGAATGCCGCTCTTGTTCGGAACAGCTCTGACTAGGTAGTTTTCCGAATGTCCGTCGTGCCTGGAACAGCTCTGACAGGCACAAAGACAAGCACATGTCCGAACCGAAAACTCGCTGAGTGAATACCATCTGCAGACCGGTCTGGTTAGTGCGGGAACGGCACGTGGTGAACGAAATGCCCAATATATTGAAGTGAGGATTTAAAGCAGCCATGAGCAGGACGTGACGATTCCCTCGGTGAGCCCAGCACCAGGGTGCTATGTGTCGGCCCATGGCGGAAAATGCTATGGACTGTCCCTGCCTTCACTTGATGGATGACCGAAGTCTTCGACTGTTCCAACTTGACCAGCTGGGATGTGGACGGTACCACAAAAGTGAGAGTCTCCCAGGAATGCTAACCTGGTCAAAAATGCACGCAAAAGCCGGATGTGTTGACCTAAGGGTTTCGACCCAAGGGTGCCTAACGCACACCGCAATCACATCTGAAAAAACACTCCGGATGAACGCAAAGAAGAAGAAGAGAAGAAGAAATGTTCATACTTTACTGAACAACACTGCAGTTATAGACATATTTCAGGTGAATGAAAGAAGAAGAAGAAGAAATACAAGAAACCTGAAACTCTATGTTCACACATACAGGTGTTTTGAAGGTGCTATACAAGTTTGTCCTTCTCAATCAGCACTTTCTGGCACAAGTAGTTGCTGCACACTGATGGATTTATTATAAAGGAGATCAGAGCACCTATGGACATGTACTGAGTGTAATGATGATAATCCACATTAAACTTCACATTCAGACACTCCCAATCAACACTTCTTGACAAGACTTAACATGGTTTGAATATCAGCAATCTTTTCTCTGGGTTTTCCTATTTTCTCTCCAGCTGCTCTTTCTGCGGAGTCAATCCGCTGCCAGTCAGTGAATGTCACAGCTGCAATGATAAAAGTCACAATTAGAACAACAGATCAAAGTAATATCTGTTTGTGTGAAATAACTAAGGTGTTGTTGGTTTGTCAGGACTGCTGTCTGTTCCACTTTTCACAAGGGACAATAAGGAGCATTTTGTGTGATATTCACTGGCACAGGAATGGAGCATTATGAGGTGACCCTTTGCTGTGGGGTTGGAACCATGAATAACAACGAACTAAGGTGCTTGCAGTAAAGTGGAGCAATGTTTGCCCATTTTAATCCATTAAGCCTTCCAACTGTCACTAAGTTTTCAAGTTTATTCCTTCCCATAACACGCCCCAAAAACTCAAGACTGTCTGTAATAAAGTATATAAGAGTTAAACACTTTTCAGAAATCTGGCTTATAATGAATTTCTACATTCCTGGGGTTTGAAAATACCATAAAAGGAAATAATTTAAACAAACAACACAAAAGATAATTACAACCCCACCCACTCTCCCATCTACCTAAAAATGCAGACCCTCACACAGACATGAATGCATGTGCAAAAGCACTCGCTGATGAGCAAATGGCTGGATATACTGAATATCCTCAGAGAGGCAGGATGAGTAAATGAATCCATTGATAGCTATGAATCTGCAACCTTGACCAGACTACAAGTACATCAAGTCAAAAGGAGTGAAGCCAGACAACAGCGCTGTGAAGGATGCCAAAGAAGAGTAGTAAACCAACACAGAATTGGTGTCATCAGCTGTCACACACTGAGGGAGATTCTGAGGAGTGGATCCCAGAACTTATGGGTTGAATAATTCCATCTGTAGTGAGGAAGATGACCTGTTAACTAACTATTTCTCCATCTCTCACTTGTTTGCACTCAGGTAGGCACACATGACATATCCAGGTGCTATTATGTTTAGTTCACACGTCACCAACCAGAGATATTAAACCATACCTTTGTCTCTGATCTGACTGATCAGGCTGTCTCGTGTGGCTCTTTCTGGAACTGTCAGGTGGCCGCTGTGAAGGTCATGTAACACCAGTTTGCCTGTTTCAAAGGCATCTGTCATGGTTCCTAGAATAACTCCTACTGGTCCCTTTCCTACCCACCCAGTGCAGTAAAGGCCTGTAAATAAGATGTATATGTAAATCAATGTGGCTAAAGTAAATGACACATTCTAAAAGAGAGAAAAAGAAAGAAAGAAAGAGAGAGAGAGAGTGTGTGTGTATGTGTGAGTGTGTGTGAGAGAGAGAGAGTGTGTGTGAGAGTGAGTGTGTGAGAGAGTGTGTGTGTGTCTGTATATATATATATATATGTGTATATATATATATATATATATATATATATATATATATATATATATATATATATATATATATATATACACAAATTTTCTTCGAAAAGCGTGTTTAGATTACACCAGATGCTATGCCACAGTAGCACAGCTACTGGTAGGGTCTCCCATGTCGGACAACAAGGGATAGGAACCAGATGAAGAGAGACTCAAACCTGTTGCCTTGATGGTAGACCGGGCTAGGGAAAGCAAACCCAAAAAAATGTTTGTCAAAGTCGGATGTACCGAGCCACAGGTTTGACGAAATAGTGCCATGTAATTCACTCTATTATGTTTGATCTCATTTATGGCATAATAAGGTGAGGTGTCTAACTCCATCCCTCACCTCCTTCAACTTCCAGAACATTTTACAAATGATCTAGTTCCCATTTTACGGGAGGCTTGGTGGCACAATGGCTAGCTTGCCTGGTGGTTAAGTGTCTGAAGGTTTGAATCCCAATCGAGGTGGATTTTTAATACATATTTGGGCTCCCATGCCAATCCAGCCTAAAATGTTTTCCAGAAAATGTCCTAGGGCATAAAGGTGGTGAGAACCAAACAGAAAAGAATAACCAGTCCTGTCACAAGGCGGAGGTTTAATCCTGGACTACAAGATTGTAAAAGAGCACACTAGCTACTGTAATACTACAACTCCTATTCTTAAGGTTGGATACACAATTAAAGGAAACAATGTCCCTAAAGGATAATTTTGTTTCATCAATGTACCTTGTTAAATGTATAGGAGAATTTTTTTGTTATCATCTGTGTACTTTGTTACAAATATATATAGGTGAATCTTTTCATTATTAACGATGCACTCTGTTACATATGTATCCCATCAATGTACCTTGTTACAAACATGTATCATCAATGTACTTTGTTACAAATGTGTATCATCAATGTACTCTGTTACAAATGTGTATCATCAATGTACCTTGTATTAAATGTGTATCATCAATGTACCTTGTATTAAATGTGTATCATCAACGTACCTTGTATTAAATGTGTATCATCAATGTACCTTGTTACACGTGTGTATCATCAATGTACCTTGTTACACGTGTGTATCATCAATGTACCTTGTTACACATGTGTATCATCAATGTACCTTGTATTAAATGTGTATCGTCAATGTAGCATGTTATAAATGTGTATCATCAGTGTACCTTGTATTAAATGTGTATCATCAATGTACCCTGTATGAAATGTGTATCATCCGTGTACCTTGTATTAAATGTGTATCATCAATGTACCCTGTATGAAATGTGTATCATCCGTGTACCTTGTATTAAATGTGTATCATCAATGTACCTTGTATTAAATGTGTATCATCAGTGTACTTTGCAACAAATATACTGTAGAATTTGTTCGTTATCATCCATCCATCCATCATGTGCCATGCCGGTAAGCGTGGGCGGTCATGTTCTGCCATCTCACTCGATCAACAGAGTTATCATCAGTGTATCTTATTATAAATGTATTCCAGCAACGTTACAAATACATACAAGGTTTTTTTCTTTATCATCAATGTACCCTGTTACAAATGTATAGGAGAGTTGTTTTGTTATCATTAATATACCCTGTTACAAATGGAGAATTCTTTCGTTATCATTAATGTACCCTGTTACAAATATACAGGATAATTCTTTCATTACCATCAATTTACCCTGTTACAGAATTCTGTTGTTATCATCAATATACCTTGTTCATCCCTGACTCTGGAGTTTTCATTATCAATAATTCCATTCTGTGAATCAAATGGCAAGGAGCTGTCCAAGGGAGCACTTCTGTAGCCAATACTACTCAACACCTGCAGGAATAATATAACCTTGATGTAATTTTAACCTCAAACTGTGTAAAGACTCATTGCTGTAGTTTGCTTGCTTGCTTGCTTGTGTTCGTTGGCTTGAGCTCCAACTCGAAGTCCTGTATGTCGGATGAAGGCATCCTGGTGTCCAACATCAGTGTGATGTCATACAGGACCTGAATTTTGCGTGAGTATCCGTTGTCCCATGTCTGGCTTATTGGTGTGCAGACTGGTGGTTCCTCGCCGTACAGGCAGACACTCTCCGACTTCGGAGGAATCGGCGATCCTAATGACTTTAGCCAGGACCCCGAAGGGACCTGTTGCCCAGGACGCTCGACGAGGACGCGTCAGTAGGTCTTGGCCAGTATATAACCCGGCCCTGGTGCCTTGGAAACACCTCTGCGTCCCATTGCTGTAGTCAATCCTGCTCTACACATGTAAGGGTGATGTAATTTTAACCTAAAACTGTGTAAAGAAACATTGCTGTACTCAACGATGCTCTACACATAGTATTAACTTTATGTAATTTTAAACTGCCTGTCTCCCTGGCGAAGGGCTTAAAGACATTCGTAATCTCGTATACTCACGTATGAAACACAGCTGTGTGAGATTCGGCAGCGGATTGCGCAGCACTTACAGAGGTATGTGAGCCGGTCGTTCAGAAAACAATGGCAAACTACTGAACGTAAAAATTGCCAAGACATCAATAGCAGCTGAAAAATGCAATGTCCTGTAAAGGATATGGGGGGAAGGGGGGACACACACGGGAGAAAAATAATAGAACCTGTGTGAACATTGTGCACGTTAGAAATCCCCCGGCGGTTGGAAATTGAAAAGAGCATGCTGAATTTACTGCAGTTCAGGCAGAATTTCTATATTAGAAATAAGTAAGTTAAGTAAAGGTGACTCAATGAGTATGCTCACGAAGACAGAGATGGGTTGGATCCGAAGACAGTGGGTGGTGTCTCTGGGACGGTCACGGCTGGCAAAGATTAGTTTCATTTTCGTGCCAGGGCATGCGGGTGTACAAGGAAATGAGCAGTCTGATAGACTTGCGGGTAAGGCTACTGTGGAGGGCGGATGGGCCATGGACCAGGCTGACATTCTGAATGCTCTATGAGAAGTAAGACTGTTGCGAGAACCAAGTGATGACTGTGAATCTACAACCATGGTCAGACTGTGATAACACCAAGTTAAAAGAGGTGTGGCCAGACCTGAGCACTATGCAAGAAGCCAAAGAAGATTAATAAAATAACTCAGAACTGGTGTTGTGAGCCACTATACACTGTTGGATTTACTGAGGAGGGGATGCAAGCACTTATGGACTGAATGGTTCGATGTGCAAAGAGGATGATCTGTCGACTAACTAACTAACTAAATTAAGTAAAGGAATCTTTACATGCCGCAAGACACATATGGCAATTGGTGTTAGATCCATACTGCTGGAGACTAAACAGCACTTGGTGGCTGATGTGGACAGTATCACACTGATCGTGTTTGCTACTCACAAACAGAATTTATAGTACGTGTTATTCTACTATACATGTATGTGGATCCCCACCAGTGCCATGGAGTTCATGCACTGTGCTGAGATGAACTTTGTATGATCTATGGGAGGAGTCTGCAGCTTCTATGGAGATATCTATGTGAGGAGTCTGGAATGTTTAGTGATCATTTACAAACTAAACCATACAACATGATGACTTTAGGAGAGTGGTGATGACAATTAGGAGTGCAAGGCGTGGGTACTGAATGTTTACCACCATCATGGGAAACTGCTTTGACTCTCTTTAGGTCTTGAAGCGTGCAGCATGTAGGCTTCATCACAGTGAAAACTGTGAACCTTGAGGAGGTAAGGAGAAATCAAATCATCCCAACACCATGTCTCATCCAGTTGGACATTTACCCAGTTTAGGTTGGGACCAACTGGGAGCCCAGATCAATTTTTAAAATCTACCTCAATGGAGATTCAAACACATGACTACCGGATCGGCATGCGGACATGCTAGCCACTATGCTACCACAGCTTCCACAGATGTATTTATAATAATATATAAGTAAGTAAGTAAGTGGCACCTTGCCGTCTTTGCAGACGAAAGTATGTGAACTGGAACTACAGCTAGAATTCCAAAGCACAATGCCTGGGCATGAAATCAGAGAACATGTGTTGCCCATGCAGCATGTTCCCTCTCTCGGCCTTGCCTTGTCAGAGGAAAGGATCACCAGTCCGTCTGGAACAAGGTAGGCTGCAGATGCCTCAGCATCAAACCTCCAAGAGCAGGAGGTGGGTAGCGACCAGGCCCTCACATCCGGGGGATTTGACTTAGAGATGTTCAGTCATTTCCCTCGGCTGGACTTAGAGATGTTCAATCATTTCCCTCGGCTGAGTGCCTTTAACCAAGTGTCTGAACCTATAAAAACGAGTACTACCGTCAGACTCCCCACCTGACACTGTCTAAGTACAGCTCAAGTAAATGTAAACATTTACCTCAATCAATATAAACTCACCAGACCACACTTGATAGTTTCCCTCAAATCAGTGGCCACAGATTTCTGAACTTCCGAGTGATCACCCTGGAAACACAGAAATACTTAAATATATTTTAAATCTAGCCTGTTCAATCTCTATTAAACACAAAACAAACACAAACATGATACAAAGAATTCAAAGACACAAAGCAATTGGTGTAGATTATCACTGCCTATCATGTACAGTTCAAGGAAACCAAACAACAAAATTATGCAGATAAATGAAATGAGAAAGAACATGTATACAAGAGAATTGTTAGAGATGGAAACGTTAATTTGATTTCATGTGGATTCAAGAAACGTTGAAATAGGTTCTATCTTAAGGTGATTTTGCTCAAACAGATTATAGCAAAGAACCACCAAGAATAAATTCAACACTAATAACATACAAGAAAATTGTTAGAGATGGAAAGGTTAATTTTATTTCATGTGGATTCAAGAAACATTGAAATAGGTTCTATTTTAAGGTGATCTTGCTCATATGATTTTGGCAAAGAACCACCAAGAATAAATTCAACACTAATAACATATGACAACAAGACTGTTAAAAGGTCACCAAAATTATGCTGTTTTTAAAAAAACATACTGTGTATCACTGTTTGCAGATGATCTCGCTATCTGGAGTACAGGTAAATATCCCACCCTCACAAAAGCTCAGACCAACAGAGCAATCCTTATAATCATATCCTTTAGTGAACTGTGTTAACTTAAAATCAGTGACTGTTTTAAGTATTTCAGGCACGGTACAATTCATTTATTCACTTCACATGATATATAACTCTGCAGTATGCACTTGGCGAGATGCAGTGAAATATGTCAGACAATAAATCATGCAACTTATTGTATGTGGCTTTTTGGTTTAAAGACACTAAATTCTGCTGAGTTTGATTTATGAGTATTTTATTGATTATAAGTATTTATGAGTTAATTTGATATTTTTATATAATTCAAGTTTACCTGCAGTTTATTAACTGCAAACTCCACGCCCGATACCAAACCATCGTTTTGAAGAATTCTGACAGGACTTCTTAGGAAAACTAGCCTCCATTCCCTAGTGGCTTGCTCCCAGAGTTTGATATCTGTACTGGAAGGGGCAACTGCGGTTTTGTACATAAGTTCTGTCAGGCGACGTCGTGGTCTCGGTAAATCTGTGTTCAACAAAGTATTCAGAAATCAGCACAGTAAACGTCACATTTGGTAATACCAGTCAATGAAATTGGTGGAACTGTGGTAAAGCTGTAGAAGTTCAATGAATAAATAAAGTTGAAATAGTTAGCTTTACAAAAACACAGTCACGAGTAACAAAATGGATGATGTGGCTAGATCAGTGTTTCCCAACGTGGGGCCCACGCCCCACAGGGGGGCAATTCGATTGTTAAGGGGGGCAATTCGAAAATGGAAGAAATCGGCTGGATATAACAAAACGGGCAGACTTGAGACTGAAGTTAACTAAATTGGAACCTGACATAAAATCTCTTTGCTGCAAGCATCAAGCGCAAGGATCTCATTAAATTTAAATAATAAATAATTACTAATAATTAAAATAATATAGAAAAATCTTTCATTAAAATTATTTTGTACTTGAATTTCAGTTCTCCATTATGTTTTGAAAATTTACTTACTGTGTTTGCTCAATAATTTTGTACTGATTTCTTCCTAAAACCTATCATTCAAGTTTCTTTAGTGAACATTTCAATTTTTGAATATTAAAAATAATGTTTATGTTAGGTGGGGGGGGGGGGGGGGGGGGCATAAGAATTTTAGAAAGGCTTAGGTGGGGCATAGCACAAAAAAGGTTGGGAAACACTGGGCTAGAGCCTTCATCAGCAAACAAACAATAAACAGACACTCATACAACCACATAAAAAGACTTACAAAGGTTACTTAGTTGATGGTAGTAGAGGAAAGCAATGAAATAAATTCACCACCGTATATTGATTTGGAACTATAAAAGGTCTTTGACAGCACTGATAGGGAATCTCTTTGAAAATTAATGAGACACTATGGGATCATACAGAAGATCGTTAAGTTAATAAAGTCAACATATCAGACATAAAACATAGAGTTCTGCATGAGGAAACTAATAGATACATTCAGAATAAGAACAGAAACCCGGCAGGGATACCTTTTGTTACCTTTATTAGTCTACTAGCTAAAAGTTAGTTGCATATCCTTTACAGAACGTCGCAGTCAACCCCAGCATTTTTTCCTGTTTGTGATCTCTTGGCAAGTTTACATTCAGTAATTTGCCATTGCTTTCTGAATGACCGCACCCATACCATTTAATAAAATACCAACGCAAAGCAGTCTGCTGCTAAATCGCAGACAGCTGTGTTTCGAACACGGTATGCGGGATAACAAACTGCGTCCGTAACCCCTTCGCCACGAAGCCGATAGTTTACTGACTACAGACTGGATTATGAAGACAACAGCAGATACCACCAGAAATGGAATACTATGGTCTCTGATAGAGCAGCTTGATATTGTGGACTTTGTTGATGACACTGTCTTCATGTCCTACACATGAAATCAGATACAAGATAAATGAAGCTCACTGGATGGGAGGTCATAACAATTAAACTAAACATTCATAAGGGAAAGGCAAAGATAATGAGATTAAATCAAGCAAATTATAACCCAATTTCTCTTGGTGAAACCTCACTTCAAGAGGTCGATTTCATGTGGAGTGCTTTTACATCTGTCCGCGGTTGTTTGTATCGTGAACTGCATCTTCAGAAAAATGGTAGTCAGCCGATTACTTAACTAACTGGGTTTGTCTTATGCAGTAATGTGTGGCTGCTGGTTTTCTAGTGACTGCCAATTCCATCAACTATGAACTGTATGTTTTGCGGCAGACTTTTGTGTTGACATTCTGGCAGTGGCCTTATGCATAGCATACCTGTGCGGGTTGTAGGTTTGTCAAGACTCCTGTCTGTTCCTGTCTTTTCACAAGGGGCAGTGAGGAGCATTTTGTGTGATGTTCGCTGGCACAGAAACGGAGCATTTTAGGGATGACCCTTTGTTGTGATGTTGGAACCGTGACTAGCTAACTAACTAACATAGTCAATGTAAAGCTTGGAATAAAATAGTGGGTGCATTGGTGTAATGGATAGGACGTTATGCTGACAATGTTACGAGCACAGTTGGACAGCGGGTCGATGCCTGCACTCAGCTTTTGCTTTGCAAGGTAGAGACTGGCCCTCTATTCCTCCATGCACCCAGGCCTACAAAAATGTGATAGCCCTAACACTTCACATACCCACAACAAGTTTCTGCTAAGAGACTTGTTATATTTTATTTTTATTTCAGTTTGGTTCAGTGTGGTTTATCATCACTGCACTCTGCCCAACTATCATCTGGATATACCACTAGGTCTAGCTCCCTTCATGTCCTCCTGATATTATTCATCTCTGTCTCCAACTGTCATCTCAATGTGCCTTAACGTCTTTCTCTACCTCCCTGACCCTGTGGACAAAGGACTCTCTAATTATACCATTACCGGGCCTTCTCAATGTGTGTCCCAGCCAGTGGCAGTGTCCCTTCCTCACCTCTGGACATACATGGCATCTATCCAGGTCTTTCCATCCATGAGCTTCACACCAGCACCTGTTACATCACTCTCTGCAATCAGTGAATGTCTGTAGTTTATAAGTAATGTTCCTAGTTGCTCTCCACACCTCAGATCCACCAATCAGTGAATGTCTGTAGTTTATAAGTAATGTTCCTAGTTGCTCTCCACACCTCAGATCCACCAATCAGTGAATGTCTGTAGTTTATAAGTAATGTTCCTAGTTGCTCTCCACACCTCAGATCCACCAATCAGTGAATGTCTGTAGTTTATAAGTAATGTTCCTAGTTGCTCTCCACACCTCAGATCCACCAATCAGTGAATGTCTGTAGTTTATAAGTAATGTTCCTAGTTGCTCTCCACACCTCAGATCCACACAGAGCACTGACTCAACATTATAGTTAAATATTCCAAGTCTGATGCTAAGTTTAATGTCCTCTGACTTCCACAAATGTCCCAATCTCTGCAGGGGCGCCAATCAGTGAATGTCTGTAGTTTATAAGTAATGTTCCTAGTTGCTCTCCACACCTCAGATCCACACAGAGCACTGACTCAACATTATAGTTAAATATTCCAAGTCTGATGCTAAGTTTAATGTCCTCTGACTTCCACAAATGTCCCAATCTCTGCAGGGGCGCCAATCAGTGAATGTCTGTAGTTTATAAGTAATGTTCCTAGTTGCTCTCCACACCTCAGATCCACACAGAGCACTGACTCAACATTATAGTTAAATATTCCAAGTCTGATGCTAAGTTTAATGTCCTCTGACTTCCACAAATGTCCCAATCTCTGCAGGGGCGCCAATCAGTGAATGTCTGTAGTTTATAAGTAATTTTCCTAGTTGCTCTCAACACCTCAGATCCACACAGAGCGCTGACTCAACATTATAGTTAAATATTCCAAGTCTGATGCTAAGTTTAATGTCCTCTGACTTCCACAAATGTCCCAATCTCTGCAGGGGCACCAATCAATGAATGCCTGTAGTTTATAAGTAATGTTCCTAGTTGCTCTCCACACCTCAGATCCACACAGAGCACTGACTCAACATTATAGTTAAATATTCCAAGTCTGATGCTAAGTTTAATGTCCTCTGACTTCCACAAATGTCCCAATCTCTGCAGGGGCGCCAATCAGTGAATGTCTGTAGTTTATAAGTAATTTTCCTAGTTGCTCTCAACACCTCAGATCCACACAGAGCGCTGACTCAACATTATAGTTAAATATTCCAAGTCTGATGCTAAGTTTAATGTCCTCTGACTTCCACAAATGTCCCAATCTCTGCAGGGGCACCAATCAATGAATGCCTGTAGTTTATAAGTAATGTTCCTAGTTGCTCTCCACACCTCAGATCCACACAGAGCGCTGACTCAACATTATAGTTAAATATTCCAAGTCTGATGCTAAGTTTAATGTCCTCTGACTTCCACAAATGTCCCAATCTCTGCAGGGGCACCAATCAATGAATGCCTGTAGTTTATAAGTAATGTTCCTAGTTGCTCTCAACACCTCAGATCCACACAGAGCGCTGACTCAACATTATAGTTAAATATTCCAAGTCTGATGCTAAGTTTAATGTCCTCTGACTTCCACAAATGTCCCAATCTCTGCAGGGGCACCAATCAATGAATGCCTGTAGTTTATAAGTAATGTTCCTAGTTGCTCTCCACACCTCAGATCCACACAGAGCACTGACTCAACATTATAGTTAAATATTCCAAGTCTGATGCTAAGTTTAATGTCCTCTGACTTCCACAAATGTCCCAATCTCTGCAGGGGCGCCAATCAGTGAATGTCTGTAGTTTATAAGTAATGTTCCTAGTTGCTCTCCACACCTCAGATCCACACAGAGCACTGACTCAACATTATAGTTGAATATTCCAAGTCTGATGCTAAGTTTAATGTCCTCTGACTTCCACAAATGTCCCAATCTCTGCAGGGGCGCCAATCAGTGAATGTCTGTAGTTTATAAGTAATGTTCCTAGTTGCTCTCCACACCTCAGATCCACACAGAGCACTGACTCAACATTATAGTTAAATATTCCAAGTCTGATGCTAAGTTTAATGTCCTCTGACTTCCACAAATGTCCCAATCTCTGCAGGGGCGCCAATCAGTGAATGTCTGTAGTTTATAAGTAATTTTCCTAGTTGCTCTCAACACCTCAGATCCACACAGAGCACTGACTCAACATTATAGTTAAATATTCCAAGTCTGATGCTAAGTTTAATGTCCTCTGACTTCCACAAATGTCCCAATCTCTGCAGGGGCACCAATCAATGAATGCCTGTAGTTTATAAGTAATGTTCCTAGTTGCTCTCCACACCTCAGATCCACACAGAGCGCTGACTCAACATTATAGTTAAATATTCCAAGTCTGATGCTAAGTTTAATGTCCTCTGACTTCCACAAATGTCCCAATCTCTGCAGGGGCACCAATCAATGAATGCCTGTAGTTTATAAGTAATGTTCCTAGTTGCTCTCAACACCTCAGATCCACACAGAGCGCTGACTCAACATTATAGTTAAATATTCCAAGTCTGATGCTAAGTTTAATGTCCTCTGACTTCCACAAATGTCCCAATCTCTGCAGGGGCACCAATCAATGAATCCTTGTAGTTTATAAGTAATGTTCCTAGTTGCTCTCCACACCTCAGATCCACACAGAGCACTGACTCAACATTATAGTTAAATATTCCAAGTCTGATGCTAAGTTTAATGTCCTCTGACTTCCACAAATGTCCCAATCTCTGCAGGGGCGCCAATCAGTGAATGTCTGTAGTTTATAAGTAATGTTCCTAGTTGCTCTCCACACCTCAGATCCACACAGAGCACTGACTCAACATTATAGTTAAATATTCCAAGTCTGATGCTAAGTTTAATGTCCTCTGACTTCCACAAATGTCCCAATCTCTGCAGGGGCGCCAATCAGTGAATGTCTGTAGTTTATAAGTAATGTTCCTAGTTGCTCTCCACACCTCAGATCCACACAGAGCACTGACTCAACATTATAGTTAAATATTCCAAGTCTGATGCTAAGTTTAATGTCCTCTGACTTCCACAAATGTCCCAATCTCTGCAGGGGCGCCAATCAGTGAATGTCTGTAGTTTATAAGTAATGTTCCTAGTTGCTCTCCACACCTCAGATCCACACAGAGCACTGACTCAACATTATAGTTAAATATTCCAAGTCTGATGCTAAGTTTAATGTCCTCTGACTTCCACAAATGTCCCAATCTCTGCAGGGGCGCCAATCAGTGAATGTCTGTAGTTTATAAGTAATTTTCCTAGTTGCTCTCAACACCTCAGATCCACACAGAGCGCTGACTCAACATTATAGTTAAATATTCCAAGTCTGATGCTAAGTTTAATGTCCTCTGACTTCCACAAATGTCCCAATCTCTGCAGGGGCACCAATCAATGAATGCCTGTAGTTTATAAGTAATGTTCCTAGTTGCTCTCCACACCTCAGATCCACACAGAGCACTGACTCAACATTATAGTTAAATATTCCAAGTCTGATGCTAAGTTTAATGTCCTCTGACTTCCACAAATGTCCCAATCTCTGCAGGGGCGCCAATCAGTGAATGTCTGTAGTTTATAAGTAATTTTCCTAGTTGCTCTCAACACCTCAGATCCACACAGAGCGCTGACTCAACATTATAGTTAAATATTCCAAGTCTGATGCTAAGTTTAATGTCCTCTGACTTCCACAAATGTCCCAATCTCTGCAGGGGCACCAATCAATGAATGCCTGTAGTTTATAAGTAATGTTCCTAGTTGCTCTCCACACCTCAGATCCACACAGAGCACTGACTCAACATTATAGTTAAATATTCCAAGTCTGATGCTAAGTTTAATGTCCTCTGACTTCCACAAATGTCCCAATCTCTGCAGGGGCGCCAATCAGTGAATGTCTGTAGTTTATAAGTAATGTTCCTAGTTGCTCTCCACACCTCAGATCCACACAGAGCACTGACTCAACATTATAGTTAAATATTCCAAGTCTGATGCTAAGTTTAATGTCCTCTGACTTCCACAAATGTCCCAATCTCTGCAGGGGCGCCAATCAGTGAATGTCTGTAGTTTATAAGTAATGTTCCTAGTTGCTCTCCACACCTCAGATCCACACAGAGCACTGACTCAACATTATAGTTAAATATTCCAAGTCTGATGCTAAGTTTAATGTCCTCTGACTTCCACAAATGTCCCAATCTCTGCAGGGGCGCCAATCAGTGAATGTCTGTAGTTTATAAGTAATGTTCCTAGTTGCTCTCCACACCTCAGATCCACACAGAGCACTGACTCAACATTATAGTTAAATATTCCAAGTCTGATGCTAAGTTTAATGTCCTCTGACTTCCACAAATGTCCCAATCTCTGCAGGGGCGCCAATCAGTGAATGTCTGTAGTTTATAAGTAATTTTCCTAGTTGCTCTCAACACCTCAGATCCACACAGAGCACTGACTCAACATTATAGTTAAATATTCCAAGTCTGATGCTAAGTTTAATGTCCTCTGACTTCCACAAATGTCCCAATCTCTGCAGGGGCACCAATCAATGAATGCCTGTAGTTTATAAGTAATGTTCCTAGTTGCTCTCCACACCTCAGATCCACACAGAGCGCTGACTCAACATTATAGTTAAATATTCCAAGTCTGATGCTAAGTTTAATGTCCTCTGACTTCCACAAATGTCCCAATCTCTGCAGGGGCACCAATCAATGAATGCCTGTAGTTTATAAGTAATGTTCCTAGTTGCTCTCAACACCTCAGATCCACACAGAGCGCGGACTCAACATTATAGTTAAATATTCCAAGTCTGATGCTAAGTTTAATGTCCTCTGACTTCCACAAATGTCCCAATCTCTGCAGGGGCACCAATCAATGAATGCCTGTAGTTTATAAGTAATGTTCCTAGTTGCTCTCCACACCTCAGATCCACACAGAGCACTGACTCAACATTATAGTTAAATATTCCAAGTCTGATGCTAAGTTTAATGTCCTCTGACTTCCACAAATGTCCCAATCTCTGCAGGGGCGCCAATCAGTGAATGTCTGTAGTTTATAAGTAATTTTCCTAGTTGCTCTCAACACCTCAGATCCACACAGAGCGCTGACTCAACATTATAGTTAAATATTCCAAGTCTGATGCTAAGTTTAATGTCCTCTGACTTCCACAAATGTCCCAATCTCTGCAGGGGCACCAATCAATGAATGCCTGTAGTTTATAAGTAATGTTCCTAGTTGCTCTCCACACCTCAGATCCACACAGAGCACTGACTCAACATTATAGTTAAATATTCCAAGTCTGATGCTAAGTTTAATGTCCTCTGACTTCCACAAATGTCCCAATCTCTGCAGGGGCGCCAATCAGTGAATGTCTGTAGTTTATAAGTAATGTTCCTAGTTGCTCTCCACACCTCAGATCCACACAGAGCACTGACTCAACATTATAGTTAAATATTCCAAGTCTGATGCTAAGTTTAATGTCCTCTGACTTCCACAAATGTCCCAATCTCTGCAGGGGCGCCAATCAGTGAATGTCTGTAGTTTATAAGTAATGTTCCTAGTTGCTCTCCACACCTCAGATCCACACAGAGCACTGACTCAACATTATAGTTAAATATTCCAAGTCTGATGCTAAGTTTAATGTCCTCTGACTTCCACAAATGTCCCAATCTCTGCAGGGGCGCCAATCAGTGAATGTCTGTAGTTTATAAGTAATGTTCCTAGTTGCTCTCCACACCTCAGATCCACACAGAGCACTGACTCAACATTATAGTTAAATATTCCAAGTCTGATGCTAAGTTTAATGTCCTCTGACTTCCACAAATGTCCCAATCTCTGCAGGGGCGCCAATCAGTGAATGTCTGTAGTTTATAAGTAATTTTCCTAGTTGCTCTCAACACCTCAGATCCACACAGAGCACTGACTCAACATTATAGTTAAATATTCCAAGTCTGATGCTAAGTTTAATGTCCTCTGACTTCCACAAATGTCCCAATCTCTGCAGGGGCGCCAATCAGTGAATGTCTGTAGTTTATAAGTAATGTTCCTAGTTGCTCTCCACACCTCAGATCCACACAGAGCACTGACTCAACATTATAGTTAAATATTCCAAGTCTGATGCTAAGTTTAATGTCCTCTGACTTCCACAAATGTCCCAATCTCTGCAGGGGCGCCAATCAGTGAATGTCTGTAGTTTATAAGTAATTTTCCTAGTTGCTCTCAACACCTCAGATCCACACAGAGCGCTGACTCAACATTATAGTTAAATATTCCAAGTCTGATGCTAAGTTTAATGTCCTCTGACTTCCACAAATGTCCCAATCTCTGCAGGGGCACCAATCAATGAATGCCTGTAGTTTATAAGTAATGTTCCTAGTTGCTCTCCACACCTCAGATCCACACAGAGCACTGACTCAACATTATAGTTAAATATTCCAAGTCTGATGCTAAGTTTAATGTCCTCTGACTTCCACAAATGTCCCAATCTCTGCAGGGGCGCCAATCAGTGAATGTCTGTAGTTTATAAGTAATTTTCCTAGTTGCTCTCAACACCTCAGATCCACACAGAGCGCTGACTCAACATTATAGTTAAATATTCCAAGTCTGATGCTAAGTTTAATGTCCTCTGACTTCCACAAATGTCCCAATCTCTGCAGGGGCACCAATCAATGAATGCCTGTAGTTTATAAGTAATGTTCCTAGTTGCTCTCCACACCTCAGATCCACACAGAGCACTGACTCAACATTATAGTTAAATATTCCAAGTCTGATGCTAAGTTTAATGTCCTCTGACTTCCACAAATGTCCCAATCTCTGCAGGGGCGCCAATCAGTGAATGTCTGTAGTTTATAAGTAATGTTCCTAGTTGCTCTCCACACCTCAGATCCACACAGAGCACTGACTCAACATTATAGTTAAATATTCCAAGTCTGATGCTAAGTTTAATGTCCTCTGACTTCCACAAATGTCCCAATCTCTGCAGGGGCGCCAATCAGTGAATGTCTGTAGTTTATAAGTAATGTTCCTAGTTGCTCTCCACACCTCAGATCCACACAGAGCACTGACTCAACATTATAGTTAAATATTCCAAGTCTGATGCTAAGTTTAATGTCCTCTGACTTCCACAAATGTCCCAATCTCTGCAGGGGCGCCAATCAGTGAATGTCTGTAGTTTATAAGTAATGTTCCTAGTTGCTCTCCACACCTCAGATCCACACAGAGCACTGACTCAACATTATAGTTAAATATTCCAAGTCTGATGCTAAGTTTAATGTCCTCTGACTTCCACAAATGTCCCAATCTCTGCAGGGGCGCCAATCAGTGAATGTCTGTAGTTTATAAGTAATTTTCCTAGTTGCTCTCAACACCTCAGATCCACACAGAGCACTGACTCAACATTATAGTTAAATATTCCAAGTCTGATGCTAAGTTTAATGTCCTCTGACTTCCACAAATGTCCCAATCTCTGCAGGGGCACCAATCAATGAATGCCTGTAGTTTATAAGTAATGTTCCTAGTTGCTCTCCACACCTCAGATCCACACAGAGCGCTGACTCAACATTATAGTTAAATATTCCAAGTCTGATGCTAAGTTTAATGTCCTCTGACTTCCACAAATGTCCCAATCTCTGCAGGGGCACCAATCAATGAATGCCTGTAGTTTATAAGTAATGTTCCTAGTTGCTCTCAACACCTCAGATCCACACAGAGCGCGGACTCAACATTATAGTTAAATATTCCAAGTCTGATGCTAAGTTTAATGTCCTCTGACTTCCACAAATGTCCCAATCTCTGCAGGGGCACCAATCAATGAATGCCTGTAGTTTATAAGTAATGTTCCTAGTTGCTCTCCACACCTCAGATCCACACAGAGCACTGACTCAACATTATAGTTAAATATTCCAAGTCTGATGCTAAGTTTAATGTCCTCTGACTTCCACAAATGTCCCAATCTCTGCAGGGGCGCCAATCAGTGAATGTCTGTAGTTTATAAGTAATGTTCCTAGTTGCTCTCCACACCTCAGATCCACACAGAGCACTGACTCAACATTATAGTTAAATATTCCAAGTCTGATGCTAAGTTTAATGTCCTCTGACTTCCACAAATGTCCCAATCTCTGCAGGGGCGCCAATCAGTGAATGTCTGTAGTTTATAAGTAATGTTCCTAGTTGCTCTCCACACCTCAGATCCACACAGAGCACTGACTCAACATTATAGTTAAATATTCCAAGTCTGATGCTAAGTTTAATGTCCTCTGACTTCCACAAATGTCCCAATCTCTGCAGGGGCGCCAATCAGTGAATGTCTGTAGTTTATAAGTAATTTTCCTAGTTGCTCTCAACACCTCAGATCCACACAGAGTGCTGACTCAACATTATAGTTAAATATTCCAAGTCTGATGCTAAGTTTAATGTCCTCTGACTTCCACAAATGTCCCAATCTCTGCAGGGGCACCAATCAATGAATGCCTGTAGTTTATAAGTAATGTTCCTAGTTGCTCTCCACACCTCAGATCCACACAGAGCACTGACTCAACATTATAGTTAAATATTCCAAGTCTGATGCTAAGTTTAATGTCCTCTGACTTCCACAAATGTCCCAATCTCTGCAGGGGCGCCAATCAGTGAATGTCTGTAGTTTATAAGTAATTTTCCTAGTTGCTCTCAACACCTCAGATCCACACAGAGCGCTGACTCAACATTATAGTTAAATATTCCAAGTCTGATGCTAAGTTTAATGTCCTCTGACTTCCACAAATGTCCCAATCTCTGCAGGGGCACCAATCAATGAATGCCTGTAGTTTATAAGTAATGTTCCTAGTTGCTCTCCACACCTCAGATCCACACAGAGCGCTGACTCAACATTATAGTTAAATATTCCAAGTCTGATGCTAAGTTTAATGTCCTCTGACTTCCACAAATGTCCCAATCTCTGCAGGGGCACCAATCAATGAATGCCTGTAGTTTATAAGTAATGTTCCTAGTTGCTCTCAACACCTCAGATCCACACAGAGCGCTGACTCAACATTATAGTTAAATATTCCAAGTCTGATGCTAAGTTTAATGTCCTCTGACTTCCACAAATGTCCCAATCTCTGCAGGGGCACCAATCAATGAATGCCTGTAGTTTATAAGTAATGTTCCTAGTTGCTCTCCACACCTCAGATCCACACAGAGCACTGACTCAACATTATAGTTAAATATTCCAAGTCTGATGCTAAGTTTAATGTCCTCTGACTTCCACAAATGTCCCAATCTCTGCAGGGGCGCCAATCAGTGAATGTCTGTAGTTTATAAGTAATGTTCCTAGTTGCTCTCCACACCTCAGATCCACACAGAGCACTGACTCAACATTATAGTTGAATATTCCAAGTCTGATGCTAAGTTTAATGTCCTCTGACTTCCACAAATGTCCCAATCTCTGCAGGGGCGCCAATCAGTGAATGTCTGTAGTTTATAAGTAATGTTCCTAGTTGCTCTCCACACCTCAGATCCACACAGAGCACTGACTCAACATTATAGTTAAATATTCCAAGTCTGATGCTAAGTTTAATGTCCTCTGACTTCCACAAATGTCCCAATCTCTGCAGGGGCGCCAATCAGTGAATGTCTGTAGTTTATAAGTAATTTTCCTAGTTGCTCTCAACACCTCAGATCCACACAGAGCACTGACTCAACATTATAGTTAAATATTCCAAGTCTGATGCTAAGTTTAATGTCCTCTGACTTCCACAAATGTCCCAATCTCTGCAGGGGCGCCAATCAGTGAATGTCTGTAGTTTATAAGTAATGTTCCTAGTTGCTCTCAACACCTCAGATCCACACAGAGCACTGACTCAACATTATAGTTAAATATTCCAAGTCTGATGCTAAGTTTAATGTCCTCTGACTTCCACAAATGTCCCAATCTCTGCAGGGGCACCAATCAATGAATGCCTGTAGTTTATAAGTAATGTTCCTAGTTGCTCTCCACACCTCAGATCCACACAGAGCGCTGACTCAACATTATAGTTAAATATTCCAAGTCTGATGCTAAGTTTAATGTCCTCTGACTTCCACAAATGTCCCAATCTCTGCAGGGGCACCAATCAATGAATGCCTGTAGTTTATAAGTAATGTTCCTAGTTGCTCTCAACACCTCAGATCCACACAGAGCGCGGACTCAACATTATAGTTAAATATTCCAAGTCTGATGCTAAGTTTAATGTCCTCTGACTTCCACAAATGTCCCAATCTCTGCAGGGGCACCAATCAATGAATGCCTGTAGTTTATAAGTAATGTTCCTAGTTGCTCTCCACACCTCAGATCCACACAGAGCACTGACTCAACATTATAGTTAAATATTCCAAGTCTGATGCTAAGTTTAATGTCCTCTGACTTCCACAAATGTCCCAATCTCTGCAGGGGCGCCAATCAGTGAATGTCTGTAGTTTATAAGTAATGTTCCTAGTTGCTCTCCACACCTCAGATCCACACAGAGCACTGACTCAACATTATAGTTAAATATTCCAAGTCTGATGCTAAGTTTAATGTCCTCTGACTTCCACAAATGTCCCAATCTCTGCAGGGGCGCCAATCAGTGAATGTCTGTAGTTTATAAGTAATGTTCCTAGTTGCTCTCCACACCTCAGATCCACACAGAGCACTGACTCAACATTATAGTTAAATATTCCAAGTCTGATGCTAAGTTTAATGTCCTCTGACTTCCACAAATGTCCCAATCTCTGCAGGGGCGCCAATCAGTGAATGTCTGTAGTTTATAAGTAATTTTCCTAGTTGCTCTCAACACCTCAGATCCACACAGAGTGCTGACTCAACATTATAGTTAAATATTCCAAGTCTGATGCTAAGTTTAATGTCCTCTGACTTCCACAAATGTCCCAATCTCTGCAGGGGCACCAATCAATGAATGCCTGTAGTTTATAAGTAATGTTCCTAGTTGCTCTCCACACCTCAGATCCACACAGAGCACTGACTCAACATTATAGTTAAATATTCCAAGTCTGATGCTAAGTTTAATGTCCTCTGACTTCCACAAATGTCCCAATCTCTGCAGGGGCGCCAATCAGTGAATGTCTGTAGTTTATAAGTAATTTTCCTAGTTGCTCTCAACACCTCAGATCCACACAGAGCGCTGACTCAACATTATAGTTAAATATTCCAAGTCTGATGCTAAGTTTAATGTCCTCTGACTTCCACAAATGTCCCAATCTCTGCAGGGGCACCAATCAATGAATGCCTGTAGTTTATAAGTAATGTTCCTAGTTGCTCTCCACACCTCAGATCCACACAGAGCGCTGACTCAACATTATAGTTAAATATTCCAAGTCTGATGCTAAGTTTAATGTCCTCTGACTTCCACAAATGTCCCAATCTCTGCAGGGGCACCAATCAATGAATGCCTGTAGTTTATAAGTAATGTTCCTAGTTGCTCTCAACACCTCAGATCCACACAGAGCGCTGACTCAACATTATAGTTAAATATTCCAAGTCTGATGCTAAGTTTAATGTCCTCTGACTTCCACAAATGTCCCAATCTCTGCAGGGGCACCAATCAATGAATGCCTGTAGTTTATAAGTAATGTTCCTAGTTGCTCTCCACACCTCAGATCCACACAGAGCACTGACTCAACATTATAGTTAAATATTCCAAGTCTGATGCTAAGTTTAATGTCCTCTGACTTCCACAAATGTCCCAATCTCTGCAGGGGCGCCAATCAGTGAATGTCTGTAGTTTATAAGTAATGTTCCTAGTTGCTCTCCACACCTCAGATCCACACAGAGCACTGACTCAACATTATAGTTGAATATTCCAAGTCTGATGCTAAGTTTAATGTCCTCTGACTTCCACAAATGTCCCAATCTCTGCAGGGGCGCCAATCAGTGAATGTCTGTAGTTTATAAGTAATGTTCCTAGTTGCTCTCCACACCTCAGATCCACACAGAGCACTGACTCAACATTATAGTTAAATATTCCAAGTCTGATGCTAAGTTTAATGTCCTCTGACTTCCACAAATGTCCCAATCTCTGCAGGGGCGCCAATCAGTGAATGTCTGTAGTTTATAAGTAATTTTCCTAGTTGCTCTCAACACCTCAGATCCACACAGAGCACTGACTCAACATTATAGTTAAATATTCCAAGTCTGATGCTAAGTTTAATGTCCTCTGACTTCCACAAATGTCCCAATCTCTGCAGGGGCACCAATCAATGAATGCCTGTAGTTTATAAGTAATGTTCCTAGTTGCTCTCCACACCTCAGATCCACACAGAGCGCTGACTCAACATTATAGTTAAATATTCCAAGTCTGATGCTAAGTTTAATGTCCTCTGACTTCCACAAATGTCCCAATCTCTGCAGGGGCACCAATCAATGAATGCCTGTAGTTTATAAGTAATGTTCCTAGTTGCTCTCAACACCTCAGATCCACACAGAGCGCTGACTCAACATTATAGTTAAATATTCCAAGTCTGATGCTAAGTTTAATGTCCTCTGACTTCCACAAATGTCCCAATCTCTGCAGGGGCACCAATCAATGAATCCTTGTAGTTTATAAGTAATGTTCCTAGTTGCTCTCCACACCTCAGATCCACACAGAGCACTGACTCAACATTATAGTTAAATATTCCAAGTCTGATGCTAAGTTTAATGTCCTCTGACTTCCACAAATGTCCCAATCTCTGCAGGGGCGCCAATCAGTGAATGTCTGTAGTTTATAAGTAATGTTCCTAGTTGCTCTCCACACCTCAGATCCACACAGAGCACTGACTCAACATTATAGTTAAATATTCCAAGTCTGATGCTAAGTTTAATGTCCTCTGACTTCCACAAATGTCCCAATCTCTGCAGGGGCGCCAATCAGTGAATGTCTGTAGTTTATAAGTAATGTTCCTAGTTGCTCTCCACACCTCAGATCCACACAGAGCACTGACTCAACATTATAGTTAAATATTCCAAGTCTGATGCTAAGTTTAATGTCCTCTGACTTCCACAAATGTCCCAATCTCTGCAGGGGCGCCAATCAGTGAATGTCTGTAGTTTATAAGTAATGTTCCTAGTTGCTCTCCACACCTCAGATCCACACAGAGCACTGACTCAACATTATAGTTAAATATTCCAAGTCTGATGCTAAGTTTAATGTCCTCTGACTTCCACAAATGTCCCAATCTCTGCAGGGGCGCCAATCAGTGAATGTCTGTAGTTTATAAGTAATTTTCCTAGTTGCTCTCAACACCTCAGATCCACACAGAGCGCTGACTCAACATTATAGTTAAATATTCCAAGTCTGATGCTAAGTTTAATGTCCTCTGACTTCCACAAATGTCCCAATCTCTGCAGGGGCACCAATCAATGAATGCCTGTAGTTTATAAGTAATGTTCCTAGTTGCTCTCCACACCTCAGATCCACACAGAGCACTGACTCAACATTATAGTTAAATATTCCAAGTCTGATGCTAAGTTTAATGTCCTCTGACTTCCACAAATGTCCCAATCTCTGCAGGGGCGCCAATCAGTGAATGTCTGTAGTTTATAAGTAATTTTCCTAGTTGCTCTCAACACCTCAGATCCACACAGAGCGCTGACTCAACATTATAGTTAAATATTCCAAGTCTGATGCTAAGTTTAATGTCCTCTGACTTCCACAAATGTCCCAATCTCTGCAGGGGCACCAATCAATGAATGCCTGTAGTTTATAAGTAATGTTCCTAGTTGCTCTCCACACCTCAGATCCACACAGAGCACTGACTCAACATTATAGTTAAATATTCCAAGTCTGATGCTAAGTTTAATGTCCTCTGACTTCCACAAATGTCCCAATCTCTGCAGGGGCGCCAATCAGTGAATGTCTGTAGTTTATAAGTAATTTTCCTAGTTGCTCTCAACACCTCAGATCCACACAGAGCGCTGACTCAACATTATAGTTAAATATTCCAAGTCTGATACAAAGTTTAATGTCCTCTGACTACCAGAAATGTTCCAATATATGCTCCTATTTCCAAAATAAAATTATCAATGAACGATGACTGACTATGCCAGTTTGGTATTAACTGACAAGTGCACTCATGCACATGTTGGGCTACTCTGTTCTGGCAACTCTGATCTTCAGTTTAAACTCTGTTGAATTCATGCCATCAATGTTAATAGGAATATAATAATTATTAAAAACTTACTTTAAACATAGAAACCACAAACAATATGTTGCACGATTTATTGTCTGGCATATTTCGCTGCATCTCATTAGGTGCATACTGCAGAGTTATATTTCATATGAAGTGAATACATGAATTATAAATGAGTAAAACAGATAGTGATATATAACTCAGCAGTATGCGCCTGACGAGATGCATCAAATGTGCCAGGCAATCAATCATGCAATATATTGTTTATGGCTTCTGTGATTACGTTCACTAAGGGAAAACATTGTTTTGAAATTCTAAACACATACTGTCAATAATTTTATCCAGTCCTTCAACATCCCCTTGTCGAATAACAGTTCGTGTGCCTGGCAGTTTGATCATCTCCCGCAGCTCTTTGATCGTGAATGCTACCTGAAGTGGTCCTCTTCGCCCCACAACATGAACCTTGGTCACATGACTTTTGCGAAGGGCTTCCAAGGCATGCTCTGATATATCTGTTTTCTGAGAGACATTGTGAATAAATTATGGCAAAAATGTCGATGGAAACACACAAGACTGACATGCTTATACTCCTCTACTTGTCATGAGTCACTGAATGGCAATGTCGGGAGACAGGGTGGCCTAGAGGTAGGGCTTTACTTCAGACTAAAAAAAGTGCCAGGTTCAAGGTCAGTTGAGTTCAAAATTTTCAGTACCATTTTGTTTCAGATAAAACCTGTGAAGTCATATTCCCCTCTAATCTCTGGGTAGTGATTTGATGCCTAGTCGACTCAGATAAACGCAAAAATAGCAAATATCTTATGCACATGCTTTATGATAAAAACTCTCAGCTGTGGGAAATCATCAAGAGTAGAGTGAATGGCTGGTCACTTTTGCCAAAATTGTTACAGAAAACGTGATCAAACAAACAATATTTATAGAATGCATTGAAGCGGTAAAGCAAATATATGGTGTATTTTTAATGACTGTGTAGTGTTTGAAAATATTGCTGGTCCAAGTTTTGTATTTACTCTCTGTAAAGTTCCTGCAACATAATAGGTAAATACAAAACTTGGACCGGCAATATTTTCAAACACTGCAGTCATTAAAAATACACCCTGTATAGTGCTAACAAATGCTATGCCAAGTCAGATGTGCAAGCTAAAAGGAGCACATATTACAGTTTTGCTGCACACTGGCAACACAACAACCAAAGGTCCTTTTTGGGGCAGGGATTTATTTTTGTTAGATTGACGTGGACTGCCAGGACAACCCAGTGCACAATGATGCCAGGGAATGTTTTGGGAAGCAAAGGCGGCTGGTTTTGTTTTTGCCCTCGCTCACTTTAAACTCAAGCGTAGTCCATACAAACTGCTTCTAGTAGTTCTGGGCTGAATTTTGCGTGTGGATTTGCTTTTACCTATTAACAGTGTCCCTCACCATCATGCGAACCCACTCCGACTTCAGAGGTACTTGTAATTAATGTCTCCAAGTCAAGGATGACAGGTCAACATGCTAGTCCAGCTATCGGGTGTAAGAATTGAACCCCTTACCTTGGCATCAGCACACTGGATGTTTAAAGAACACTTTTTCTTATCCATTCGGCCTTGCTACGTATGCAGCTGGTGTGGTATCAACCACATGACCCATCAATTGTGGATTGGTTTATATAAATATGGTGCCAGCACCATGGAGCCAATATGCCTCAAGGCCTGGAAAAGGGTCTTTTACTAACTTTATACACAGGAGCCTAGCAGCTGTAACAGTAAAAGGGAGTAGCTTAGGAGTAAAGAGTTAAGGAATGCTGCGCATTCCTTGACTAGTGGGAAAACCATAGCTAGTGAACGTGTGTGCACGAATGAAGAAGTGTATCTAGGCTGGCACACACGTCACTTGGGGCCCAGCTAGCAGGGAGGTAGGAAAACATGTAAACATCCGAATTTGAGCATAACATCATGATGCTGTAGTTGAACGATTCGACAAATAAAGAATGATCTAAACAACGCGGAGTCTTGTGTGCTGTACGATCATCACGTGCCTTCTAACCTGTGTGTGTAACACCTCTACACTATAATACAGGTTGATTTGGTGCCTTTGACCTCAAGAAATATGGGATGTCGTGGAGAGAGTTACCGCCATGAAAGATTCTTGTGTCTGGGCGTCTGGAGAAGGAAGTTTTTAAGTAAATAATAATAAGAAACGCAACAGCTGAAAGCCCACCAAGGGGTAGTTGTTGTGGGTTCTCAGTGTATTTCTGTTTAAAAAGGAGATCGATTTCTCAGGCCAGCTCAGAAGGTTTGACTGATTAACTTATTTTTTTGAAAGACTGATGTTTTATCTAATTAATAGTATGAAATAACTTGAGCACTGACCAACGCTAATTGTATAATGAGATCAAGTAATGCCGTTTTGCATCAAAAATTAGTACACAAGCATATAAGAATGAACTCGCTGATTACATGTTATAACAACTTATGAAGTCTCGAGGTACCAGAAATGATTTCAACAGAACAATAACCTGCTCCAAATAAAACTCAAAGTAAAACAAAGAATGTTGAAAATTATGAGTTTTAGCTCATTCGACTGTTGAAGGTGAAGTCAAGGTTATATTGCAAATTCCATAATTGTTAAATCGATATTCTCAATACTCTCTACAGTCACTTCACTTAAGTGAAGGCATTGATGAATATAGTCAACTTGTCTCAAGTCAAAAGTTGTTACAAGAAATTTAACTGACCGTTGTTGGAATGCCACCTAACATATAACGGAGTGGATAGAGTCAGGTTTGAATCCAATTGTTGTTGACTGGATCATTTTTACGCTGAAACATATGAAAATGCCAGATTTTTGCTGAAACCGGGAGCAGTTGTCGGTTGAAAAATCGTGAAGGTGACCTTGCTTGACAGAAATTAAAGTCTAACGCTTACAGTCAATCGAGCAAGTAATCAAGCAGTTGGTTATCGAGCGTTATATCGAGCACAATCAACGACAGGAAAATAATTGGAAAGAACTGATTTCGACTTCGATTGAATTAGGAAATCCAGAGGTTTTTTTTTGTGTTCTGATCCTTTCAACGGTGTCGATTTCATTTAAGTTCTTTTATCAGGATTCGTGATTAGAACAGAAAATTTTCTTCGTCAGGATCTTCGATTGGAGTTGGTTTTTTGTTAGTATAGTTAGATAATAGATAATATTAGAGTAATTAATTGAACAGATTATGTATTGCTGCTGAATTTGAAATTAATATTGTTTGAAATATTTGTATATTGCTTAATAATTTCCATTATAGATTCTAGAATGGAACCCCAAGATTTTTCACAGGTACTGACTGGAGTTGGTGGGGCAATAGCAAGGTTGGATGCAGTGTTAAGACAACAAAATGTAAGCAGTGATGTTGAGAGATTTAATGGACAAGCAAACCAGTTTAAGAAATGGGTCATTTCTATTGAGAAACATGCTTATTTAGTAAACGCTACAGATGAGGAGAAAAAGAATTTGGCATACAGAACAAGTACAAGTCCAGTTTCTGACCATATAAGAAGAAAACTAGAAGCAGGAAGAGGTGAAACCTGGGAAGAATTTAAAGATGATCTCGCAAGAAAATACGCTGAACCAACGCATACTGTATATGAGAATACAATAAATCTTCGATCTCATAACAACCAGATTTATTGTTGCCTGTATGAACCCAAGTTTAGTTATCTAGATACGAGCAAGACTATGACAGGCTTTTTGGGGGCTCGTCCGGGATATTGTCATATTGATTTGGTTGCATATTCATGAACTTTTCACCAACATAACCTTGCATTTTGATTTACACATTAATAAGTAAGGGAGCTAACCAAATTTTCGACTACACTACATTTTTTCTAAGGGATTTAATTTTAGGAATATTACAAACAAGTGAAACACAAAATGTCTACCTTAGATAAATGCATTGAGCAAGGAATAAAGCTAGGTTATAAAGAAGAGAAATTGTCAGAATGGGCACAGAAAACGCACGCAGAAAACATTGCCCGTGAAGAAAGAGCGATAGAACGAGAGGAAAAGAAATCGCAGATGGAGGCCGAAGAAAAGAACTGCAGATGCAGATGCAAGCAGAGGAAAAGAAAATGCAGATGCAGATGCAGATGCAAGCAGAGGAAAAGAAAATGCAGATGCAGATGCAGGCAGAGGAAAAGAAATCGCAGATGGAGGCCGAAGAAAAGAAACTGCAGATGCAGATGCAGATGCAGGAAATGGATGGCATAAAACACCCAATTCTCTATGTAAGCCGCAAATTAAAGAAGGCTGAGACTCGGTATGCCACAGTTGAATTGGAGTGTCTGAGCCTAGTGTTTTGTATATTGAGATTATCGAAGTTCCTCTTAGGGAGTCACTTTGTGGTCCTCACTGACAGTTCGCCATTATTAGTCCTTAACCAGGGGTCGCCTAAAAACCATCGGCTACAAAGATGGTGTCTTCTACTTCAAGATTTCGACTTCGAAAATCCGCCACATCAGAGGCACCGACAACATTGTGGCTGACCTTTTGTCACGGCAAGTGAATGCGCCAGTAGAATGACTCTGATCACATCGACCATTAGCCATATTATAAACTGTGATACTTTTAGTCGGTTGCATATTACAGTGGAACTCTACACCTGCTAGAGTACTCTCAGTGATTAGTTGAATTACGACACCCAAGAACATGATACGTTACTTTGAGAACTATACCATCAAGTGCCTAAGCGCTAGAACACTTCCAGCAAGAAACAGTAACTGTGTTTGTGTCAACCAATAAGATCAACCAACGAACTAACTCCGAATTCTGTAAGAGCTCGTTATATTGGACATTAAGAACATGCCATACTTGCTGTTACTACGTAACTTTACAAACAGCCGAAACAGAACACCATCGACTACGACACTCAAGATACAGCCCTACTAGCTTTACCATTCATGGCATAACACGCTAGCGACAGGAGGACGACGCGCACATCATCGTTGGATTTAATTAATTAATTAGTTTAGGATTAAATATGTATTATATTTCCATTATTGTTGTATATAAATTGTATTCACCTGTAATTTGTACATATTCGACATTAATATTACAGGCGGTACCATTCCTAAGCTAAAGAACCGTCCTATACAATTGTCTCTATTTAAATTGTAACCCATTTGTCATTCATCGTACGAGAAGTACGTATTTACTTAAAGGGCAAATATCGCCTAGCCCATTTTTTCTAAGGGCAATAACACTTACCTCAACTTTAATTATATATTTTAACCAAATACTATTTTTAATGAAAATTGAGTGAATGACTGTGTGAATGGATTAAATGAGAGAACGATACACTTAGCGGACAAATTGTACGCAAACCGTATTTATTTTAATTTGTCTGCGTCTTTCATGTAAACTGTATGACTTGTCTAATTTGTGAATACATGTGTAGTACTTAGTTTAATAGTGAGTTAATATACTTAGTTTAGCAGTTAGGATACATCTAAGCACCACTACTTGGAATGCCTGATCATGTATTGCACACAGTGCAGTATTTCATGATTGAGGTTATCCCAACTCGTGACGCTTGGAAATACGCCACACATTCAGCACACACAGTACACAAACCTTAAAACTCAACACTATCAAGTTAAAATACAGTCACTTTATTATAAACATCAACTAATTAGTCAAAGCACACTAACAAGCCAACAGGGACACTTGTAGTATGAGGGGGATAAAATGACAAGGTAACTACATATTTAGCATTAGATAACATACGGGAGTAAAAGTGTATAGAAATACACACACAAATCAAGATTTGAAGGTGTACTTATTTAGCCAAGACTTCGGTCTTGTTAACCCTCTATTATATAGGGGTTATTTGTCTGGGTACCATTTTGGGTACTATGAGAAGGGCAAGTTGTAAATACAACTACTAAAATGCCACGTAACTTCGGTCTGATAAGCATACTTAAGCACACGAGAGACAGGGATCTCTGCACCAAATCAGACAAGTGTTGTATGGTAGAATACATGAGTTTTTAGTGCTAGTAGGTAGGTTGCCAGGTTACTATCCACCAAACTACAACACCAACTGTAGGTGAGTCGGTGACAGAATTAGAACGGATCTAATTCCCAACAACAAATCATGTCACGGGGGAGGGGGGAATCCTGTCACCGCCTCACCAGCATATCTAGTAAAGGGCTGCAATTCCAGCCCAAGGGAAACCATTGAGTCGAGCAGGACCCAAATAATCTAGAACCTTCTAGATAGAGATGGTCACCAAGTCCATGATTCCGTGGACACTGATGTGGCCCGCCTAATGCGGGGTCCACGAGGAACTCGGACAGAGTTACCGCCCGTGTCGAGTTAGGACACGCGGAGACCGGCAGAGGACGAATGGACTTGAGAGAGGCAACAGGGCCTGCCTTTGAGGGACTCTATAGATATCAATAGATATATAGACATAGGCTAGATAGTTTGCTAGACTGTTAAATGATACTTATGTGTGTGATGTTTCCTATTTGACAGATGTGATATAGCGCGGGTCTGTTTACCCACTGCGCCAACGCATACTGTATATGAGAATACAATAAATCTTCGATCTCATAACAACCAGATTTATTGTTGCCTGTATGAACCCAAGTTTAGTTATCTAGATACGAGCAAGACTATGACACTGATCCACAACACGCATTCTCAGTATTGCGACAGACTAGACAAAATACTACAGAAAGTGTACAGATATACAGTGACAGGTTAATCAATTTAGTGGAAGAGTCATTTTTAGGACAGAATGTACGAGCTGAAGAAGTGGAACGGATGTTAGTAGGGATTTTTGTTGATGGGATTAGGTCAGATGGATTGAAATTTAAATTATTAAGAGAGAATCCTGCAAGATTGTCACAAGCGGTAGATATCGCTATACAAGAGGAAAGCTTGAGGAGAAGGTTTAGATTAAGGGTAGGACGAGAGTTAGGTAGTAGTTCGGAAGATAGAATTGAAGAACCTATGGAAATAGGACAGTATAGACATGGATGGAGAGGAAGACGAGGAGAAATACAGATGGTACAAAGAAACGATAACGTATATAATCAAGGTAGAGGAGGACAAGTGAGAAATACTGTAAGAAACATGGAAGGTAACACAAATAACTCGAATGTGGTTTGTTGGGGATGTCACCAACGTGGGCACTTTTTTCGCTTTTGTGGTAACAGACGTGTCCCATCGAATACACAAAATAATAGAGCTGTTCAGACGAGTACACAGAATAGAACTGCAAATGGCAGACCAGCAAATAGGAATTATGGAGACATGCAGAGAAATTTTAGAAGCTCAGGAAATCAGGGAAATTGGCATCCCGCTTACTGAACAGGATCGGCAGTAGGGGGGAAGATAGTAAGGTCCAAAAGGGGCATCAATGTATTAAAAACCCAAAGGATGAGTATAATAGGACATTTAGAAATAAAAAAACAAGCCGAGATAAAACAATTGTCATTAAATATGGTAGATCCTAGTTCATGTATAGTACAGATAGGAAAATATAAAGTTAGAACATTAGTTGATTCGGGAGCACAAGTTAGCGTGATTAAAGAAGCATTTTTATATCGAATGTTAAAAAATTGTAAAATATTTAGAATTCAGGAGAATCTTCATTCGGTAACGGGACAAAAATTAGAAGTGCTAGGACAAACGATGATAAACTTGAAATTAGGAGGGATAAATGTCAGGCATATGTTCCATGTGGTCAAAAATTTAAATAGAAATATGATATTGGGTAGAGATTTTTTATTGAAAAATGGGGTGAGACTTTTATTTGATTTGCATAAATTAAAATTCCAAGATGTTTACGTAGATTTAGAAGAAGATATGCATGTGTCGACACTAGTTAGAGTCAAAACGACCATGAATTTAAAACCACAGTCAGTTAATTTGATACAAGCAAAGCTGAAGAGAAACCCGTATTATGTAGCAGGAAACATAGTCAGAATCACTGAATTGCAAAAAGAAATAATTGATGAGCCAGGTTTGGAAGTTCCGGATGGAATAATAGAATTGGATAAAAGTTTAACATTTCCAGTGATGGTTATTAATAACACAGGTAGAGAAATTAAATTATACAGAGGATGTGTAATAGCCAAGCTAGAACATAACGTTAGTGACATATTGACAACAGATAGAGTAAATATGGCAGGCATAAGTTATTCAGAAACCTCTAGTGAAAGAATTAATAACAGGCGCGGATGCGGACGAAAAGGGAACGTAAGAATGGATGAATTGATCCATCCATCCAGAAGAAATACAGCCCAAATACATTCACTAGACAAAGTGACAAGGGAACAAGAATTGTTGGCACAGTTAAAAACTCCGCCAGAAAATAAGGAAGTATTAGAACAACTTATAAAACAAAATCAGGATGTGTTTGCAATTAATGATTTAGAATTGGGAAAGACAAAAACAGTTACAATGGAAATAGATACGGGAGACCATCCACCAATTAGTTTAAAACCATATAGAACTCCATTAAGAAATAGAGAAGTCGTAGAAAAGGCAATAGAAGATATGTTGAAAGCAGGCATAATAACAAGATCAAAATCAGAATGGTCATCTCCGGTCGTCATAGTAGCCAAATCTGATGGTTCGAACAGGTTCTGTTGCGACTACAGGGCGTTGAACAAAATTACTAAGAATGTAGCGTACCCATTGCCGGTGATTGATGATATTTTGGGGTTACTTAATGGCTCTACATATTTCACAACGCTGGATGCAAGGGCAGGATTTTGGTGTATTCCGATGTCGAAGGACGCGCAAAAGAAAAGTGCCTTTTGTACTCATATGGGTTCTTACGAATTCTTACGTATGCCATTCGGTCTCAAAAATGCACCGTCTCACTATATGTTCTTAATAAATGAAGTACTAGACGGTATGCAAAATTTTGCCCTGGCCTATATAGATGACATATTGATATTTACGAAAGGGAATGTGGAGAATCATTTGAAACATATTAGACTAGTATTTGACAGATTAAGAAGGCATGACGTTAAATTAAAGCTTAGTAAGTGCCAGTTTTTAAAGACAGAAACAAAATATTTAGGCTATATAATAAATAGGGAAGGTATTAAACCAGACCAGGACAAGATAAAGGTTATTAAAGAATTACCTCCTCCAACTAATGTTAAGGAAGTGCGTGCGTTTATAGGTACGTGTGCGTATTATAGAAGGTTTGTACCAGCATTTTCAAGGATAGCAATACCTATTACGAATTTAACCGGAAAATACGCTAGATTTAAGTGGGATGATGAGTGTCAAAAAGCGTTCGAACTTTTAAAAGATAGCTTAACAGTGGTACCATTATTGACACATCCAGACTTGAATAAACAGCTAATACTATACACAGATGCTTCAGACAACGCAATAGGAGCATGTTTGGTTCAACCATATGAAGGAGAAGAATCTGGAATACCAGGGGTTAAAAATGAAAGACCAATCTATTTCTTGTCTCATAAACTCAGCAAGACTCAAAAGAAATGGCCGATTATTGAGAAAGAAGCATATGCTATACACTACGCTCTTCAAAAATTAAATTACTATTTACATAACGCCAATTTCATTATTAGAACTGACCACATGCCATTAAAGTCGATATTAGAAGCACCAATACAAAATAGGAAAATACAAACGTGGGCATTGAATTTACAGGGATACAATGCTAAGGTTGAATATGTTTCAGGGAAACATAATACATGCGCCGACCTTTTGTCTAGGATCCCATATACACAGTCGTCAGGGAACACGGAAGATGAAGCTGAACCAGAGATAGACGATCGAAACTGGCAAGTAAATATATTAGATTCTGCCATAATAAATAGGGAAGAATTTGAGAGTTTACCATCGGATCAAGAGTCTGAACATAGAACAGAAGACCCACATTTAGAACAGTTTGATATGAAAACAGAACAAGAATTAGATCCAAAAATAGTACAGATAAAAAGAAAACTGAAAGAAACAGGGGAAAATAGTTTTAAAAGAAAGTTTGTAGAGTTACAAGAAGATAATCAATTATATTATATCAGTGAAAAAGGTGAAGGAGTAAGAAAATATATTCCGAAACATTTAGAACAAGAAGTCTTAAAGGCATATCACGATAATAATGGTCATTTTGGACGTGATAAGTTAGTGAAGGCTATTAGCAGTAAATATTACTGGCCGAATTTATTCAAAAGCGTATATGAATATGTTGAAGCGTGTGAAAAGTGTAGGTTAAGAAACATGAAGATAATCAAATGTCCTTTACAAGATACCGATATTCCTCAATTTCCAATGCAGAAAGTAAGTTTGGATATTTCAGGTCCTCATCCAAAAACATTATCGGGAAATGTATACCTACTACATATAGTTGATTCATATAGTCTCTGGCCAGAAGTTTATCCAATTCCAGACAAGAGTGCGGATTCAGTTATAAATATGCTTTTACAAGAATTTATACCAAGGTTTGGGTGTCCACAAATAATACTTACAGACAATGGGAAAGAATTTGTAAATAGAAAGTTTGAAAAATTGGTAAAAGATTTGAATATAAAACACATTAGGACTTCATATTACAGACCAACTTCTAATGCTAAAAATGAGAGACAACATAGAACACTATACAATATTCTAGCGAAAAATGTAGAAGAACACGATATGGATTGGGATCTTTATTTGGGGATAGCATTAGCGGCGATACGTACACACGAAAATGAAGGAACAGGTTTCTCACCATTTTACTTAGTACATGGGAGAGAACCAATATTGCCAATTGATAATTTATTAAAGCCTAGGAGAAAATATCTGGGGGAAGATTTTCAGGAAACAAGGTTGCAAGAGATGCACAAAGCACATGTACGTTTAAGAAATAATATAATTAAGGCTAGAGAAAGACAGAAGAAATACGCAAATAAAAATGCACACTTACAAGAGTTCAACATAGGTGATAGGGTGTATTACAAAAAACATAGAAAAAACTCTAAGTTTGATGCTCATTGGGTCCCGGGATACTATATTTTAGAAAAAAAGGGTCCAGTGTCATATACTATTAAGAATCAAATTTCAGGGCATGTTGCACGTTCACATGTAGAGCACTTAAGGCGGGATAATGAGGAAAGGGATGCAGAGAATAGTAATAATAATTATTGTTCCGAAGAAATATTGTCAGGTGGACAGATTGTCAGACAATCGGTATATCCAATACCTATAGAGAATGGGAAACAACTGACAACAGCATCTACTACAGCTGAACAAGAAGAAACAGTACCAAAAACAGTCATGACGGAGGAAAATAACATGTATGACGATTATATTAGCGAAGAATCAGTCAAAGAAAAAATAGAACCTCCATTTATGAATACAAGACAGGCTGTAAAAAGAAAGTTAGATAGTCAGAAAGAAAAAGAAATTAAGAGGCAAAGGAAACTTAGAGTGAGTTCTTCAAGTGGTGAAGATATGCCATTATTTGAAAATTTGTTGAGACGGCAAGACAGGAAAATTAGATTGGATTTAGAAAGGAAGAAATTAGCGGTTGCTAGTAATGGATATACAGATGGGGAAGAAGAAATGGATGAAAAGTCAGAAACTGATGAAGAAGCTGATATGAAAGAAGATAGCTCTCCTCGGGAGGATAGCGACATTGATGTAGATATTGCAATTATAGAAAAAAATTTGAAGTTATTAAGAAAATGGAGAAGAGATAGATAAATAGCCTGGAAGAATATTCTGCAGATGGCAGATAGAAGAAGAAGTTAGACACGATATTTTTGTGTTTACAAAGAAGATGGTTGGTAAATAACTTAAGCAAGAGTTGTTGGGAGGAATATACATAATATGGTAATAACTTGAGACTTATTGGTATATGTTTTGTGATCATGTTGGTTTTTAAATGAAGTGTGGAGTTTTTCTTAAACGGAAAACAATTATTGAGTAGTCATAAAATGGTCTTGCATTTCATTATATATGTTTAATTTGATTAATGTGTGGGGATAAATATGATGTCAAAGAATGAGGGGGTTGATATGGTTTAGTCAATTTTTTGGACTTCAATGGTGTTTTATGAAATGTGAAGAATAAGTTAACTTAGCTGGTTATTTTTACAATGTTTTGGTTTTATTGAGTTACCCTGAGTGTGTTTAAAATGATTATTGGTTGGACGTTCAGTTAGAAGAAACAGATGACTTAAAGTAGTTGAGTCGTTTAACGTATATAACGTTTATAAATAGAAGTTGAGGGTGAAACATGATGGAGTTAAGGGGGAAGAAGTAGTGGTTAGTGAAGTGACTCAATATGTTGTAATAGAGGAGTATGTTGATATTATTGGGTTCGCAATGTAAATGTTTGGGTTAAAAATAGGAGCTGGGTTGAACAGCGTTTAATGGGAAAATAAGGGGGGAATGCCAGCTTGAGTTTTGGCATTTAAATAAGTTGGAAGAAGAAGATTATATGTAACAGTATACTAATAATTTGGAGTTTTTTTTTTGAAGGAATGGTAAACTTGAACTTGACGAGGTGAATGATACAAAAGCTGGTAGTTTTGGATTAACATATTTTTTTGATAATAACGATTATTATTGACGGAAACTGAAGATAAATTTTGAAACTTTATTTTTATAAAGTTTTGAGAATGTATGGGAAGAGAAAGGTGATTACTTCTTACTTTTTCCTTACTTTTTCTTATTTATTTTAGGTGCGCACCTACCAAATCTAACCTACCAAATCTAACCTAACCAATCTAACCTACCCAATCTAACTATTTTTTTCTGTCTATCCTAGAATAGTGAGAGTGTTTTTTTTTTTTTTTTTTTTTTTTTTTTTGCGTATCCTTTTACAGGACTTAGCTGTCAACAGCAGCATCTTTCAGCTGTCTGTTGATCTCTTGGCAAGATTACGCTCAGTAGTTTGCCATTGCTTTCTGAGCGGCCGGCTCAGTATCCGCAAGTCACGAGCGGGGGTCGAACCACCTCAGTTCTCGCTCCGCTGCGAGACTCTGCGTGATAAACGGGATTACAGAGAGAAAGTGTTGTAACCCCACAGCCAGAGAGACCGGCAGTGAGAGTGTGAGAATGTGAATAAGGGAGAAATAAAAGATAAGGGGAATATCTTCAGTTTTGTCAATCATAATTTAGATGGACACTTTAAATTTAAAAGCGGTTCGCTTATGGAGAATTTTATGGAGAGTTTTGTAGCGAGTTTTCTAGAGAACTTTATAACGAGTTTTGTAGAGGGTTTCGGTATTATTGTCTCTGGTTAGCAATTGGCTATGATGAGATAGGAGAATGAGAATTGAGTTAGGAATTATATGGAATTGTTGTTAATTGTGGTATAGAGATGTATAGTTAAGTGCTTAAGAGTTGGGGTTGAGATTTTTTCAGGGAAAAATTCTCTTTGAAGAAGGGGAGGTATATGTAACAGTAAAAGGGAGTAGCTTAGGAGTAAAGAGTTAAGGAATGCTGCGCATTCCTTGACTAGTGGGAAAACCATAGCTAGTGAACGTGTGTGCACGAATGAAGAAGTGTATCTAGGCTGGCACACACGTCACTTGGGGCCCAGCTAGCAGGGAGGTAGGAAAACATGTAAACATCCGAATTTGAGCATAACATCATGATGCTGTAGTTGAACGATTCGACAAATAAAGAATGATCTAAACAACGCAGAGTCTTGTGTGCTGTACGATCATCACGTGCCTTCTAACCTGTGTGTGTAACACCTCTACACTATAATACAGCTCAATGGCTACAGACACCTGCCTCAGGTGCCAACGCAGGTAAAAAATATGGGCATTAGAAAATGTCCTTAGGAAGTTTTGGCTGAGTCGCCCATCAAGTGCCTATTAGTCTAAAATATGGGCCTAACACATTCTCTGTGGGGAGTCTGGGTAGCGTAGTGGCGCAACACTCACCTGCTGACCAGGAAGTCAAGGGTTCAATCCGCTGCTGGGTGGATTAAGATTTTTCCCAAGTGACCTGGGCACCAAGAATGTCTCAGGAAGTAGAAGTGGCCGGCGTGATACTGACCTCATCATGCATTGAGTGCTGTTTCATTCATTCATTCAGTAACATGTCCTCTGCAGAACCTCGCTGCCATAACAACCTTCATGAAAACCCCTCGATCAAAAGCAAGATGTCCCGCATCCGATACACCCATCTGGAGATCATCCGCCACATCCTGCACCCATCTTCTATTTGGGCTTTATCTTCCTCTCTTCCCAGGCACATACCCCTCCATTAATGTTCTCTCCAAACTTTCGTGACGTTTCAAGTGACCAAAATATTTCAATTTTCTTTGTTTTATCGTCTTTAATAGCCAACCTTCTTCAATATTCAGCTCTTGAAGTATGGATGCATTTGTTCTTTTCTTTATCCAAGATATTCTTAGAACCCTGTCTATAACATTTATATTCAAAGGCATCTATGCACTCTTCAGCTTGTTTAGTAAGTGTCCAGGTCTCACAGGTGTGTGTTGCAATGGGAAAAATGCATGCTCTTATAAATCTAATTTTTGTAGTGTGTGCCATTTCGTCTATAAAAATATAGTCTAGCACTGTATGCTTGATGCGCCTTGAAGCGTGATAAGGATTCTTGACTTTGACTGACATTCTCTGTGAACCATGCAAGTGCAGTAGCTGGTATGTGTTTGAATCCCCTTTGAGGTGCAGATTTTGTTTGCGGTGACTCAACTAAAATAGGTTTCTGGGCAAGTACAGGCAGCAAGTATGGTGGTCACCACATTACATGTCAAGAAACGATTGATCTAAACATATGAGGCTAGGACCAAATATATCGGTTGTATTTTTAATGACTGTGCAGTGTTTGAAAATATTACCGGTCCAAGTTTTGTATTCAACCTCTGTAAAGTTCATGCAACATAATAGGTAAGTACAAAACTTGGTCCGGCAATATTTTCAAACAATGCGCAGTCATTAAAAATACACTCCGTACCTAGTGATGCAAAAAAACGGTCCTTTACTTTTTTTTTTTTTACTTACCATATCCCCATTATGTCACATGGCATGGAAACAAGGTCTTTAACTTTAACTGAAATGAACTTAACAGTATAGATAAAATACCTCTAAAATGCTGATTGGGGTGAGAAGAATACGAGCTACATCCAATGCTACATTTCCATGGCCCAAAACAACAGCAGATTCACAGTCCAAATTCACTTGAAGCTGGAGGAAGAAAAACACAGCATGTCAACTAAGACTTGTGTAAGAACAGTAAAACACATGAAATAATGTGTATGCAAACTTTCAGTTTTCTGTATCTTTTACTCTCCGGTCTTCGATCAGATCTGTTAAAGGTTATTTGTCTATTGCAATTTTATTGTAAACTTCCACATTCTTTTTTTTTTTCATTCACTCACTTTGAACTCGAGGTAATGCACACACTTGCCACTAGCAGTGAGTTAAAAAGTTTGTTGCATATTCTTTACAGGATGCAGAAGTCAACTCCAGCTGTTTTTGGCAGTTTGTGAATACTGGGAAAGTTTACATTCTGTAGTTTGCCATTGCTTTCTGAATTACCAGCACTCATACCATTGTATAGAAACCAATGCAAGACAGCCTGCATCCAAATCGTCCACAGCTGTGTCTCGAACGTGGTATGTGGGATTATGAATTGCATTCACAACCTCTTTGCCACAAAGCCAGCTACTGACAGTAGTGAGTACACTGGACAGACTTGTGCATGAAGGTTAGCTTGTCCTATTATTAGTGTCACTCCTCATTAAATCAAAACAATGACAATAAAACAACAAACCCCAGCTCTCCTCAACTACATCGAAACAATGATAATAAAACTAAGCAAATCTCAGCTCTCTGCAATTACATCAAAATATTAACAATAAAACTAAGCAAATCCCAGCTCTCCTCAATTACATCAAAACAATGACAATAAAACTAAGCATTTATACAAATACAACAGCAAAAGAGGAAATGGGAAGAGGGACAAACCTCCTTATCCTGTGGTAAACCATTGTACCAGCCTACAAATGACCTTGCTGTTATTACATTTGGAAGATTTTCTCCTGGAATGCCTAATGTTTTGTTAGCTGATGCCCCATAACACTGAAAATATGTAAGAACAGATTTATGTTTAACAATTTTATCATGGAATTAATTACAAAGGTGTCAATTAAATAAAATAAATAAAATATGTGTTCTTCCATTTTACAATTCTGAGAAAGTTTATACAAATACAGTGTAACATATATTATGGTTCCAAATTGCTGTTATATCAGTCGAGGGAGCAGAGTTGGGGTAAGCACCCAACCTAGCAAAATACCCCCATGACTTGTGCATTCATCCCCTCTGGCATCAAAAGTCCAACTCCTGGCCTTCACGTGGTGGAACTGTTTTAACTAACAAGAGAAGGGGGCAACGGCAAGTCACTGGTGCTGTAAAACCAGACTGCTCTAGATATGTTTGTACGTACATACATGTGCAGACATGTGTGTACAGACATACATATCTAAACTTAGTAAGACCATAGTCTACTCTAGCAAAGGAAAGGTGTTGAAGATGGAGGCAACCAGCCAGGAGGTGCACCACAGATCAGTATGCCACACAATCACGCCAGCGAATAGAAGAAGAAATATATATTATTACTTCTAGTAATTTATAAGTAACCAAAGTGGGTTGGCAGTTACTCTCCGAAGTGAAGTGATCAAGCCGTCTGTGTTGTGCTCCGAAAGTTGTGGGTTCAATTCTGGGCTGTCTTTCGGTACGCAAGTGCATTTTTCTTGGAGACTCCTGGGGATCATCATTGGAGCTACGGAGTTTGTGCTTTGTGTGATGCTTTCGGCAGGCCACCCTGCAGAAAGAGACTGAGCCATATGGGATTAATCCCGGTGCAATGAAGTTGATCCTCTCGACTTTTAAGACTCAATCAAAGCGTAAACCACTTCAGGAATGTAGAAGCCACTGTATCTTAGTGGCTGACCTGGGGTGGTTCTTCTTTTGTCATCATGAAGCTTTGATGTTCTTCAGTTTTAAATATATTAAATGTGAGGTATATAAATATACTCCTCAATTCATGTGTATGGCATGAACATTACAAAGAGTGTACACCATAACAAATATTGTGGTCTCTATTATCTCTTTTAGTAGAAATTTCAGCTGCACTGTCATCATCCTTTTACTGTTAGATTTAATTCCAAGCATATTCTAAGCTGTGCTGGGTCTACAACAAAACCTACTATGTAGTTAGCCCTTCCATTTCTTGCTTCTTCCGAATACAATAATATTCAGCTGCAAACGTCTGCAGATGTTTCTTTGTATTCTTGTGTCTGTTATTCTCATTACATTAAATGTTTTTGGTTCGCTCACTTTGAATTTGAGCGTAGTCCATAGTGGACTGATTTTTTGTGTATGGGCTAGCTTTCCCCATTACCAGTGTGCCTCACCATCAGGCAAACCCAATCTGACTTCAAAGGTATTAATTTTATATTTCTTCATTTCTTCTATTTAAAACAACATTATCCTGAAAACATACAATAAACATGTGTCTCTACTATCAATCAGACTTGCAATATTACACTGTAAACATACAATAAACATTAGTCTCTCTACTGTCAACCAGACTTGCAACATTACATTATAATGTTTATTGAATTCAATAAACAATTAGTTCAATAAACATTCAATATATATTAGTCTCTCTGCTATCAACCAGACTTGTAACATTACATTATAAACATTCAATAATTATAAGACTCTCTACTACCAACCAGACTTGCAACATTACACTGCAAACATACAATAAACATTAGCCTCTCTATTATCAACCAGACTTGCAACATTACACTGCAAACACACAATAAACATTAGTCTCTCTACTATCAACCAGACTTGCAATATTACACTGTAAACACACAATAAACATTAGTCTCTCTACTGTCAACCAGACTTGCAACATTACATTATAATGTTTATTGAATTCAATAAACAATTAGTTCAATAAACATTCAATATATATTAGTCTCTCTGCTATCAACCAGACTTGTAACATTACATTATAAACATTCAATAATTATAAGACTCTCTACTACCAACCAGACTTGCAACATTACACTGCAAACATACAATAAACATTAGCCTCTCTATTATCAACCAGACTTGCAACATTACACTGCAAACACACAATAAACATTAGTCTCTCTACTATCAACCAGACTTGCAACATTACATTATAAACATTCAATAATTATTAGTCTCTCTACTATCAACCAAACTTGCAACATTATACTTAAACATTACCAAAACAACAGCTGAGTAAGCACGACGTAGATCTCTCAGAGAAAAGTCCCGACCAATTTCAACATTGCCAAAGAAATTGCAGCGCTCATTCTGGGCAGTGTTTGTGAAGGTATTAATCACATTCTGAAAAAATGTCAACCTTTAAGGCAACGTTCTCATATTCATCACAATAAAAGAACAGCCACTCCTACTAAAGTTAATATACAGGAATCATATTAAGAAAGCTAAAGGACTATGTTCCATTCCATCATGGTTTATAATTATGGTAGACAATGGTAGGCAGATGGTTTATTATAGGCCCATATTGTTGTTGGACAACAGGGATCCTGGTTCAAGGACATAATAAAAATAACTTACTTTATGCTGATGACACTGTCTTGATAGCAACAAGTCAGAAGGAACCACAGAAAGTGATAGATACAGTAGTTGTAGAAAGTTAGAGAAAAAAATGGCCTCTGCTTGAATAATAGAAAGACAGAAGATGATATCAAAGAAACAGATTGTGCCTAAATGTGCAATTAAAGTAAATGTTATTTTGGGGCAAGTGCAGAAATTCAGATATCTGGGCATGTGGATAACATCAGATGGAAGATACATCTCAGAGATAAAGAACAGAATAAGACAAGCAAAAACTGCATTCTACCAAGTGAAGAACATTTTATGCAATAGGTCCTTGTCCTTGGAAGTTAGAAAAAAAGAGTTCTTGTATTTTACACAGGCCCAATTTTAACATATAACTGTAAATTTTGAACAGTTAGTAAACAGACGAAAAAATCCCTGGAAGCCTTGGAGTCTTATAGTCTTATAGAAGAATACTGAAAATTAATTGGACAGCCAAAATGATCAATCTGGACAATTTGAGGGAAATTAAGTCGCAAAGAAAACTTATCACAAACATCAGAAAGAAGCAGTCATCAATTTTTGCCACATTATGAGGAGGCAAAAACTGGAACATGTTGTGGCAACCAGAAACATTTGTGGGAAGAGAGATACAGGAAGACAACATGAGAAAATTCTTGACAATCTTGCATCAAGGCACAGAAGGGAGTCAACACATGAATTGATCCAGGCAGTCAGAGATCACAATTTGTGGAGAAGCATTATCACTCACTCAGGCCTGCAAGGCACTGGATGATTATGATTGTTGCTGCTTATGAATCCTTTAGAACAATGGTTCTCAATCTTTTTTGGCCCATGCCTCCCTTTACCATATGTTCTGAATGTCATTCCCCCCCTTTCGAATTTCCTCCCTATAAATCCCCCCTCCCCACCCGTACACAGTATACATAAAAATGGAAGCTAAATTTAATAACACATACTAGAACACGTCTAGACATCTACATAAAACATGATTTGCAGGTCTACTTACGTTATAAAACGAATTTCATTAGGGTGAGAAGTAGAGAACCGTAAAATTTAGAGGGAAAAACAATATCAAGTGAGTGGCTCTTGTATTAATGCGATCTTGAAATAATCTTAATTCCCCCCCCCCCCCCTGGAAACCCTAAAATTCCGGGGGGGGGGGGGGGCATTGAGAACCACTGCTTTAGAAGATGAGTTTTAACTCTTAAGTTTAATGCATTGGCATCAGGTCACTTGAGTCCTGAAAAAAAACTGGCGTTTATTGGAAAGAGGTTGGTGTAGAGACTTTCCTCCCAGCTTCCTACCAAAGTACCATCTCCAATTTGAAATGAGTAAGAGATCTCTTCCTTCACATCTCTAAGCTCAGAAATCAGCAGGGTATGCAAGACCAGTACTGAAACTTCAAGTCTGCAGACAGGCATATTGGGAACTCACCAGGACATGATTCTGCACATCACATACACATGTGCTGAGATAGGGCCTAGACTGTCAATCTGCCTTGCACAGTTTTTAGGTATTTCATTGTCAACTGACTCTAACCTAAAGCCCAGAGGGAATGCTAGGCCCATACTTTCTCGACAATGGGAAATATGATGGGTCATGTGGTCAATATCATTCCAGGTGCTATACCTTCCCAGGAAGTGTTCTGAACACCATTTGATGATACTGGCTCAATCCTATAAGAATGTGGTTATGAAGCACATCACGTTAATTATGCGGGAACTGAGGGATAACACTGGAGCAAGCAGAGAGATTTAATTATCTAGGATCAATGATAGCAACAGATGAGAAAAGTAACACAGAGATAACATGCAGAATAATTCAAGCAAAGATATCATTCCATCAGATAAAGAACATTCTGTGTTATTCTGTTTTGGAAGTCATATACTGTCCATCTATCATATTCCTGTGAAAACATGGATACTGAATAAACAGAGTGAAAGGAAACTGGAGATTATAGAGGCAGAGTTTCTACATTGAATGTTAATAATCCCAAGGGCAGCTAAGAAGACCAATAGCCAAGTAATACAAGAGACCAGTTCAGAAAGACATTTTGTTACCCTCATCTCATCTCATCATGTTCCTCTTGTACCTTGCTTGACAGCAACCATAAGATAGTTGTTGGTTCTTCTTCTTCTTCAGCGCTCCGAGCCATTGAAGTTCTTTGCTGCAGATACAATCTGTCTCCATTCGTCTCTCTGGTGGACCCTTTCTTGCTAGTCGTTGATTCCAAGTGCTTGTCTGTATATGTATTATCTCTCCACCGTCTTCTTGGTCTACCTCGGGGTCTACGGTCATTTATTTCCTGTTGTTGGTTATGGTCTCAAATTCGCAATGGTTGACAAATGATCTCTGTATAGAAACAATGGCTATGGTCATCCACCAACATGGTCACTGCCAAGAAAGAAAGCTATGGAAGACTACCTTCTTTACAGATGTCTAGAAAACTATAGCAGTCAAAAGAATTATGAAGAAAGGATGTTAAGGGGGGAAAATTATGCAAAGGACAAGCTACAGGATAATGATGACAAAAGAGGAGGATCCAGAGAAGTTTGTTACAACTGGGAAAATTTAGGGTGTTGGACACAGAGGTAACCAGAGGGGGAAAATAAGTTTATGAAAGGAATTCAGCAGTAGAAGTTATCAAGAACACAAGGGATAAATGGTTGTGGTGATTCATAGATACCTGTGCCACTTGGCACGGCACATAATACCTTTCTCCCTCCCTGATCCTGGGGTAGTGGATGAAACTTCTAACTTTCTCAGACAAAAGCAAACAAGCTCAGAGGAACTGTGTGCATGTTGATATGAGGGGGCTTAATATTAACACCTTAAAAGAGTGATAGAAATTACAATAACCATGCCATTGTCTTGTAACCTGTCAATATTATTGTTAAGGAGTGTCAAGCATGTAACTTCATGGTGTAGATGAACATGGTGACATCATAAGGACAGTTTAGAGATGGCTGCCCAGCTTTTGACATGCACCAAAGAGGAGCAGCATTCTGTTATCCGTTTTTTGATCAGTGACCTCCACTTTCAGTGTGTACCATATCCTCCATACTTATCTGACATAGCCCCAAGTTATTTCCACCTGTTTGGAAAACTCAAAGAGTCACTGGGATGAAAGACTTTTTCAGTCCAATGAAGGGGTACAGCAGTTGGTACATGAGTGGTTACATTTGCAACCAAGAGAATTTTTTTCTGCAGGAATCCAAGCACTTTATCAGCATTGGAGGACTTGCATTGAACGCAGTGGTGACTACATTGAAAAATTATACATTTCTTCTTTACTTTTTTAGAATATATTCACACCCCCCCCCCCCCCCCCTCCAAAAAAAAAACATTTACAGTTTTCATTTTAATCCCCATCACATATTAAAAAGAATCCCTCAGCAACTGGAAATCAAAATGAGCAGATTAGATAGATTGTCAGATTGCTCTAGTAATTTCTTAATCCAATGTAGAAGTGTGACAACACACAAAATGAGACCAATCCTTCTGTATAAATAAATTTCCTGTGCGTCAATTCATGGTTCCAATTGTTTGCTCATTGCTATAATAAAATGAATAGAGATCTGGCTTCCAAGATCAGCACTTCAAGTTCAAATCCTAGCTGGGTTATTCGTTCTGGATGCACACTGCTCCATGACCAATCCAGATGCTAAACATTTTATCATGTAACTCTCTGGGAATTAAAAGGGATGAGGAAGGAAGCTGGTGATCTCACAACATAAATCAGTTATCTGGTGAGGGTGTGTGTATGTGTGTATGTGTGTATACACAGGTTTATCACGTCACACCCATACAACAGTATTTGCATATCATTCACCTCCATCTTTTAATTCTTCCCAATATGTGCCTCCAGGTATTTCTCTAGACTTGTTCATGGTTCGTTGAATTATGAAAATACATATTTCCTACAGGCTAGAGAAAACAGCCCTAATACTAACTTACTTACTTACTTGGTTGGTTGGTTGGTTGGTTGGTTGGTTGGTTAGTCTTTCCTCTTGAGCCCAAGGTGGCGCGTAAGGCAGAAGTCATGACTCTCCATGCCTGGCGGTTCGCTGCTACCTGTTGTAGATCTTGGATGTTTACTTGGCCATTGAATGAGCCTTCTCTGATGGTGGTTCTACGCCCTAATACTCATCATCATCATCAAGTGCCGTGCCGGCTGGCGTAGGCATTCATGGCTCTCCACAGATCTCGGTCTTTGGTGTTCTGGATCAACTCTGCTGATGTTATTCCTCCATGCCACCGTCTCAGTCCGTCCAGCATCATTTCTCTTGGTCTGCCTCTGCCTCTCTTCCCCTCGATCTTTCCAGTTGTCACGATGTTCTCCAATGCCTCTCTTCTCATCACATGACCAAAGAAAGATGTTTGTCTCTTTCTTATTGTTGTATATAGTGTTCTAGTTTCATTAGCCTCTTTCAGGCAATCGTTGTTAGTTACTCTGGCAGTCCAAGGAATTCGCAACATTCGTCTTAAAAACCACATCTCTGTTGCTTCTAAGTTCTTCCTAATTTGTTCATTTACATTCCAAGATTCGCTGCCATACAGCAAAACTGGTTCTATATAGCATTTTAGTACTCTCTTTCTTAGATTCATTGATAACGACTTATTGCATAAGATACTCTTCATTTTCTGAAATGCTGTCTTTGCCTGCCCTATTCAGCTCTTAATCTCTTTTGTACATCTTCCATCTGATGTTATAAGTGCCCCTAGGTATTTAAAATTATCCACTTGGTTGAGAATTTCCCCTTCTATTTCTATGTCACATTTTGGCGTCCCCATTTTCTTTGATATCACCATTGTTACTGTTTTCTTGATATTCAAGGACAGTCCTTTCTGTGCACTCTCTGTTACTACACTGTCCAACAATTGTTGTAGGTCTGTTGCATTATCCGCTACCAATACTGTGTCATCTGCATAGCGTATATTGTTTATATTATATCCTCCGATTAGTATTCCTGGCTTCTCTTTGATCTCTCTGTCGTGAAATGCTGAATGTTAGTGATTCCCAGATCGACGACTGTATACAGTGCATCATAAGAAGGTGATCACAGACAAGGCTGAGGTGGGAGAAGGGTTAATGAAACAGAAGGATAACCACAAAGGATTGACCAGCGCATGTGTATGTAGGTCAAGGCGGGAGAGTCGACTACAACACAGGTGACATGTAGAGTGGAAAAATTGGTTTGCTACAAAGACAGACAGTATCATGGACCAGCCTATTGCGTTCTGGAGGTAGGTTTGCGACTAAGACTGGACAGCAGAATGCGGTTTGGTTGTATTAAACAACGGAAAAGTTCGAGATCAGAAATTTTCCACTGACAAGGGATAATGAAGTCTGAATTTGCTTTGTCCAGCAATGTCAAGGATTATGCGACATAGACTGAGCTATAAAGAGTAGCCACTTTCTTTGTCAGTTTAGTGTGTGTATTCCCAACTGGACGAGAAGATAGAATTATGTGTCCTGTAATGAAAAGAAATATCCTCCCTTATAATGGGATAAAGTGCTTGGATGCGGATTAATTTCGATTCGTGGATCTACATTAATTCTATAAAGGAACATAGATGTGTATAAGGTATATTAAAATATAGTTTTAGAATAGGAATATAGATGAGCGTGTATTACCTTTATCATTACATATTATTAGTGGGTGTTTTAGACTGAGGTGAATTCTTATGTCTTATGCTGATGGTGACTTCGAAAGCCTTGTCATTATGGCTGGAGAAGGACACTTGCATAAGTTAGGAGTAAGGGGCGGACGCTTACCACTCGACTTGTTATATTCATCCACAGGTTCCCAGTTTCTAGGGACATTAGAGAAGAAAGGAAAAAATACTCTACTTGAACCAATAAAGTACATACTTAGATCCAGAAAGAACCTAAACAGTTTGTTCAGATGAACAAATACTAACATCCAGTAAAATACAGAAGACTGTATGCTAACACTCATATACCACTGGGGCTCCTAAACAGAAAGAGATGTTAAGGTGGGGCAAGCAGAGACTTCAACCTACATACGACTTGCATACATAGAGTAGAAGGAATAGAAAAAGACAATAGTGATAATCATAATAGACAATAGGAAGAACATTGACAATGTGGTGTTTTTTCTCGATGATGGATACTTAATATCATGAAACCGATTTGGGCACAGTCATAAACTTACGGGACTTTTATAGCAATACGGTGACTCAGTGGTGAACAGTTTGTTTTTCATTTCACTAACGGATTTACCATCAGACTCAAGCCTACGGATCATCCCGGGTGAGCTCTGTCCTGTTTGATGTGATGTCCTGTAATCGTGAAGAATGACTGGCGAGAAGATACCGCTGATAGACATTCTGAGTTCATTCTGTCACCAACAATAGAATACACTAGCAACTACACAGACAATATCCACCCATACACCAGACATAGTTTTAAATTAAATCTTTTATTTAATGTGGAAAAGAACTGTTGTCGAAGTATGTGTTGAGAGAATAATAGAGAGAGAGTGAAAGAAAGAGATATATGGAAGGGAAGACAGAAGAGAGGAGTGTAGACGAAAAGTCAGTCAATAATCCCAACAGATAATCAGTTTAAAGATGTGCATGTTGATCCCACTCTCTTCTCGGGGAAACAACATCACACTCTCTCATTATTACTTCGCTATACAGGGAGAAGAGATCGGGTGACAAGACACACCCCTGTCGTACTCCTAGCTTTATCTGTTCGTAACTACCCTCTTTATTTCCCATTTTAATTGCTGCTACTTGGTTCCAGTATATATTCTTTATTATTCTTAAATCTTTCCCATCAATGTTGATATCTTCCAACATTTTAATCAGCTCATCATGTTTTACTTTATCAAATGCCTTAGTATAATCTATGAAGCATAAATATATGTCTCTTTGTTTCTCTATTGATCTTTCTATTAGTGTTCGTAATATATATATTGCATTGTTTGTACCCTTTCCTTCCATAAAACCATACTGTTCTTCACTAATTTCCATTTTTATTTTCTTTCTTGTTCTTCTCATTATAATTCTGAGTAGAAGCTTAGTGACATGGTTTATGAGGTTAATTGTACGAAAATCTTCACAATCAATTGCTCCTGGTCTTTTTGGTATAGCTATAAATACAGATTTCAGCATATCACTGGGTAAATATCCACTACTGTAAATATCATTCAACATTTTGGTTAATATATCTACTCTAAATTCTCCCAACACTTCTAATTCTCCTATTGTGATTTCATCTGGCCCAGCTGTTTTTCCTTTCTTCATATGTTTCATAGCATCAGCGACTTCTTCTTTTAGAATAGGTGGGCCTTCTAAGTTACTTTCTTCTGTTAATTCTTCCCTTTCTCCATTATATAATTCTCTTATATACTCATTCCACCTCTTCATTATAGCACCTTCCTCCAATAAAGTCTGTCCTGTTTTTGATTTCAAACACCTGTATTTATTCTTATTTTTCTTCCTGTGAGCTCGCTGATTTATCTGTACATACTTTTTTGATCTTTAATGGAATTTAATTCAATTTTTCTGCATTGCTCATTTAACCAACTTTCTTTTGCCTTCACACATTTATCTCTTATTTCTTTATTTATCTTAGCATACTCTTGTTTGTCATTTTTATTCTGTTTCCTTTTGTCCATCAACCTTAAGATTTCTTCATTCATCCATTTTTTCTTAGCTTTTTGGCTTCTCTCCGGTAATATTTCTTTGCTAGTTTGATGAATGGAGTCCCTTAACATTTCCCATTGTTCATCTATACTCTGTATTTTAGCTATTGCATTGTACTTATTTTTCACAGTCACTCTGTATTGTTCTTGAATTTCTTTATCTACTTTCAGAACCTCTTTATTAAGTCTCAAGTTTTTAACCATTTTTTCCCCTCTCTTTAATCTTACTTTTATTTGTCCACATAGTGGTACATGATCACTGTTACCGTCAGCACCAGGCATTGTCTTTACATTAATTAATGCATTTCTAAATCTTTTATTAATAAGTATGTAGTCAATTTGGTTGCGTATTTTCATATCAGGGCTTTTCCATGTGTATAGTCGTCTTTTATGGTGTTTAAACCATGTGTTTCCAATTATCATATCATTAATATTTGCCCATTCTATTAGTTTCTCTCCTCTTTCATTTCTTGTACCTAAACCGTAATTCCCCACTATATCCTCTATTTTTCCCTTTCCTACTTTTGCACTAAAATCCCCCAGTATTATTTTTATTTCTTGTGATCCAATTTGGGCTATTGCCATTTCAACTTCATCGTAAAAGTTTTGTATATCTTCATCACTACTGTTTGTTGTTGGTGCATATACTTGTATAATATTTATATCTATTGGTTTGCCTTTGATTTTGACCATTATAACTCTATCTGAAATGCACCAGTATCCAGTCATAGATTTGGCTGTATTTTCATCAAATATTATTCCTACACCTTTTTCATGTGTGTCCCCTCCAGAATAAATTATTGTGTGTTTGTCGGTTATAATTTTGCCAGATCCCTTCCATCTCATCTCACTTATGCCTAGTATATTCATTTTCATGTTTTCCATTTCTCTTAGAACATTGTTTAACTTTCCTAGCTCATTTAATGTCCTAACATTCCACGTTCCTACTCTAAATTTATTTAGTTTAGTTATTGTTTTAGTTTTGCCATCAGTAGCTGGATGACGGTCTGGTGTCACCTGTGGCTCATGACTGTCCCTACCGGACGAGGATGTCCTAAGACAGCCATTAACGTCGTTCACTATTTCTGAAATGTGTGTCGCCATGAAATCTTGGGAAGATAATGTGGTGGTTTCCCCTTGCCTTCCACATTCACACGGTGGTCTTTTAACTCTGCCTTTGACAGCCATTTCCGACTGTCAGGACAAGTGAGTGCCCTGCTCTGCTAATACTAACCCTCCTTAATTGCTTCTTATGGCATATATGGCATTTATCCAAACTACCTAACCTTAAAACACAGGTTAGACCCTGCTCAGCTAGATGCTCCAAATCTGAACTATCAATGATGTGTACCAACATTTACATACCTTTACTTCTGGGTGATCAGGTGCTACTCCGAATCTCACAAGACCAAAGGGCACTGGCAGTTTTTCGTAAATATCCACAATTAAATTTTGGTCGCCCTGGTAAAACAATCAAACATATTATCAACCTGGTAACACAATAAAACATATTATCACCCTGGTAACACAATCAAACATATCACCATGGTAACACAATGAAACATAATATAACCCTGGCAACACAATCAAACATAATATCACTCTGGTAACATAATCAAACATATTATCACCCTGGTAACACAATCAGACATATCACCATGGTAACACGATCAAACATTGTCACCAAGTTATCACAATCAAACAATATCACCCTGGTAACACAATCAAACATAATATCACCCTGGTAACACAATCAAACATATTATCACCCTGACAACACAATCAAACATATTATCACCCTGGCAACACAATCACCCTCATAACACAATCAAACATTATCACTCTCGTAACACAATCAAACATGTTGTCACCCTTGTAATACATTGGCACCTTGCCGTCTTGACAGACGATAGTTTGTGCTTTAAAAAGGCATAATAACTTTTAACTATGGCGGTAGCGAGTGTGACTGATAAGGCCAATTTGCGCTGTAAATGTCCGTTCACAGTGGGTGCATTTGAACACGTGGTCATTTCCACCATCATGCACCATCTTACGTCTCAAACGCTTGGTGTGTGACTTTTCTGCAATAATTTTCTCCTTTGACTTTATTCCATTTCTGATATTTGCCCTCCATGCAACACGTTCAGCGGCGACTTGCTCCCAATGTGCATTATCAATGCCTGTATCAATCATGTCCCGCTTACACACATCTTTGTATCGTAGTAGAGGCCGACCCTGAGATCTCTTACCCATCTGTAATTCACCAAAAAAGATATCCTTTGGTATTCTACCATCATCCATCCGCCTAAGATGTCCTATCCATCTAAGTCTACGAAGACTGAGCATGGAATAAACTGTCACACAACCTGATCTTTCCAATACTTCAGTATTTGTGATTTTGTCTTGCCACTTAATACCAAGAATTCTTCGCAGACACCGCATATGAAAGCTGTTTAAATTTTTCTCTTGGTGTGAGTAAGTTGTCCAGGTTTCACTGCCATAGAGAAGAGTACTAAGGACACAGGCTTGATAGACAAGGACTTTTGTTTTGGCAGTAAGCTTCCTGTTCTCCCAGACTCTTTTTCTTAACCTGTTCATTGTTGTTGCTGCCTTACCAATCCGGATGTTGATTTCCTGATCTAGGGATAATTTGCTATTTACCACCGATCCTAGATATGTAAAATGGTCTACTATCTCTAGTTCGGCGTCGTCAATAAAGATTGATGGTACACCATGTGCACCTTGTGACATAATCTGTGTCTTCTTTTTGCTAATTGTTAAACCAAATTCAGAACAAGCATTGGAGAATGCAGATAGTAGACATTGCAATTCTTCCTCAGAGTGGGTCGTAACTGCAGCATCATCTGCAAAAAGCAACTCTCTGATCAGTACCCTCCTAATTTTGGTCTTAGCCTTCAATCTCTGAGCATTGTAGAGGCCGCCATCTGAGCGTGAGTGAATGTATATACCACCATCCTGATCACGAAATGCATATTTCAGTAGAAGTGAAAAGTATATTCCAAAGAGGGTGGGAGCTAGTACACAACCTTGCTTAACTCCACTCTTGATTTCAAATTCTTGAAATTCTTGTAATACAAACATATTATCACCCTGGCAACACAATCAAACATATCACCCTGATAACACAATAAAACATATCACCCTGGTAACACAATCAAACATATCATCCTGGAACACAAACAAACATATCACCCAGATAACATAAACAAACATATCACCCAGGTAACACTATCAAACATATCATAACCCTGGCAACTCAGTCAAACAAATTATCACCCTGGTAACACAATCAAACATACTGCATGATAAATAAGACAGTTAACGATAATCCGGGAAATACAGTCTTATAATAAGACATAAGAAAAAATGTACTGATCACCTTGGAAATAAATAAATATTATATTACAAAAATTGCATTCATGGTCAGAATAATACAGTCTCAAAACTACTGGCCAATGTACAGATAGAAAGATAAATTTAAATTCACCTTACAACAAGAATAGTCAGTCGACATGGCTGAAAGGATAAGAGTTCTCTAGCTCTTAAACTTTCAGTGCTTCGATGGTGGGGTTAGCGGGTTCATCCCCTACACTGATCGGTTAGACTTAAACTTCTCATTCAGAAAGCAATGGCAAACTACTGAATGTAAAACTGCCTAGAATATGAACCTGCAGTTGATTACAAGATCCTACAAAAGGCATGTAATTTCGTTTACACAGAATAATGTCTAAATTGCCGGTCTTCGTGGCGAAGCATTACGAACGCGGTTTGTAATTCCACTTACCAACGTTCGAGGTACAGCTGCGACCGATTTGGCAGCAAACTTTGTTGCGCTAGGTTTTAACATGTTGGTATGGGAGTCGGTCATTCAGAAAGCAATGGCAGACTACTGAACGTGGGCTTGCCAAGACATCAACAACAGCAGTAAAATGCTGGTGTTGACATCGATGTCCTGTAAATGCAAAAAACAAATGTCCAAATTAAAGTGCAGTACTCACCTTGAGCAGCTGTTGAGCTGTATAAAATCCCGCAGGACCACTGCCAACAACAGCCACACAACACTGCTGGCTAGAGGATGATGACTTCTGTGAGTCTGAACTTTGACATCTGTAGCTGGGAGAAAGCCACTGCCGAAGGGTAACAGACTTCTGCCATGTAAGAACTGTTGATGTTCCACTAAAACATCTGGCAATCCTCCTTACACTGTTCATTATACTAAGCTTTTGATTGTCTGATTTTTACCAGTAATTTGGAACTTTAAATGTGAGTACCTTTATGGGAAAATACACATGAAATGTATATAACCTTTAATGGATTTTCATTGTATATAACAGCTGTTGTAGTGCAGTAAATAGAGTGTTGGCTTGTCACCTGATTGTCCTAGTCTCAACTCCCATGGGATTTGGGGAGGAGGTGGAGGGATTTATCCCAGCCACATATGAATCTCAGGTTGGCCCAGCTTCAGGAAAAGATACTAGAAATGTCGCTGCAAAACAAAATGCAGCAAGTAAGGGAGTTGGACAACTCACATCCTAATTCGATGGTCTAGCACAGTGGTTCTCAACCTTTTTTGGCCCGTGCCTCCCTTCACCATATTTTCAGAATGTCATTTCCCCCCTTTCGTATTTTTTACCTAAAAATTTGGCCCGTGCCCCCCTTCACCATGTTTTCAGAACGTCATTCCCCTCTTTCATATTTCCTACCTAAAATTCCCGCCCCCGCCCCTACACAGTATACGTAATAATGGAAGCTAAATTTAATAGCACATACTAAAACAAGCCTAGACGTCCACATAAAACGTGATTTGTGGGTCTACTTATTTTATAAAATGAATTTTAAAAGGGTGAGACATACAGAACCGTACAGTATGAAGGGAAAAACAATATCAAGTAATCGGTTTTTGTATTAACGAGATCTGAAATCATCTTAATTCCCCCCCTGGAAACCCTCAAATTCCCCTCGGGGGGGGGGGGGATTCCCCACCGGTTGAGAACCACTGGTCTAGCATATATGAAATCATATCACTTCACATACCTACTGCAACTGAGGCAACAAGATTATGACAAGATCTTTATACAGGCTACCTGGAAACTTTATGAACACTCTAATTCAAAGGTTATGATTATGAAACAACCCCTCACCCCCACCCTCTCACATACTAAATCTGTATTTTTGAGTTGAGTCAAGAACTGACATCACAGCATTCGGGAGACATTCCCACATGTGCTCAATCCTCATCTGCAACAGCCAGCAAAGAGTCCCAATACTAATAGTGCCAGCAGCAATCTGATTATGTGTCCTTTTGGCCTTTCCTCAGAGTCCTAAGTGTCAGCTAGATCCTCTGGTCACTTCCTGCAGCACCATTCTCCCCAGGCCGTCTGTTCTTCTGCACTATACACACCTGCCTTATCATGCACCAGTTATCTGTACTATATTATCCATATCTGTATATTTCAGAACTCTTAATTCACTGCACATCAAAAAGCTGAGTTGAGTTGAGCTAAAAACTGATATCACTGTAACTAAGGATATTCCTATACGTGCTCCATCCCCTTGTTCAACAGTCAGCGAAGAGTCACACTACTAATCATCCCCACCACTATCTGATTAAAAGTTCTCCTGGTTTTCCCTCTCAGTTTTGAGATTCTACCAGAATAAAATGTCTAACTACAAATAATTTAAATGGTATCTAATAATAATTTATGTCATTAAAGTAGATTCCTTAAGAGAAATCGAATTAAACATGTTTGATTAAGCCACAACCTTAACTGAAACTTTCTGACAATCAATAAAAATAAAAGTAACTTGTTACATATGATACTTTTCATCTTCTGAAATACAGCTTTTGCTTGTCTTATTCTGCTTCTAATCTCTGCCACGCAACTTTCATATGATGTTATGACTACCCTCAAATGTTGAAATTTAACCATATCATCATCATCATCATCTTCCACTTCTGCCGTCAAGCGTCGTGGGGAGGAATAATTTGCATTCCAGCGCCCGGTGGGCGGCACAGATAGTGTCATTCCGTGTGGTTGTACAATGTCTCTGATGTCGTCAATCCATTTTCTTCTTGGACGTATCTCGTGGTCTCATCGCAGATGATCTTTGATGTAAGGCCAGTGATGGTAGTTGTTGATGTTGCATTCTAATGACATGGCCAAACCACTTGATCTTCTGTCTTTCAATAAATGTGGCACAAGGTGTTGATCCCACAGTCTGTCTGATAATAGCATTTCTTACTCGGTCTCGGATTGTTAAGTTGGCAGCTCTCCTCAGGCATCTCATTTTGCAGGTGTTGATTTTGCGAAGGTGTAATTTGGATAAAGTCCAGGTTTGAGATTGGTAGCATAGGGTTGGTGTGAATATGCTGTTTATTAGCCTATCTGTCGTTTTGCGGGCATGGGTATGTTTCAGTAAGGGTGATAGTTGATATGTAAGTGCACTAGCTTTTTGACATCTGATTTCAATTTCTCTGTCCAATCTGCCATCTTCTGTGATCATACTTCCAAGATATTTGAATTCTTTAACTTGTTTCAGAGTTGTGTTATTTATCTGTATACTTAGTGGGCCTGACGATCTGCTAACTTGCATTACTTCGGTTTTGGCTGTGTTTATACTCATATTGTATCTACTGCAGGTTGAACTCAGATTAGTAATATGATTTTGTAGTCTGCCCTCATCGCTGTAAAACAGGCACTGGAATTTAATATTTAATTAAATTTATTGACTTGGTTAACCATTTTCCATCTGTTGTAATGTAATAATATTAATATATTTCGGTATTATCGTTTTCTTTATTCAAAGACAATTTCTTTTCCATATACAAATAAAAACAGATAAATGATGACATCTCATCATTTCATGAATTAATAATTTAATTGAGGCTGAAAGTGGGTGACTTCTTGTCTTGTCTTGTGAGTGAGTTGAGTTGAGTACTGAACTGAGTACAGACTTTAAGTTATAGTATAGTGGGTATACTGACGGTTGTGCCCATCAAGAGAAAGATGGTCATACAATTATTTCAAAACTGTAAGACAAAGATGATCGATGTTATTCCACCAACGTGCACAAAGCGGGATGTGATATACCAGCCGGAAAACTCCAATAATAAACAATATTATTATCTCCAATCACAAATGCCAGACGACTTAGTCAATGTCAAGGTTCACACCTGCAACCTCACAGGGGTCGAAGGTTGTAGGGTTACATTAAGGTCAAAAATAGGGTTCTAAACATCATCAATTTTTACTTCATTATGTCTCCTGACATACGTATTATCCTGCAATGTTTAAATTACAATTACACATATTAACGATTAATGAGAGCGCAAAATTTTTCTGCTATTATAATTAAGCTATTCAAAATAAATATTGATTATTAGTACGCTAAACCGGAAGTCCGCCTAAGCGCCATTACGAGGAAGTGGTTGTGTGAGTTGTCGGAATCTTTAGTCTACAAAGAAGGTACATTTCAGCAAGTCTAATATTTTTCCTGCTTGATATTTGTCTATTTTAAGATGACATTACAATGTGCTCTTTTGTTTGATGCCACAAGACGAAAATTATTGTTAAGTCTAGAGGCACGATTAGACAGTCGTGGACATCGTCATACCATACACACTTCCTGGTAACGATGAGATAATGTAAATGAGAAATTAGAAATCTTCTAGTGGTTTCTTCGGCTACTTTTCAGATGGGATTAAGTAGACTGTCATTTTTTTACTTCTCAGGCCTTTAAATAAAACTTAAAGCATTAGATACGGTTTACAATGAAGGCAATTGCTAAATTTACAAGTAGCTTCCCTCTGGTTTGTTTCCGGCTTTCTTGGTAGTTGAGTTGGTAACTTGGTTCCCTGGATTTCGCTGTCTGCTGAGACTGAGACTATATAGATTCTCACTGCCTGATTAAATTAAACGGCACGAAATTGTCATCAAAATTGATACATTTTGTAGAGAAAATTAACCGAATTTTTAGCATCTGTATATGTGTGTGAATACAGTTTATACACAGAGTGGGTTTGGACCAAACAGAAATTGATCACAGAAAATGGGATGTAGGGGTGTGTCACAATATGAATAATGATCTAACAATGGTTACAATTGTGGCAATTATATTGTACTATATATCAAATTAAATGGGATTGCACAAGGAACACGTTATTATTGCTATAGGTTTTTTTTTTTTTTGGTTTTATGTTGCATATCCCTTACAGGACGTTGCAGTCAACACCAGCATTTTTCAACTGCTGTTGATGTACTAGGCAAGATTACGCTCAGCAACCGGCTGACATACCCTTGCAAGTTACCAGTGCGGCGCAAACTGCTGCATTATTCACAAGAATATATGGGATTACGGAGAAAGACATTAACTCCTATGCCAGGGAGACCAGCAATAGGTTAGAAATATAATAATAATAATAATGTTAGATTTTGTAAAAGAAAATTTGAAGACAGGGGTGACAATTATTAAAAATGTCCACTTACCAAGGCACTACTTCTCAATCGTTGATAATAATTCAATTAAATTTACTGAATAATGATAAATATACCACTTTTCTTCACCAATATTACAAGAATTGCTCCTTAACACCATCAAAACACAAGTAAAACATATTTTGAAGCACATCATTTTCACACAAACTGGACAAAGGAAAACACGAGGCAGATTTGTACTCATTACAATATTTACACTATTTTCTATTTAGTTATAAATATTCTTTTAAATTTAATTATTTAAATACTCCTCAGCTTATTTGTGATAGGCAAAGCAAACTTAGGGGCACAAGTGTGGCCCATTAGAACAAGCATAATTCGACAAGTGCCCTCATATGATGACGAACTTTCACTGTTAGGTTTGTTTTCCATAACGCTAAATAATTTAACTGAATAACCACATTACTGCACATGCTATCAGTTTACAATCTTTCACACATTCCTTTAAATCAGAATAACTATAATCTAAAACTGAATTGCTGAAAATGGTAATCTGGCTTAAATCGACGAGTCGAGAACCATAGGGTGTTGCCATTACTAAAATAATAAAAACAAACCCCTTTCACAGAGCTTAATCCGTGTGTGTTGTGTGATAAATTTCCAAGGCATATCTTTTCATTTACCTGGCACTAAAAATTGTGGAAAATAAGGGAAATGAAACAAATAGTTGAGTTAAGAACCGACATCACTGCACTCAGGACATTTCCATACGTGCTCCGTCCCCTCGTTCAACAGCCAGCGAAGCGTCATACTACTAATCGTTCTCACCGCTATCTGATTTAAAGTTCTCCTGGTCTTCCCTCTCAGTTTTGAGATTCTTCCAGAACCCCTGCCGATCCCCCGCAATCTAATTCTTTCCACATATGGGTTCTCAATCTGTTCCTCCGCCTTCTCCATCTGGTCCCACAAGCGCATGACCACCTCCCCCTTGTCCATAGGCAAACTACCACCAAGAGGTGCATTTCCTGCTAGCCTATCAGCCTGTTCATTCCCCTGTACCCCCGCATGGCCAGGGCAAAATATCCATACAACTCTCACAATCTGTGACTTCTGAAGCGACGAGAGCCACTCCACACGAAACATTCCTTTCTCCACCTTACTAAGCATACTCTTTGAATCCGTAATGAATACGTGTGTTGCAGTGGTCTCCTCTAGCCACCAGAATGCTGCTGTTACTGCCTCAAATAACGCACTGTCAATATTAAGCCGACCTATCTGCTTCTGGCAGTCCAGAGTTCCATTAAGCCGACCTATTGGCTTCAGGCAAGCAATCAGTTAATATTGTGTCAAAGAGTAAGCACAGACAAGTCACTGAAATTGTTCTGGCGACTACATAAAAGCATGAGTGGTGTAGTCAAGAATAAGAGCATTTCTGACTTCCACCTCATCTGGCAGAGGACTGACGAGGACAAGGGCAAAGCCCTCTTTGAACGCTATCTAGAGCAGAGCAACCAGACAGACATGGGAGGCCAAAATCTGGCCAAGAAGGTCACCTCAGACAGGTGCAAGGCCCAGAACACTTCGGTTGAAGACACAGTGACAGTGAAAGAAATCAAGGCTGTACTTCGACGATCAAAAAACAGCGCTCCAGGGCCTGATGGCATAAGATACGACGACATCAATAGGTGTACCAACAATGAGCTAGAGAAACTACCAGACATGTACAACAACAGTATAGAGAGTGCTAGCATCAAGGAGGAGTGGTTACACAGCTATCTGATTCCCTTGCTGAAGCCTGACAAAGACCACAAAAAAATTCAGGGATATCGAATTATAACCATGCAGAATACAATAGGCAAGCTGCTGGAGAAGGTAATTGCCAGGAAAATATCAAGCCAGCTAGAGAGGCAAGGTGTTTTCCCACCTACCCTAGGTGAGTACCGTCCAAAAAGAGAAACCTGGACCAATGCAGCAGTCTTTGCCCATGATGTCTATGAAGGTTTCCACTCAGGCATTAACCCTTTTACCGTGGAAAAAATTTTTTTTTTTTGTTATGCAAACTGTGTATTTTTTTTCTTTCATAATTTGATATGTTATGTTGTCCTGGCAAAATAAAATGTTTTTTTAAGTGAAAATGAGTTGTATTTTAGAAATTGTGAGGAAAATAAGAAATGTTCTGTACTAAATGGTACTGTTCAATAACGAACTAAACTGATACGTATATTAGATATCAATTGTTTTTAGTAATTATACTTGGTGTGTTAAACACCAAAACATGGAGCTGCACATAGTGTTGTGTCACACTCCGGACAGTAGTATCGTGTCTCTTTACGAAATTTGAAAAAATCCGAAAAAAAAAATCTGAAAAAAAAAAAAAAATATGAAAACCCAGCCAAGTTGTTCAAGCCCGTACTCTGTAGATTCCAAGCTTGCTAATAAAAACTATGCAAATACATGCCCATAGGATACATGTATGTACGCATACATCTACACAAGCTATACTATGCATAAATTATAATCATACTACAAAGTTATAAATTATAATCATAATAAAATCACAATAAAAAGTTTTTTGTTGTTTCGTACCTTTTTTTTCTTGTTTACTGTCCACTTTCACTTTTGGCATCACGTGATGACCTACTTTTATCTTCCGCTGTTGAACTGGCTGTTGGATTAGCCGCCCTATGCATTTCCTATGCTATTTTTGTATTAACACGAGTTTACTCGGGACGCACGGCACACAGAAGACTTTTACATCTGATGACGAGTTAACTCGTGATGCACGGTTAAAGCCAACAATTTTTATGACGAGTTAACTCGTGACACACGGTAAAGGGGTTAAAACCTTTGCTGCAGCGATTGATCTTGAGGACACATACAACAGAGTACCATTGGATTTTTTAATGCTTCAGCTTCTTGAACTAAAAGTAAGTCCATTCCTCCTTAGTTGGATCGCTGCAGCCCTCTTCCAACGGAAAGTAGTTTTTAGATGTGGCAGTTGGACTTCGGAACCAACAACAATATATCTTGGCCTACCACAGGGATCACCATTATCTCCGGTACTGTTCAACGCCTACACAGTGAGAATCACCAGTGAGCAGATCACTGGACCTGGCAGGACATTGTCATATGCCGATAATGTTTTAGTGTATCGTCAGGGTAAGGATAGAGAGCAGGTTGTTCTGGAACTACAAACCGAACTCAAACGCATAAGTACTTGGTGTGATGAAGCTGGGGCAATGGTCAACCCAACAAAGGCAACAGTGACTTGGTTCTCGTTGAATAATCATATTGTCAACACTCCAACACCAACTGTAATGCTGTGTTCAGGGACGGTGGAAAGAACGCAGGCAATGAATTACCTGGGGATACGGTTTGATCAAAGCCTTGCTTATAATGAGCACATAGACCAGGTGATAACAAAGGCCAAGCGGGGTTTGGCTGTGATGCGGGTGATGGCGGCAGAAAACTGTGAGCAGCGCCATCTATGTCTTCTGTACGAGGGGCTGGTCATGTCTGTTTTGGAGTATGCAATGGCAATCCTGACTCTCAGCCGTAAGCAGATGGAAAGGATACAGAATGAAGCTATGCGCATTATTCTTGGATGTACAAGAAATACAGCATGCAGGGCAATGCGCTACCTTCTTGATTTTCCAACCATTGAAGAGAGAATACAAGTTTGCATGGCACGCGCCTACCTCAGAGTTAACGCAAACACACAACATCCACTGCATAGTGAAATTACGAAGGTGAAGGGCAGCAGGTTAAAAAGAGGACGGTCGTGGATGGGTCAAGCTGAAGACATTCTTCAACAGGTGTGTTCACTTGAGGACTTAGAACCTGGCGAGGAGTGGGTGCAAGTGCCAACAGATGTCTGCACATCCTTTTCAGTTTGCATCCAACTAGATAGAAAATGCAGACAAGAAAGTTCGGCTGCTGTGGAGGCTGAAGTACAAGCGTTGATTTTTGAGAATTCGCTAGACGGTGATGCGGTCATCTACACAGATGGGTCGGTCGTCCGACATGTGAGAAGCTCATGGGCCTTTACAGCTCGGGCCGGAGGGAGAATTGTGAAGGAGGACTCTGGTGCTTTCACTGAAACCACAAGTAGCCTGACTATGGAAGTCATGGCAGTAAGTAAAGCAATAACATGGCTCGAGACACAGACATTCACTAGGGCATGTTTCCTTAGCGACTCAATGAACATGATCAAGAGGATAGAGGAGGGGTCGATCCGAAGAGAATGGTTGCGGTCTCGGCTGACAAAGATTAGTTTCATCTTCGTGCCAGGGCATGCGGGAGTACAAGGAAACGAGCAGGCTGACAAGCTCGCAGGTGAGGCTACTGTGGAGGGCAGACGCGCCATGGACCAGGCTGACATTCTGAATGCTCTACGAGAAGTAAGACTTGCGTGAACCAAGTGATGACTGTGAATCTACAACTATGGCCAGACTGCGAGAACAGCAAATTAAAAGAGGGGTGGCCAAACAAGAACACTACGCAGGAAGCCAAAGAAGATTGATAAACCAACACAGAACTGGCGTCGTTAGCCGCTACAGGCTGCGGGCTTTGCTGAGGAGGGGATCTGAGCACTTATGGACTGAATGGTTCGATGTGCAATGAGGATGATCTGTCGACTAACTAACTACAAGAATTGAAAGTACTAAGTGCTGTAATTACGTTTGTGCATATGAGACAAGTCTATGTAAAGATGAGAGTCTAATCTAGCAGAACTTCATCAAAATCTAAACATTAATACTGAGTCAAAATTTGTGTGTGTGAATCCTGTGTGTGAACTTCCGGTACAATGGCGACAAAATGAATCGTTATTCTTCGGGGAGACACTGTTTAGTGTTTTTCTGGGGATTTCATGTGGATAGTGTTTTCCTGTGGATTATGTGATGTTATTTTGTGTTCATTTATTGGAAGTTTTCAAAAGAAGACACGGAAGGCAGGTGGTGGATGAAATTTTGGGGGCAGCCGACAGATATTTGTTGGTCATGGTCTCGAGTTTCGCGACGGCAGGCAGAGGATCTCTTTCGAGGGACAATGGTTGAGGTTATCCGGCTATTATGGTCACTGCTATAGAGGAAAGCAACGGCAAACTACCTCTTTGAAAGTGCCTAGTACATTATGATTCGCTTAAAGACTGATCATCGCGAGACATGGACAGAAACATTAAAATTAGCAACATGGAACGTTAGGACTTTAAACGACGACGGAAAATTAGAGAACATAAAACAAGAAATGCAAAGAGAAAAAATTAATATTTTAGGGATGTGCGAAACGAGATGGACAGGAGTGGGCATAAAGACAGATGAAGATTTTAAGATTATTTATTCTGGAGGTGAAGATCGACACAGGGGAGTGGCAATAATTTTGGACCGGAAAACATCAAAATCTGTTCAAGGATATTGGGCCGTGTTGGACAGAGTTGTACTAGTTAAATTGAGTGGCAGACCTTTTAGCATAAATGTTATTCAAGTATATGCCCCAACAGGAGAGTCCAGTGAAGATTGTGTAGAGGAATTCTATAATGACATAAAGTCTGCCTTAAAGAAATGTAAAAATTCAGAAATAAACATTATAATAGGGAACTTCAATGTAAAAGTAGGGAATCAAGGTGATAGTTATACAGTAGGAAACTATGGTTTAGGAGAGAGAAATGAAAGAGGATACAGACTCGTAGAGTGGGCTAAAGAAAAGGAAATGATTGTAGGAAACACCTGGTTTAAGCAACACCCTAGAAGATTATGGACATGGAGGAGTCCTGATAGCAGGATCAGAAACCAGATTGACTACATTCTGATTAGCAGAAGATTTAGAAACGCACTAACAGTAGCAAAAACAGTTCCCAGTGCTGATTGTTATAATGACCACAGACTACTCACAGGAACATTGAGGATAAAGCTGAAGAAAGTCAAACACTAAATATGATTTGTGTACATTGAGTAATGACAAGGAAATACAAAATAAATTTAACATAGAAGTACAGAACAGATTTGATATATTGTCTGATCTAGAGATATTATTCCAGGATGTGAATGATCAATGGGAAATGTTAAAGAATTCAATCAGTTTGGCTGCAGACACAACTATTCCAAAATTAAAGAAGGTGGGTCGTAAGAAATGGATGACTGAAGAAATTTTACACCTAATGGAAACAAGAAGACTCAACAAAAATAATCCTGCCAAATATGAAGAAATTCACAGACAAGTCAGAATTTTATGTAGGAAGGCAAAAGAATCATGGCTTGAGGAAAAGTGCTTAGAAATTGAAAAACAACAACAGTCAAAATACCAAATTAGTGCACAAAAGAATTCAGGAACTTACTAATAAAAGAACAAGTACATCAACAGGCTGTCTAAAAACTAAAGATGGCAAAATCATAATAGAAAAAGATCAGATTCTACATGTATGGACAGATTATGTGAAAAACCTGTATAATGATAACAGAGAGGAACAGTATGATATTAGATTTAATAATGAAGGACCACCAATTTTAAAGATGGAGGTTCAAAATGTTCTTAAGCATATGAAAGCTGGCAAGGCCCCCGGTGCAGATAACATCACAACAGAAATGATTAAAGCTTTAGAAGAATTTGGACTAGAGCAAGTCACCAGACTGCTGAACACATTATATGATACTGGATACATACCTTCTGAATTATGTAATTCTGTATTTATTGCAATCCCAAAGAAATCAGGAACCTTGGAATGTGATCAACATAGAACAAATAGTATAATGAGTCACATCACAAAGATCTTGTTACGAATTATCATGCAACTAGCTGGCCCGGCTTCGCCCAGCCCCTGGCGGGCATCTATCTGTCTGTCTGTCTCTGACCCGGCCCGGTTTTGCCCAGCTCCTGGTGGGGAGCATCTAATTTAATTCATATAAGTAGTCATATAAGTTCCCGACTATCTGTCTGTCTGTCTGACCCGGCCCGGCTTCACCCAGTCCCTGATGGGGAGTATCTCATTTAATGCATATAAGTAGTCATATAAGCTCCCGTTCCCGACTGTCTGTCTGACCCGGCCCGACTTCGCCCAGGCCCTGGTGGGGAGCATCTCATTTAATTCGTATAAGTAGTCAAATAAGCTTCCGTTCCCGACTATCTGTCTGTCTGACCCGGCCCGGCTTCGCCCAGCCTCTGGTGGGGAGCATCTAATTTAATTCATATAAGTAGTCATATAAGCTCCAGTTCCCGACTAAATTCTGTCTGTCTATCTATCTGACCCGGCGAGGCTTCGTCCAGCTCCTGGCGGGGAGCATCTCATGTAATTCATATAAGTAGTCATATAAGTTCCCGTTCCCGACTATCTGTCCTGTCTGTCTGACCCGGCCCGGCTTCACCCAGTCCCTGGTGGGGAGCATCTCATTTAATGCATATAAGTAGTCATATAAGCTCCCGTTCCTGACTGTCTGTCTATCTGTCTGTCTGACCCGGTCCGACTTCGCCCAGGCCCTGGTGGGGAGCATCTCATTTAATTCGTATAAGTAGTCATATAAGCTTCCGTTCCCGACTATCTGTCTGTCTGTCTGACCCGGCCCGGCTTCGCCCAGCCTCTGGTGGGGAGCATCTCATTTAATTCATATAAGTAGTCATATAAGCTCCCATGTCCGCATAAATATTTTTTTCTACCACCAATCATTGACGATCATTGATGAAACTTTCTACATAACAGTTCACTTAAGTCGAACTCGGATAAGTAGAATTTTTAAGTTATCCTTTATCATTGTATATAAAAAGTCCTAATAAGTCGAATTCGGTTAACTCAAATTTTCGGATGAGTCGAACATAAAGATGAATACCGACTATATAAGTGTTCACGTTTAAGTCAAACTGTTCATTTCACACCCAAAAACAAAATGTGTTTTGCGAAAGAATTATTTTTAGTCAACCCGGAGAACAACAATCGATACGGAATATATGATATCTCGCTACATGTCAACAATGGTGGCTCATGGACGAAAGCTTGCTACTCTAACTTTAAAAAGAAAGATTGAGCTGTTGGAATAGGTTTAACATAGTGGGAAGTAGAAAGTGAATATAGCTAGAGAATTTGGTATTCCAACATCGACACTTTCCAGCATTTTAAAGCATAAAGACCGCTACAGAAAATTGTTTTTCGAATGTCAAATCGACGGTGACAGACAACGAGCTAGAATGCTGTGTGTGATTTTGTTGATGCTACCCTTTTAAAATGGTTCACTGTGATTAGATTGGCAAATGTACCAGTAAATGGGCGTTTACTTATTGCGAAAGCAGAAGAATTTGCACGTCTTGGAGGTCAGACAGACTGGAATTGTAGTGCTGGCTGGTTGGATCGTTTCAAAAAATGACATCACTTACAAGAATGTGCGTGGAGAGAAACATTCAGTCGATGAAGCAACGACTCACTCATGGATAGAAGACGTGCTCAGACCTGCTTTAGCTAAAAATAATTCTGCGGATGAGGATGACTGTGGGCTGCAAGCACAACCTGTATCGCAGTCAGATATTTTGGCTTGGATTGACAAAATTGACATTTACATGATGCAGAATGGATGTTCAGATGATGCAGTCTCACCATTTTGTGCCTTTAAACGGGCCATGGGAAATTTTTCACAAGTCAAGAAGCAAAGCAAACTCACAGATGTTTTCTTTAATTAATTTGGAAATTTTCAAAATTAAACATTTCTGATATTGTATTGCTATTTATTTGTTCACTAACTGTGTTTCCTAAGTGGTACAATCATTTTACTCAATGCTGCATGGTATTAATGTAAATGTGTGCAGTCTGGATAAGTAGAATTTCTGATAAGTAGAACAAATTCCTTCGTCTCCTGTGACTTCTACTTATCCAGACTCCACTGTATATGTAAATATGGTGCAGAATTCGAATTTACAGCTCAAAATATCTGAGGACTTACAAAAACAACATAGAAAATAAAATTAATTACCTTATGCCAAAATATTTTAATTATATAAACGAGGGTAATTGCAACCAGCCGCTAGGCACAGAATGTTAGACTGACCTATTCTGCAGAAACTAAGATGGCGTCTGTTATTGTCACATGATATTTGAATGAATGAATGATGTCAGAAGCATGAATGGTCTTCACATATCCATTTTTGTGGACATAATGGATCCTTCTGCACAGGCACGGCTTCCGATTTCAGATTGGGTTGTGGGTGAAAATGGAATAGCTACTATCAGCATGGCACATGACGACGATGATGAGCTAGAGTTAAAGCAACATTAATTGGCTATTTTATTTTTTAAAAACCAACACAAGTCTTGTAGCAGGAACCTGCTGTCTGTATGTGAAGTGCTGGGACCATCACATTTTGTAGGCCAGAGAGCACCAAGAGTAGGATGGCCAGTCTTTCCGTTCCAATGGAAACCACAATAGCTGTCATCAATCCCTTGTCTGACTGCCCTCATGCCATTGTCAGTATATCATTATAACTATGATACCACAGAAAGAGACACAGCAGCCATTTACTAGCTATTATGGCAGATTAAACAATTTTTTAAAAGTCAGTATGGTCGAATTCATTGCATCGGGTTTTATCCCATATGTTTCAGTCTCTTTCCGCAGCACGGAAAAAATCGCACAAATCATGAACTCCGTAGCTCCAACGATGACTTTCAGGAGTCTCCGAAAAAATGCACTCGTGAACCGAAGGATGCGGCCTGGAATTGAACCCCCAAACTTCAGAGCCCGAGTCAGATGGAGATTAAAATAACCATGCAACAATAATCACATGGTATAGAGATTATATATTTCCTTCTTTCAGATGGAAACCATGGAACAATAATCACATGGTATAGTGATTATATATTTCCTTCTTTCAGATGGTAACCATAGAACATTAATCACATGGTATAGTGTTAAAATATTTCCTTCTTTCAGATGGCAGAGCAAGAGCAAGTGGCACCAGAAGTTGAACAAGATGAGGAAGACAATCTCAATTATAGGCCACCTAAAGAAATGTCTATATCAGAAATTGTCTGTCAGGATGCCGAAGATGAAAGTCTTAGAAAGTACAAGGAGATCTTACTGGGCAGTTGTCTTGCAGGGAATGTTATAATTGGTATGTTGATTTTCCGGTAAGGTTAACCCAGTTAATAAATGCCTGAAGAAGTCAGATGTGTTGGCCAAAAGGTGCAAATATCACAGCTTTGCTGTAAACAGGCATTTTGCAATTACGTCCCAACACATTCTGGTTGAATGCAGAAAATAAAATACGTTAATTATGAGAGGGTCGAGATGGTAGCCTATGGGTCAGAATGGCTACATCTCATAGTGTGGGGACATTTTTTCTTTCTTAGTAAGGCTCTGGTTTTTAAAACAAAATGCTAGCCCCTACACCAAGTAGTGACTGCTTGATTGTGGGTGCCATAATAAAGTGAAACGAGACTGTTCAATAACTGTTCTTTATGTGTGTAGAAGAATGCAGAACTGTTAGGTCGTTATAAAAACTGTCATCTACTTCCTATAGTACCTAGGGGGGGGGAGGGGCACTTGAGCCTGAGGAATTAAGGCCATGTGGCTAGTGCAGTCGCCACACACTGTGCGTGTTAGGGTTTTTTTTTTTCCAACAGAAAAAAAATCCACACTTTACCGGGGATTCAAACTCGGGTCTCCCGATGAAAAACCCGGCGGTCTAGCCATTCGGCCAGCCGCTCCTCACAATGAACTAAATTAAATGTTAGCTTTGTTTTCAGAAAATGTCCATCTCCTTCAGCAGGTACATATCCAGAACCTTGCCAGTTGGCGTGGCCGATCATGCCTCTCAACAAATTACAATCTCCATTGTCATGGATCAATTTCTGTGCTGGCTCCCTTCCATGCCATGACACAGACTGTCAAGAATCTTCTCACGCTGTCTTCTTCTATCTCTCTTTTTCCACAAATCTTTCCGGTTGTCACAGCATGTTCCAGTTTTTGTCTTCTCATAACGTGACCAAAAAACGATGACTGTCTCTTTCTGATGTTTGTGATAAGTTGTCTTTGCGACTCAGCTTCCCTTAAAGTGCCCTGATTGCCCAATTTTGGCTGCACAATTAATTTTTAGCATTCTTCTACAAAAACCACATCTCCAAGGCTTCTAAGAATTGTTTCCCCTGTTTACTGATTGTCCAGGATTCGCAGCCGTATGTTAAAACTGTTTCCATGTGACATGCCTGAACTCTTTTTTTATCTTTTAAGGACAGTTACTTATTGCACAAAATGTTCTTCAGCATGTTCACAAGTTATGATGATTCAGCCAGTGTGCTTTAGGAAGCCGTGTGATTATGATCAAGTACACATCCAAAAGGTTTTGTTGGAACGATTAGCGTACTTAATTCTTGGGGCCATTGGGAAAAATTCAGTGTACCACAACTTCAAGTATCAATGGAGACATAGTCTTATGCACATCGTTGTGAATGAACAATTAGCATACACATTCTTAAAGGAGTTGTGGGGATAGCCAGTGTGTCATTGGCAGAGATTTAAAACATAACTAAGCATAATTCAGGAGGCAGCACATTTTTTTTTTTGTAGTAAATACGAGTTAAGAAAAGGATTGAAAATTCAGGTGCCATGGCAAGTGTTGCCCTTGATTTTTCTACTCCTAGTCACTGGGACAAATAATCATGGGGATGTAGTCAAATACATAGTCAGCATTGTATAGGAACCATTAGCAAACATTTTCTTCAACGAGCAATGAGGACACCGTCGTGTTCACGAGTGTGCCGCGGGAACAACTAACCATTGGGACATAGTTGTATGTACGGAAGTTCTTCCTTGTTTGTCCAATATTTTTGCTTGTTCTCGGCGTAATTGTGTTTATAGCAATGCTACAATATTTGTCTTTTATGGTCGACACATCTGATATCTTACCGACATTTGTTGACCAGGTTAGCCTTCCCGGGCAGTTTCATAAGACATTCCACAACTCATAATGTTGACGTAATATTAGTCTTTCCCCCCCCCCCCCTTTTTTTTTCTTGCTTTGAACTCAAGTGTAGTTGACTGACTTTTGCTTGTGGATCAGCTTTCCCTATTACCATTGTCCCACCATCAATCTGGGGTATTCACCCTTCTATCACCGGGCAGTGCTGGTCCTGACAGGCCATTCCAAAAAAGCATGCATGTCACACTGGAATGCCTTTTGAAGATATCTATGTGCAGTGAGAATGATCCTTTACAAAAATTTTTAAAAAAACCACAGTGAGTGAATCACCAAGAGAATTGAAGTAGAATCTGTACACTTTATTAGAACACAATCACTAGTAACAGAATGGATGTTGAGGACAAAACCTTCATTAGCACACAAACAGCAAACACGCACCAATACAACTACATGAACAACTCTACATGAAAATATATAAACAAGCTGTGAAAATCAACAAAAACTTGACAGACTACATAGACGAAATGGGAAACAGTAGCAGATCATGGGAATTTACAACGATTAAAAATGTAATTAGTGGAACTGCAGTAAAGCTTCAAAGCTATGATGAATGAATCACCCCAAAAGAATGGAGTAGAATCAGCAAGCGTACTTGAACACGATCTCAAGTAGCAAAATGGAAGCCACAAAACTAGGACTATGGTAGATAATGTACTCCAAAACTGCCCCGAATACGACATACTAAGGCAACCCTTTTGACCTGGAGAAACAACAGTTGAAGTCAAACTTTGCAAACCATTGAGTTAACTAAAAAACAGACAGTGAAATTTATACAAGGGATAATATTGCAGACGAAAGAAAAAGAAAGAACCGGGGTTGTGAAATTTGTGTGTAGAATGTGTTTAAAAATATGTGTAAAGCACACTATAAAATAAGACAAAAAGGAATGCTAGGATCCTTCAGAGAGACAAGCACACACCTTACAAGGACCTAGACCAGGTGAGTAGAAATCACAGATCTATAGCAAGACACTATGGCTATTCAGATTTATTTCAAAGTTCTCATTCTTATTGCAGATGCGAAGAACCTTAACAAAGTTATTATACAGAAACTGTCATTGCTAGCTGACGGCAGAGATGAGATGTCTCTAGATCTGACAAGTAAGTATCTCTAGGGTGTGCAATATCATTGTCTTTTGTCTACACTTGATATTTTATAGGGGGTTTTTAAGGCACGAGAATCGACTTCATTGTGCTCAGTTTGATCCCATATAGCTTGGTCTGCAAGGAGTCTCTGAGAAAATTGCACTCATGAACCAGATAGCGGAGATAACGGGGTCCTGAATCACGCCCATAACCAACAAATGGGGCGTTGTCCATTATCTATAACACTGTCTATTTTCAGAAAGCACAGATAGTGTTTCTCCAAAAATAAGACCGGGTCTTATTAATTTTAGCTTTAAAAAATGCACTAGGGCTTATTTTCTGGGGATGTCTTATATATATTGGTTTTTTTTTTTTTTTTTCAGATACAAAAATCTACATTTATTCATGTACAAAATTCTACATTTATTCAAATACAGTCATGTCATCATCTTCTAGAATATCATAATTTTCTAAATCAAGTATGTACCAGTGGTGTCTGTACTCCAACTAACCATTCAGCAACAAGTCTCTCATTCTAGCTGACGATCTTTATTAGGGCTTATTTTAGGGGTGGGTCTTATTTTTGGAAACACTGCAGTTAGAACAAAGACATTGTCAAGCTATTCGTCATTTTATGGGACTGGGCAGCACTCCTCAATGTAAACAGGAAATATTTTTGCCTAAAAATTGCAATGTAGTCTGTATGTCCTCACAATTTCATAACAGGAAGTAATATTGCATGATTGTTTTCATGTGCATTCACAGAGCCTGAAGAAGAGATCAAGAAAGAATCATTCACAATGAAGGAAGGTTGCAAGTACAGGATTAAGATATATTTCTTTGTACAAAGAGAAATTGTCTCTGGACTTCGTTATGAGCATAAAGTATACAGAAAGGGTATACAAGGTAAGGAACATAAGAATCTCATGACCTGGCTATTTCATAATTTTTTGTACATGTTAGTCAATCAGTTAGTCGTCAGTCATCTCGTTGCACGTCGACCCATTGAGTCCATTAGTGCTGAGATTCCCTCTTCAGTACCTCCCTCACCATACAACAGTCGAAACTTCTGTGATGGTTGACTATTCTTCTTTAGCCCCCCTTGCATAGTGCTCTTGTCTGGCTTCACTCCTTTTGACGTGATACTCTTGCAGTCTGGTCAAGATTGCAGATTCGCTATCATCTCTTGATTCGTGTAATCGCCCTGCTGCTCTGATATTATTCACTGTAAAGCCCAGTTCATTGCTATTCTGCTTTCTGCAGTAGCCCGATTCAAAAGCTTGTACATTTCCTCTTACGCCCTATGGACTGGTACAGATATTAAGCTAATTTTTGTGTTTCATAGATGTCTTAGGGTACATATTCTAAGTGGTAGCCGAACACCTGCTGTGCCAGTCTGTGAAATCTTTAAACCCTTGTTTCATCATTATCATAAAAAAATAAAAAATTTTGTTGCATGTCCTTTATAGGACATAGCAGTCAACCCCAGCATTTTGGCTGTTCGTGATTCCTGGGCAATTTTTTTATGTTCAGTAGTTCGCCATTGCTTTCTGAACGACCGGCTCCTATACCTTTTTCGAAAAAACCGGCACCACTGCGTTTTAAACCCTGGTATAGAGGATTACAAATCGCGTCCATAATTCCTTCGCCGCGGAGACCAGATACTATCATAGGCGGTGCCAAATTACAGTCTTTTATTTATCTCTGCAGATCTCGGTCCTTGATGTTCTTTATCAACTCTTTTCATGATTTTTGACCATACCATCGTCTTAGACCATCCAGGGCCATATCTCTTGGTCTTCCACTTCTGTCGATCTTTCCAGCCATGGTGTTTTCCAGTGCCACTCTTCTCATTATGTGATCAAAAAACGTTTTGCCTTTCTAGAATCCCATTGCACGGCCATTGACCCTGTTTCTTTAGAGCCACCAGTCTTTAAGGTGGACCCCTTCACGGCTAGGAACCAGGCAGTACCCACCTGACAAGGGTCCACTAGGACTGGACCTTATCAGTAGACATAGCCTATCAAGCACTTTTTTGTACATCCATATGTTGCCATTCCCATGCTGTGCACTGGACTGTGTTTGACATCTCTCCACCTTCTTTAGGAACTACATCCTGCTGACTCTTTACTACATTTACTATCCCAATCTTAGGCCAAATTTCCTAAATTAAAAAGGTAGCCTTGTACAGTAAAGCCTAAGAGCATTAAATAATTCCACTTTCAATTTGAATCCTGGCTTGTTTAGTATTTCTGGTTTGTTCTATCAAGGGAAGTCGTGCTACGCACCTACCCGCTCACAACCAATCTTGAAATAAGCTGCATTGCCATAATCTTTCTGTCTGATCTCTCTGTTAAATATGTTTATTTCATTGTGTACTATATGTATTTTTTTTTTTTTGCAACTGATGCATTAGTGCGTGACAGGCAATGATCTGCACCACAAATTCTTTCTACCTCAAATCTTTAAAAGCATTTTGTATAAGGAATTCTTGGCATTTGTCCCTTTTCACGCAGTTAATGTTTTTTTGCTTGGAAACAGTAAAATATGTTCAGGGCTTTTTTTTTTAAACATGTCTCCAATGTATTGGGCTTATGATGCATAATATATATATATATATATATATATATATATATATATATATATATATATATATATATATATATATATATATATATATATGTGTGTGTGTGTGTACATACACATATATATATATACACACATATATATATATATATATATATATATATATATATCATCATCATCATCTTCCACTTCTGCCGTCAAGCATCGTGGGGAGGAATAATTTGCGCTCCAGCGCCCAGTGGGTGGCACTGGATAATGTCATTCCGCGTGATTGTGCAATGTCTTTGATGTCGTCAATCCATTTTCTTCTTGGACGTCCTCGTGGTCTCATCGCAGATTATCTTTGATGTAGAGCCAGTGCTAGTAGTTGATGGTGTTGCATTCTAACGACATGGCCAAACCACTTGATCTTCTGTCTTTCAATAAATGTGGCACAAGGTGTTGATCCCACTGTCTGTCTGATAACAGCATTTCTTACTTGGTCTCAGATTAATTTGGCAGCTGTCCTCAGGAATCTCATCTCGCAGGTGTTGATTTTGCGAAAGTGTGATTTGGATAAAGTCCAAGTTTGAGATTGGTAGCATAGGGTTGGTGTGAATATGCTGTTTATTATCTGTCGTTTTGCGGACATGGGTATATTTGGATGTTTCAGTAAGGGTGATAGTTGATATGTAAGTGCGCTAGCTTTTCGATATCTGATTTTGCTTTCTCTGTCCAACCTGTCATCTTCTGTGATCATACTTCCAAGGTAGACATATTTATAGACGTTAAGCTATTTATAGACATGTTTTATATATGTATAGGTTAATGATCCTAGTTCACATTTTTATAGACCAATCAGAATTCTATGGTTGTTATGGTCAGTGCCACCTTTATTTCCCAAGGCATTTTCTGGTCCCCGTTTTAGACTGGGTCACCTGGGATTCTAAGCCGATTTTGTAAATCCACTTTAGTAGGCATTTGAACGCAGGACCATCAAGCCGGCAAGTGTACTTACTGCTGCAGCTCCCCAAGAACCATCCTTCATATAATTCTCCGAACCATTACTTATATTGCATTGTCTCTTCTTATCACAAATTTGATTCTCCAAGTCATAAAAAGGCTACCTGACAGCTGCAAGATGAGGAAACGAAGCTAGACATCTCGCTTCATAAAGCCGTGACATAGTGTATATGAAATCCAGTTCACGTCCATGCAACATTAGCTGTGGGATTTTATCATACTATTTAAATTGCACAATCATTTCAAGCCACACATTTTTATGTTTGTTGCTAACAATTCTATAGCAATCAAGGTAAACTATGATCCTAGAGGTAATCATTGATACGCTAATCGTACTCAACCTCACCAGTTATATTTACTCCATGGAGGATAGCGTAACCAAATGGATAACTCTTGCTCTTAAACTTCCAGTGTGCTGATGCCCAGGTAGCGGGTTCAGCCCCTACATTGGTCAGTGGGACTAAAATATTGACTTCTCATCCTTAACTTGGGACGTAAATTACAATTACCTCAGAAGCTGGAGTGGGTTCGCCTGATGGCGAGGGACACTGGTAACAGGGAAAGCTAATTCACATGTAAAAATTAGTCCAGTGCACTAGAAGTAATAGTACGTGTATGGACTATGCTTGGGTTCAAAACTTATCCATTATGCCATGCTGACATCAGAGGCCAGGTGTGGATGACATGGGGGTGGGCTGCAGAAAGTAGCATCAGAAAAGCATGGCTTGGTGTGAGCTTTTTGGGGGATTTATGCCCCACTGGAGAATGATGGGCAACAGAAAACAACTTGGGGTTGTTGTGTTCCCCTTTGATCCTGGGGCAGGGGATTGGACGTCTAACCTTCTCACAAATGAACCATAAAAGTGATATATTTTAATTAGCATATTTATTGTGTATTTTTCAATCAGTGGATACAATGAAACAAATGATGGGAAGCTATGGACCCAAATTCGACCTCCAATCATTTACCACTCAAGAAGAGGAAGCTCCTCATGGTATGCTGATGAGAGGAGACTACAAGATCAAGTCCAGATTTGTTGACGATGATAAGAATGAGTTTGTCACCTGGGAGTGGCATTTGTCTGTTAAGAAAGATTGGTGTTAGTTGTACCTGGCTGTAGGATGTCTTCAACTTTTTCAGGTTTCTGACCTTCTTCCGTGAAGGATCCTTTTCAATTAACCCTCAACTTCTGTTGTCATATATTAGCTTCTACAATGTTTTTAACATTCTATTTATAAAAAAGAGAAATTGGTCTTTGTTAAGGTGATAATCAAAGCCAGTGCATTATTGCTGAGTGAAGGAATTAAAGACAAGTGTGTTATAGAGTGAGGAAGTTGATCAAAGATTGCATGTTATTTTAGAGTAGGGGAATTAATCAAAGACAGCACCTTATTGTAAAGAGAAAATTAATCAAAAGCAATATGTTTTTGTGGGTGTGTGGAAATTAATCTAAGACAGCATGTTATTGTAGGTAGAGTGAGGGAATTAACAAAGTGAAGGAATTAAAGACCGCATGGTATTGTACAGAGGGAATTAATCAAAGACAGCATGCTATTGTAGGTAGAGTGAGGGAATTAACAAAGACAGCATGCTATTGTAGTGAAGGAATTAAAGACAGCATAGTATTGTACAGAGGGAATTAAAGACAGCATGCTATTGTAGTGAAGGAATTAAAGACAGCGTGGTATTGTACAGAGGGAATTAATCAAAGACAGCATATTGTTGTAGAGAGGAAATTAATCAAAGACAGCAAGTTTTTGTAGTGTGTGGAAATTAATCTAAGACAGCATGCTATTGTAGTGAAGGAATTAAAATCATCATGGTATTGTAGAGAGAGGAAATTAATCAAAGGCAGCACGTTATTGTAGAGAGGAAATTAATCGCAGACAGCAAGTTATTGTAGAGAGGAAATTAATCGGACACCACGTTATTGTAGAGAGGAAATTAATCAAAGGCAGCACGTTATTGTAGAGAGGAAATTAATCGCAGACAGCAAGTTATTATAGAGAGGAAATTAATCAGACACCACGTTATTGTAGAGAGGAAATTAATCAAAGACAGCATATTGCTGAGCAAGATGGTTTTGTTAGAGTTTGCTGGGCCATATTTGGTTGTTTTTGTTAACTCATTCGATAACATCCAACCCATCGTGCATCATTGATTGCTTTAATCACGAGCATATATGTAACTTTTTTTTGTCCCTCGTGGCTGTTACTTTACAGTAATACATGTATGGATTCCAAGACGCTAAAGTAATAACAGTCTGGGAAAGAAGGGGGTTCAGTAACAAATATGTAGGGTTGGAGTTAACTTCATAACTGCAGCAGAGCAACTTGGTGTAGAAAGAGTAAATGGAGTATTTGTTTGAATTGTTCTTGAACCGGCACAGAACTAGCATACAGGTCCCGCGATCTGTGCCAGGAGTCCGGAAAATTTTGCTTTCGTAAACTTTGATTCGCTTTGTTAACACCTGGGACAATAGTTTTATAGATTAGACGTCAAAACATAAACATAGGCTTTTAATAGATGTTGCATACATATAAGACAGGTGAAAGGTCTTTTTAAAGATATGTGGTGTTTTAATGTGCTGGTTTTGATGGCGGAATTAATCAAAGACGACCCATTATTTATAATTGAAATACAGTTGTAGTAACTGATTCTTCGGCCAGATTGTATACCACATTTTTGTTGGGGTGTGGCAGTTGCATGCACACCGATTATGTATTTTGGTAGCATCTGTATTTCTTTTTGTAATAATAATTGTCATATGCAAATGACACTTTCTGTAAGCACTGAATACGTTTTTAACTATATGTATGTTTATGGGGTTCATAATATGCCAAGCATTACATCTTGTTCTGTGTATTGGATACATGTGACTGGTGTACATAAAAGCCAATTTACATTAACTGGTATTGTTTTCGTTGTATGTGGGCGTGTTTCTTTTTGTGTACTTCTTTTTTCTATCTGTTTTCTGTATGTCCGCTTTCAAGTTTGAATTGCCCGGGAAGGTTAACCCGGTCAACAAATACCTGCAGAAGTCGGATGTGTCGATCTAACGGCGTAAGAACGCAGCTCTGCTGTAAACAGGCACATCGCTATCACATCCGAAAAACTCTCCGGATGAATGCAGAAGAAGAAGAAGAAAAAGTTTGAATTGTGGTTTGCTTCTGGGTGTAAATGTTATGGGGTAAGAAGATGTGATGTCCCAACATATTTCTGGTGATGGGTATGCAGTGTGGTATTTCTGATTTACAAAAAGTGATGTTTCTGCAGGTTACAAGCACAAAAATATGTAATAGCATTCATTCGTTTGTTTTTGCCACCAGTCTACATGTATAGTAATTGCTTGTTTTCAATTTTTCTCTATTTGATGAGAATAAAGTATCTTAACATGTATATAATTGCAAAGTACAGAAAAGTGTATAATACATGAAACCAAAATAAATAAAACATACACATATACTTTAACAAAGTGAAATAATAATATATAAGAGATCAATCAAAAGCAAGTGGCGAATATTGAAAGTCTATTAACAGAAAAATGTTGGATACCACCTACCCAATAACTAGAAATATTAACAAAACTTGCTTCCAGTCCATGATTTACCAATATAAAGTAACAGTCCATCAGTACATTAAAAATACACAGCATTCCACATTGCAATTGTCCGTACTAATTTTGTTTCTAGTCTGGAATGTTTTTCTCTATTCCTGAAGAGCATTTGTATTAATTTGTAGCCTGTGCAATTTTAAAATGAATTCTATTACAATTATACTGACACGCAGAGGTTGATTTTTATATATTGATATATAATTATGACCAAGAAGATAGGTTAGTTTTGCCTAAACCTTAAGTTTTTTTTTTTTTTGCAAGAAAATGTATTTCTGTGTACTAGAAATTCTTGAAAATTAAAGATTAGAGTTATCAGTGTACTAGAATTTCATGACCAGTTACTTGTAGCTTTTATTTCACTGAAGTGTTACATTGTAAATTTACTTCTCTGTGGGTCTGATTAGTTGTGTTGTAATTGATGATGTGTATGTAATTATTTAGAATCATATACGTTCTTTCTTTAGTTGTAGCTCGTGAAATATTTGAGGATCTATGAATTAACAGCAGTGTTATTCTAACTTCTTTGGTATACCAGTGTTTGCTACAAGCAATAAATTTAACACAACTGCACTTTCGTAAGCAGCTAATTTTGTGCTGCTCCAATATTTTTGTTTATTAATCGCTGCTTTAAAATCTGTTCTCGTCTTTGCATTCAGCAATGGGATGCTCAGCTGCAGTGTTTTTCTGTGGTTAAGTGTTAAATTACAGCAGGCTAACAGGCACTTCTACTCTTGCGCATGTTGCTATGTGCCTTGATTGTAATTCATCGTGCTAATTTGATATGAAAGCAGCCTCTTACATGCCAAACTAAGCCTTTAAATAAAAGATGTTAGGCCTTTTTGTCGACATAAGAGTTGAGAATGATTCACCTTTTGCTCATATATATCCAGACTCTCATGCTGTGTATGATTCTAGTTGCACCTGTAAAATATATAGCAGTTATCACACCATTCGGCTCTGGTAAAAGTATTCAAATTTGGTGCTTCTATTTGTCTTCGTTAAAACATGACACAGATTTCAAGCTTTGTGCGATTAAATTTGAACAAAGTGTTTGCTTCATATTTGATCAAAATACTGCTTATTAACTTGCCATTTGAGCTTTTATACACACATTTTGTCCATGTATTTTCTGTTAGCATGACCATTAAACATATCTGTTTTGAATTTTGGTTGTTTTATTTACTTCTGTATGGGGTTTCATAGCATTGGGAAAATGGTGGAAGTTAGACGAAATTTGACGTGGTACCAAAGTTAGAATAATGTGAAACTCTAAAACTGATAACGACTGCCTGAAAGAGGCTAATGAAACTAGAACATTGTATACAACAATAAGTTAGTTAGATAGTTGACAGATCATACTCATTGCACATCGAACCATTCAGTCCATAAGTGCTCGGATCCCCTCCTCAGCAAATCCCGCAGCGTGCAGCGGCTAACGACACCAGTTCTGTGTTGATTTATCAATCTTCTTTGGCTTCCTCCATAGTGTTCTTGTTTGGCCACCCCTCTTTTGATTTGCTGTTCTCGCAGTCTGACTTGTTCTCGCATAAGTCTTAATTCTCGTAGAGCATCCAGAATGTCAGCCTGGTCCATGGCACGTCCGCCCTCCACCTTAGCCTTACCTGCGAGCCTGTCAGCCCACTCTCTGCTCTATATACAACAATAATAAAGAGACAAATATCTTTTTTTTTTGTCATGTGATGAGAAGAGAGGCATTTGGAGAACATCATGACAACTAGAAAGATCGAGGGGAAGAGAGGTAGAGGCCGACAAAGAGAAATGATGCTGGATGGATTGAGATGGTAGCATGGAGGAATATCATCAGCAGAGTTGGTCCGGAGAACCACAGACTGAAATATGTGGAAAGTCAAGCCGGCATGGCATTTGATGATGATGATGAACTCTAATGTTACAACAGTAATACTGTATAGATCAGAAACAAGGAGTTAAAAGTTACTTGCATATCCTTTACAGGGTGCATCACAGTCAACCTCAGCATTTTTTTTTTTTTTTTGGGTTACTTTGATTTCTTGGAATATTTATGTTCAGTAGTTTGTAATTTCTTTCTGAATGACCAGCACTCATACCATTGCTGAAAACCAACGCAAGGTGGCCTGTTGCAGAATCACCCGCAGTTGTGTTTCAAACATGGTTTGCGGGATTATGAATTGCAATCTTGACCCCTTTGCCACAGAGCCAACTTAAACATGGAAACTGATTTAACGTTTATTAATACAGTGCAAACGTTCGTTAATTGATGCCTGCGAATATTAGGAATAAGATGAAATAACAGAATCACTACTGTGTAGCTCATGGAGAAAACTAAACAAATATCAGTGGATCCAGGGGTGAAGGAGGAACGCTTGTGCTGGATAGGAAATACATTTTTGAAAACCTGAATGAAATAGAGGGGGACCTAATGAATTAGAGATAAATTAAATAGAGATAAATAGAATAGTGGGAGCCCTAGAGAATTATAGATGCATTAAATAGAGGGAGAATTAGAGATAAATGAAAAAGGGGATGGGGGAGAGACCTAGAGAATTAGTTATACATGGAATAGCGGGAGACCTAGAGTGTTAGAGATAAGTGAAATAGAGGGAGGCCTAGAGAATTAGAGATACATGAAATAGAGGGAGACTTAGAGAATTAGAGGTGCATGAATTAGAGGGAGACCTAGAGAGTTAGATATACATGAAATAGAGGGAGACCTAGAGAATTTGAGATACATGAAATAGAGGGAGACTTAGAGGTACATGAAATAGAGGGAGACTTAGAGATACATGAAATAGAGGGAGATCTAGAGAATTAAAGATAACATGAAATAGAGGGAGATTTAAAGATACATGAAATAGAGGGAGACTTAGAGATACATGAAATAGAGGAAGACTTAGAGATAATGAAATAGAGGGAGATCTAGAGACTTTGAGATACATAAAATAGAGGGAGAATTAGAGATGCATGAAATAGAGGGAGACCTAGAGAATTAGGGATACATGAAATAGAGGGAGACCTAGAGAATTAGAGATATGTGAAATAGAGGGAAGCCTAGAGAATTAGAGATATGTGAAATAGAGGGAAGCCTAGAGAATTAGAGATACATGACATAGAGGGAGGCCCTTTGGAATTTGGCTTTTGCCTGCTGGAATTAATTGTGGTACTCTTGGCTGGGTGTGGCCTCTGCTTGCTTTCTACACTCTTTCCACATCGTTATGCAACTGTTCCAGTTCACTACTCCAGTAGGGTTTATATTGTTTACGGGCTCCTCTTGGTACTGTTTCTCGCGCTGCCTGCAGTATGCATTTCCCAAACTCTTCAACTACTTTATTATGTCTTTCTCAGTGTTCAGGTTTCTAACCAGTATGCTGGCGCGATTCTTGTACATTGCCCAGATTGCTTTCTTGTAGTTCCACCTCGAGAGGGTGCTGCTTTCACTTACAAGCTCATTTTCTACAGTTAGAAAGACTGGCCGATGATCACTGCCACAAAGTTTTTTCTCAACAATTCGTGTAATGTTCCACTCCAGGTCTGGTGAATGAAAAGCCAGGTCAGGTGTAGTTGTAGTGTGCCATGATCTCGAGTAGAAAGTATGTGGGTCAGACGGCTTGTTAAATCAAGATGAATCTATTCTCATCCTGCCAGTCTTCCAGTCTCTCTCCTCTCTGGTCCATGTGATCATAGCCCCAGCTCTGCGAGTGGCTGTTGAAATCGCCACACACAATAATTTTTTCTGTTAATGGTAGTGTGTCCAGTGCCTGTGGGCGGTCACTTGGACAGTAGTAATTGATCAGATGTAGGTCTGTATAGCCTGTCTTAAGTTTAAGTGTCTGATACTCAGCCCCTAACATGTAGACTTCGATTTGGGAAGCAGTGATGTTATTTTTTACAAGGGTCAGTATCCCACCTTTTCGCCTGTCCTTTCGGTCAGATCGGTAACACTGGTAGCCTCTGATTTTGAAGGCTATTTTTTCGTTGAGGTGAGTTTCTTGCAAGCAACATACACTTATTTTTTCATGGTCCAGGATGTTTTCTAATTCTATATTTTTGTTGCTGACTCCCTCCGCATTCCAGTGCATTATTTTAAGTCTTTGTTTAGTATGGCCAGCCGTTCTATTCTAATGTCCCCTGGCTCCACAGGACATCTGAGAAGGACCTCCAGTAGTTGGGGTTGGACCCTTTCGAGTTTAGATTGTACGCACGCACACACGTGCCTGCGCATGCATGTACGTGCATACATATCTAGAGCATACTGGTTATTTTTCGGCGCCAGAAACTCGCCGTCGCCCCTTCTCCTGTTAGTTTAAACGGTTCCGCCATGTGAAGGCCAGGAGTTGGACATTTGTTGCAGAGGTTATGTATTCACGAGCCATTGGGGTATTTAAGCAATGTTGGGCGCTTACCCCAACACTGCGCCCTGGCTACATACAGCAACATTTGGAACCCATGTATATCTAATTCTCTAGTTCTCCCCCTATTTCATGTATCTCTAATTCTCTAGGTCTCCCTTTATTTCATGTTATCTGTAATTCTCTAGATCTCTCTCTCTATTTCATGTATTTCTAACTCTCTAGATCTCCCTCTATTTCATGTATCATTAACTCTCTAGGTCTCCCTCTATTTCATGTATCTCTAATTCTCTAGGGCACCCTCTATTTCATGTATAAATAATTCTCTAGGTCTCTCCCATTTATCTCTAATTCTCCCTCTATTTCATGTATCTCTAAGTCTCCCTCTATTTCATGTTATCTTTAATTCTTTAGATCTCCCTCTATTTCATGTATCTCTAATTCTCTAGGTCTCCCTCTATTTTATGTATCTCTAATTCTCTAGGTCTCCCTCTATTTCATGTATCTCAAATTCTTTAGGTCTCCCTCTATTTCATGTATCTCAAATTCTCTAGGTCTACCTCTATTTCATGTATATCTCTCCAGGTCTCCCTTTATTTCATGCATCTCTAATTCTCCCTCTTTTTCATATATCTCTAGGTCTCCCTCTATTTCATGTATCTCAAAGTCTCTAGGTCTCCCTCTATTTCATGTATCTCTAAGTCTCTCTCTATTTCATGTTATCTTTAATTCTCTAGATCTCCCTCTGTTTCATGTATCTCTAATTCTCTAGGTCTCCCTCTATTTCGTGTATAACTAATTCTCTAGGTCTCTCTCTATTTCATGTATAACTAATTCTCTAGGTCTCTCCCATTTATCTCTAAGTCTTCCTCTATTTCATGTATCTCTAAGTCTGCCTCTATTTCATGTATCTCAAACTCTCTAGGTCTCCCTCTATTTCATGCATCTCTAGGTCTCCCTCTATTTCATGTATCTCTAATTCTCTAGGTCTCCCTCTATTTCACGTATCTCTCATTCTCTAGGTCTCCCTCTATTTCATGTATCCCTAGTTCTCCCTATATTTCATGTATCTCTAATTCTCTAGGTCTCCCTCTATTTCATGTATCTCTAATTCTCTAGGTCTCCCTCTATTTCATGTATCTCTAGGTTCCCTCTATTTCATGTATCTCTAATTCTCTAGGTCTCCCTCTATTTTATGTATCTTATTTTCTCCCTCTATTTCATGTTATCTCTAATTCTCTAGGTCTCCCTCTATTTCATGTATCTCTAATTCTCTAGGTCTCCCTCTGTTTCCTGCACCTCTAATTCTCCCCCTATTTCATGTATCTCAAAGTCTCTAGGTCTCCCTCTGTTTCATGTATCTCAAATTATCTAGGTCTCCCTCTGTTTCATGTATCTCTAACTCTCTAGGTCTCCCTCTATTTCATGTATCTCTAAGTCTCCCTCTATTTCGTGTATCTCAAATTCTCTAGATCTCCCTCTATTTCATGTATCTCTAAGTATGCCTCTATTTCATGTATCTCTAAGTCTCTAGATCTCCCTCTATTTCATGTATCTCTAAGTATGCCTCTATTTCATGTATCTCTAAGTCTCTAGATCTCCCTCTAGATCTAGAGACTTAGAGATACATGAAATAGAGGGGGACCTAGAGATACATGAAATAGAGGGGGACCTAGAGAGTTAGAGATACATGAAATAGAGGGAGAGTTAGAGATACATGAAATAGAGGGAGACTTAGAGATACATGAAATAGAGGGAGACTTAGAGAATTTGAGATACATGAAATAATATGGGAAGAACGTGGATGGAGCTGCTTGAGATCACAGAAGATATGACAGACTGGAGTGAGGGCCTGTGTTTTTTTTTTTTGTTTTTTTTTTTTTGGATAAAGGGCAGAAGAAGATGTTGGAGTGCCTTGAGGACTCTGATTTAAGTGTGATTTGTTGAGATGTTGCTAACACGCTCTGGAAAGCTGGCGTGTGTGCAAGACTTGGGTGATGATTGTATGCCATCACAGCTGTGGGGGGCGGTCCGTCCATGACGTTAGAAATTCCATCACACGCGGTCGTTTCAGTCGCTTGACTGCAGAGGTTCAACTTCGGACATTTTGCTACTTTGTGGTGTTTTCTGCCCCTCTGTAAATCAATCCTGTCCTAGCCCATTTTGCGGAAAAAAAAAAAGAAAGAAAACTCCACCATGTCAACCAGCCTTTGTGGCATCGGTTATAATAGTGGTGGTTCATGGTGCGGCATGAGTTTGTTAAGTTTCTTTGCGCCAGTGTTAGCTGGTTTATCGATTTGCTGAGTTTGTGCCTGTGACGTCAGCTGGGGGATAGGTTGGCCGGCAAGAGTCCTCCTGTGGTGATTTCTTTTGTCAGTGTTGACTCCTGAGGGGTCTTGCTTGATTGGTTGTAGTCCTTATAAGGACTTTTTATTTGGTCTTTTTGCCTCCTTTTTTGTGTATTGCCTGTAGAAGCTTTTCAATGTTTTCATTTTCCTCCTTGCGCTTTTTTCTTTTTCAAGTTTGAGTTTCTGCTGTCTTTCGATTTCTTCCTCTGTGGTCAACCACGGGACGAGCTCTCCGTCATAATAATAGTACCCATCTGGGAACTAGGGGAAATTTGTCATCCCAGTGTATCTCTGGGTATTCTTCAGAGGTTTTGCGGTACATTGGTTTCCCCTTGAATTTCTTGGGATTCTTTTCTTCCTTTTCTGCCAGGCGCCTTTTGTATTCCTGGCGCCTGAGTACTTCTTTCCTTTCTTCTTCTTTGCAATCCGCGATGAGCTCCTCCAGTGGAGGTAAAATTTGGTATTCTGTGCCGCCTTCAGATAACCGGCGGGATAATGGTCTCCCCACCCCCTGATTTTCTTGGGCGTCGTGGTTGGGCTGTTGGCTTTAGCTTGTGGTTCCCGCTCGCTCTCTTGTTGGGTTTCTTCTTCTTCTTCTTCTGCGTTCATCCTGATTTTTTTTTCGGATGTGACTGCGTTGTGCCTGTTTACAGCAGAGCTGTGCTCTTGCGCCGTTAGGCCGACACATCCGACTTCTGCGGGCATTTGTTGACCGGGTTAACCTTCCCGGGGTTGTTGGGTTTCATCTTGCGGCATTTTTTCTGAGATTTTTTTTTTTTCATTTCTTCTGCTGGTTTGACTTGGCTTGGTCTCCTTTCAGTATTTGGCATTTCTCTCTCCGCCTTGATGTCTCGTAGAATCTCTTCATTCTTCTTTGTCGTCTGCACAATGTACTCCACCTCATGTTTGATGTTTCGCTGGATCTCCTTTATCTCAGCAAGCAGTTGTTCATTGTTACTGGTTGGTGCCGGTGTTTGCATTATCTTGACTTATTTCTTTAGCTCATCAATCTGGCTTTGCAGTTGCTCTTTCTCGCCTTGTGAGATGCACGTTGCTCACTCGCACCTCCGCATTGCGTCCTTATATGGTGTCTTTGTGGTAATGGCGATCTTTAAGACGTTTCTGTATCTTTGGAGGTACGGACAGCCCAGGTATCTTGCTCCATGCTTGCCCAGGCAGTTGGCGCACTTTCTTTTGTTGTTGGGTGCTCGGAAGTCCATGTCCAGCTTGGCGTGGTGATCGGCGCAGTATCGGCAGATTTCCGTGTTACTGCGACATGTTGCTCTGCTGTGTCCGGTCCTCTGGCATCTGGAACATTGAGTTATTCTTGGTATGAATCCTTCAGGCTGTTGTATTTTCTTGTTTATCGATACCTGGCGTGGTATATCGCTGCCCGCAGTCGTCACCACCGCCAGCGTCGTAGGGAGCTTTGAGTACGTTAGAATCCGCTCCGCCTTCAAGATTCGGATGTGGAGATTCTTATCTTGTAGCTGCTTCAGGATTTCGTCGTCTGACAGCTCCACTTGAACACGTTTGACAACCCATCTGACTGTCTTTGAGTCGGTTTTTCCGTCTCTGGTGTCTTTCTCCTCCTTCTTCTCGGCTGTCTTGGCTCTTGTCTCATGGTGGCTTCAGTAGTAATTGTAGTTTCAGGTTCTTTGTTGCAGCTCAAATGTAAGGTCTCTCCGCTTGTCTTCTTTACGGTTTTGGCGGCACCCATGCTGTATATCTTCTGTGTCTGTTGTTTCTTGGATTTGGTCTTGCCGTGTGCCATTTTCCTCCCCCGTATCAGGCTTCTTGAATTGTTCAGGTGACTTGTTCTTGATAGCGCTCGCAAATGCGAAATGACGAAAGACTTGACGATCCTGGTTAAGTTCCCTGTTCTTATTTGTTGGGGTGGCTTCTGGGTCAGCACGAGACCATAGGCGTTGTTTCAATTGTTGTTTCGGTCTTATTGAGGTTTAGATCTTACTGAGGTTGCATTGTTCTTATTGTGAGGTTTCTTCTTCCAGAAATGTTGACGAAAATTATTGCAGACAAACCTGTGAGTTATTTCCTGCGTATCCATGTCGCAATTATCATCAAGCTTGTTCCATAGCCAGTACGAGGCCTTCTCCGCTGCGTCCCCCAGTCTTTTAAATGTCAGTGTCCATGATTTTCCCTTTCACGCCTATACTTTTCAGCACGTCGTACGCGGAGTTGGAAACGAGGGAAATCTTTTCTTCAGATGTCTGGCTTGAAACTAGAAGTAATATTTGTCAGTTGCATTTGCCTTATCGGATATATCTGTGGTACTTGTTTTGTAAGACTGGACGTACTTTATAGCTAGGTTCCTGTTATAAGTTCCACTTTGTGATCCAAGAAACGCACATTCAGTGGTATTCTATTGTCCGCCTGTTTCAAGCAACACATACACTTTATGTTTGATCTGAGCATACCAAAAACATCTGGCTGGAATTTTTAGCATGCATCGCAAAAAAAAAAAAAAAAAGGGTATGGATTAAAAGGAAAGAGGCTTTGTTGCCCCTGGTTTTGTGCGATAGATGTTTAGTCTCTCTCCGCAGAGAGATACTACTTTTCGGCATACCGAAAGCGTTGCACAAGCATGAGCTCCGTAGATGGCTAGCACCATTTGCCCGATACACCTCACGGTGTTCTTAACTGACTCAGTGGCGAAGGATATTTCGCCAAATGGGGCCTACAATTTGAACAGAAGGACTATATATCCATCCATCATGTGCCATGCCGATAAGCGTGGGCGGTCATGTTTTGTTCTAGCCCATGCCACGTGACCAAGCCATCCAGTTATTTACTTCTCGGTCTTCCCCTTGGTCTCTTCCCTTCGATCCTGCCAGTTGTGACCAAGTTCTCCAATTCATTTCTTCTCATAACATGCCCAAAAAATTTTGACTGCCTACGTCTAATGTCTCTAATCAGTTTACGATCTTCATTTGTTGATATTTGTTGTATATATTTGTTGAAATATAATATATGTCTTTTACAAGTCTAAGGTCTTTTCCCGCCCGTGTGTTGCCCGGGCCCATACGGGGGAGCAAAGAATAGTAACTCTATTGCCTACCATGCACGTCGTAAGAGGCGACTAAGGAGGATATGGTTCCGTCGCCCTGCTACTGGGTGAGTGCGTGGCGCGACACCCCCAAATTCTCCCAATACTTCTACTGTGATTTCGGTACTTTTCTGTTAATTCACCCCACAGTGACGTTCACCAGCTATATTTAGCACTGACGGTGATCTCCTCTGTGTTCGGGTACAGTGCGTGTCAGTGCGGTTCAATTGCCCCCCCCCCACACACACACACAGTGTTTCTTTGGCTTTGGCAACCGTTTCTGCGTGACTGTGTGTGTCTGATCATCATGAGTTTTCTGGGAACTGGCAGCAGCTGCTGATGTCCACGACCAGAAGAGTAGCGTTGCTTTTCTGCAGCATCATGGCGCATCTGACATTCTGCTAGACGCTGTTCTCATAATCATGTCATGGTGCTATCGCTGATAAGGCCCTATGGCTGCAAGGCCCTCGCGTCTCCCCTACAGACAGATCATTCTTTTCATATACTGCTGGTCTCAAGAGTTGACAAGCATTTCCATTTTGCCAGTTACAGTTGGGGATGTCGACCCTACCACCGGTGCACATACTCAATGCATCGAGAGCATGGGGAGAACGGCCAAGGAGAGAAACGAGAGGCAGAATGGACCCCCCCCCCCCCCCACACACACACACACACACACACACACACACACACACACACACACACACACACACACACACACACACACACACACACACACACACACACACACACACACACACACACACACACACACACACAGAGAGAGAGAGAGGCATCTACTAGAGTCCTACATGTGTGAATTCATGTGACTGCGTCGACAGACTAAATGCGCTGGTCTCGATTGTTTAACACCATTCTTGCGAACATTGTTCGATTCTGGCCACCACCGCAAGAATAGCGGCACCACCGCCGCATAGAATTGCGCACCGAGCTACGGCGCATCACCGGGAAACCCTGGATGTGACGTCATACACTGGGATCCCGTTTGTTTGGGGTGAATTCACAGAAAAGTACCGTGATTTCAGCTGGCAAAGCTGTTTTTCCTTTCTTCATGCTTCATAGCGTCAGCGAATTCTTCTTTTAGAATAGGTGGGCCTTCTAAGTTACTTTCTTCTGTTAATTCTTTCCTTTCTCCATTATATAATTCTCTTATATACTCATTCCACCTCTTCATTATAGCACCTTACTCCAATAATATCTTTCCCATTTTTGATTTCAAACACCCTGTATTTATTCTTATTTTTCTTCCTGTGAGCTCACTGATTTGTCTGTGCTTAATTTTTTAATCTTTAATGGAATTCAATTCATTTTTTTTTTTTTTTTGCATTGCTCGTTTAACCAACTTTCTTTTGCCTTCACACATTTATCTCTTATTTCTTTATTTATCTTAGCATACTCTTGTTTGTCATATTTATTCTGTTTCCTTTTGTCCATCAGCATTAAGATTTCTTCATTCATCCATTTTTTCTTAGCTTTTTGGCTTCTCTCCGGAAATATTTGTTAGTTTGATAAATGGAGTCCCTTAACATTTCCCACTGTTCATTTATACTCTGTATTTTAGCTATTGCATTGTACCTATTTTTCAGTCACTCTGTATTGTTCTTGAATTTCTTTATCTACTATCAGAACCTCTTTATTAAGTCTCAAGTTCTTAACCATTTTCCACCTCTCTTTAATCTTACTTTTATTTAGTTAGTTAGCCGACAGATCATCCTCATTGCACATCGAACCATTCAGTCCATAAGTGCTCCTCAGCAAATCCCGCAGCGTGTAGCGGCTAACGACACCAGTTCTGTGTTGGTTTTTCAATCTTCTTTGGCTTCCTGCGTAATGTTCTTGTTTTGTTTGGCCATCTCTTTTAATTTGCTGTTCTCGCAGTCTGGCCATGGTTGTAGATTCGCAGTCATCACTTGGTTCTCGCTAAAGTTTTTCTTCTCGTAGAGCATTCAGAATGTCAGCCTGGTCCATGGTGCGTCCGCCCTCCACAGTAGCCTTACCTGCGAGCTTGTCAGCCCGCTCATTTCCTTGTACTCCCGCATGCCCTGGTACGAAGATGAAACTAATCTTTGCCAGCCGAGACCGCTACAGAGGCAGAAACCATTCTCTCTGGATCCACCCCATCTCTATCCTCTTGAGCATGCTCATTGAATCGCTAAGGAAATATGCCCTAGTGAATGTCTGTGTCTCGAGCCATGTTATTGCTTTACTTACCGCCATGCATAGTCAGGCTACTTGTGGTCTCAGCAAACGCACCAGTCTTCCTTCACAATTCTCCCTCCTGCCTGATCCGTAAAGGCCCATGAGCTTCTCACATGTCGGATGACCGACCCATCTATTTAAATGACAGCATCACCATCTAGCGAAGTAAGTCCTCAAGTGAACACACCTGTTGAAGAATGTCTTCGGCTTGACCCATCCACGACCGTCCTCTTTTTAATCTGCTGCCCTTCACCTTCATAATTTCATTCTGAAGTGGACGTTGTGTGTTTGCGTTAACTCTGAGGTAGGCGCGTGCTCTGCAAATTATTATTCTGTCTTCAATGGTTGGAAAATCAAGAAGGTAGCGCATCGCCCTGCATGCTGTATCTCTTGTACATCCAAGAATAATGCGCATAACTTCATTCTGTATCCTTTCCATCTGCTTACGGCTGAGAGTCAAGATTGCCATTGCATACTCAAAAACAAAATGGACCAGACCCTCGTATAGAAGATATAGATGGCGGTGCTCACAGTTTGCTGACACCATCACAGCCAAACCCCGCTTGGCCTTTGTTATCACCTGGTCTATGTACTCATTATAAGCAAGGCTTCGATCAAACCGTATCCCTCCCAGGAATGATAACCTGGTCAAAAATGCACGCTAAAAGTCGGATGTGTTGGCCTAAGGGTTCGACCCAAGGGTGCCTAACTAGACACACCGCAATAACATCTGAAAAAACACTCCGGATGAACGCAAAGAAGAAGAAAACGTATCCCCAGGTAATTCATTGCCTGCGTTGTTTCCACTGTCTCTGAACACAGATTTACAGATGATGTTGGAGTGTTGACAATATGATTATTCAACGAGAACCAAGTCACTGTTGCCTTTGTTGGTTTGACCGTTGCCCCAGCTTCAACACACCAAGTACTTATGCGATTGAGTTCGGTTTGTGGTTCCACAGCAACCTGATTCCTATCCTTACCCTGACGATACACTAAAACATAGTCGGCATATGGCAGTGTCCTACCCGGTCCTTGATCTGCTCACTGGTGATTCTCACTATGTAAGCGTTGAACAGCACCGGAGATAATGGTGACCCCTGTGGTAGGCCAGGATATATTGTTGTTGGTTCCGAAGTCCAACTGCCACATCTAAAAACTATTTTCCGTTGGAAGAGGGCTGCAGCGATCCAACTAAGGAGGAATGGACTTATATTGAGTTCTTCTTCTTCTTTTCGTTCATCCGGAGTGTTTTTTCAGATGTCATTGCGGTGTGCGTTAGGCACCCTTGGGTCACACATCCGGCTTATGCGTGCATTTTTGACCAGGTTAGCATTCCTGGGATATTGAGTTCAAGAAGCTGAAGCAATAAAAAAAAATCCAATGGTACTCTGTTGTACGCGTCCTCAAGATCAATCGCTGCAGCACAGGTTTCAATGCCTGAGTGGAAACCTTCATAGACATTATGGGCAAAAACCGCGGCATTGGTCCAGGTTTCTCTGTTTGGACGCTACCCTCCCAGGGTAGGTGGGAAGACACCTTGCCCTTCTAGCTGGCTTGATATTTTCCTGGCAATTACCTTCTCCAGCAGCTTGCCAATTGTATTCTTCTTCTTCTTCTTCAGCGTTCCGAGCCATTGAGGTTCTTTGCTGCAAATACAATCCGTCTCCATTCATCTCTCTGGTGGACCTTCTCTTGCCAGTCGTTGATTCCAAGTGCTTGTAGGTCTGTACATGTATTATCTCTCCACCGCCTTCTTGGTCTACCTCGGGGTCTACGGTCATTTATTTCCTGAGTGTAAGCGAGTTTTGTTTCCCCATTATCTTAGTTCAAGGCAGTAAAGAAGATGGGCTGCCCACCAACTCTTCTGTCCATTGTGGAATCGTTAGATTCACTCCAAGTGGAGTTAAGCAAGATTGTGTACTAACCCTCATCCTCTTTGGAATATACTTTTCACTTCCGCTGAAATATGCCTTTCGTGGTAATGATGCCAGTATATACATTCACTCACCCTCAGATGGCGGCCTCCGTAAAGCTCAGAGATTGAAGGCCAAGACCAAAATTAGGAGAGTACTAATCAGAGAGTTGCTTTTTGCGGATGATGATGCAATTACGACCTACTCTGGGGAAGAATTACATCTACTATCTGCGTTCTTCAATGTTTGTTATGAATTTGGTTTAACAATTAGCAAAAGGAAGACAGATGTCACAAGGTGCACATGGGGTGCCATCAATCTTTATTGATGACGCCGAACTAGAGATGGTAGACCATTTTACATATCTAGGATCAGTGGTAAATAGCAAATTATCCCTAGATCAGGAAATCAACATCCGGATTGGTAAGGCAGCAACAACAATGAACAGGTTAGCAAAGAGTTTGGAGTAACAGGAAGTTTACTGCCAAAACTACCAAGCCTGTGTCTTTAGTACTCTTCTTTATGGCAGTGAAACCGTGTCAACTTACTCACACCAAGAGAAACATTTAAAGTTTTCATATACGGTGTCTGCGAAGAATACTTAGTATTACATGGCAAGACAAAATCACAAATAAATATTGGAAAGATCAGTTTTGTGTAATGGCGTGTTCCATGCTTAGTCTTCGTAGACTTGGATGGATAGGACATGTTAGGAGGATGGATGATGGTAGAATACCAAACGACATTTTTTGGTGAAATACAGATCGGTAGGAGATCTCAGGGTCGGCCTCTACTACGATACAAAGATGTGTGTAAGCGGGACATGACATACAGGCACTGATAATGCACATTGGAAGCAAGTCGCAGCTGAACGTGTTGCATGGAGTGCAAATATCAGAAATGGAATTAAAGACAAAGGAGAAAATGATTGCAGATAAAGCGCACCCAGCGCGTGAGAGACGTAAGATGGTGTATAATAGTGGAAATGACCATGTTTTCACATGCATCCACTGAGGACGAACATTTAAAGCACGAATTGGCCTTAGCCCCATTCGCCACCACCATGGTTATGAAGTCTTTTTGAAGCACAATTCACCAAACTATCGTCTGTCAAGACGGAAATGTGCCAATGTATGTAATCTCATGGAAAAAAATTTTATTTGCAGTTTGGTAGTGCTTTTGAAATAATGTACATCATTTCCTCAAACAAAGAGCTGCCAACAATGGGAAATAAGTATGGCAAGTAACAAACCAAACAAAACTCAATCCAACACCAAGATTTCACACTTTTAATTTGCTACTGCAACCTTGCATTCATGATGAGACGATTACAATGAGGGCAAAGTACAACATAATATGGATAAAACATGATGCACTAGTTATTGTCAAATGTTTCATCATTATATACAACAAAATGTGACATAGGAATGAGGCAAGATGAATGTGAATTCCGAGTAATAAAATATCCAAACAATTTTATAGATGATTTATACCTACCATGCAAGAACAGAATTATTGCAAAGAAATACCTTGAGCTGGGAAATAAATCACAATTATGGAAACAACCACCACACAAACGATTTAAAAAAATAAAAATTAACGCAGCCAAATTACTCTTGAGCAAAGAGGAGAAAAAAAACTTAAAGGAAAAACAAACATACATGAACAGGAAATGTACAATCAACACCTTATGATAATGGCAGTTGTAAAGATCAGGTGCTACACTACACGCGCATCTAATGCTACTCGCTTTTAGCACACAAATGCTTTTTTTTTAAAAAAACCAAGTACAATATATGAGTCCACCTACCATCAAGTGGTACTCACCAACGTTGACACCACCGACAACCGACATTTCCACGCACGCTTCCCTGCACTCTGTAGTAATACAAGAAAACCTAAAAGAATCATGTGTAAACAAACGCAGGACATCAGAAGCCTACTACTTTTAAGAAACCCATGTTATTATAGAAAGTGTCGCCAACATTGTGGGGGCTTGCAACTGCCCAACAGCAACCGTTGCTGTGACACGCACACTATCTAACTGAAGGACATGTCTTTAAAGAGTGACCAAGCTTTAATATTAACTCTGTTCGAAACGTATAACTAAAGAGTGTCGCCACCTAGTGTGGGGGCGCCTAACAGCCCAACAGCAAAGATACCCGCTGTGACACACTTGCCTTCGCGGATGGTAGCTTCAGAGACCTACATACTGTGCACAAACTCAGCCCGCATGCTAACAAAATTGTCACCAACCGAGCTCACCGGAAACCACTGACATTTGTACACCCATGCACATACATATATTTAATAGGGGAATGTTAGATACCAACATTTTTAGTACTCTGAGAAGAAACAATGATTGCAAAATTAACCCCTGATGTCCCATAAAAAAGAACCAGTATCCTAACATAACAAAATGCAAGTCATTACTGGTACCAAAGAAACCTATTTTTTAAAAAAAAAAGCATGACAGATTGGTTAACGGTGGTGGGTTGGGGGTCGAGTGACCCAACAGCACATGGAAGCACTGTGACAACTTGCCTGTTTCAATTAAAAATATACAATGTAAATTTATGTCTTGTGTGGAACTAGGGAACAAAATGATAACTGTAATTCAAAAGAGCTACATCTGTTTCTCAATTCTGAGGTCATGATTAGCAGAATAAATTGTGCAATTCTTCCTTGGAGTAAATGACAGTGGGGAGCAAACAAACAGTCAGGGGTCAGTGTCAATGATGAGAACAGAATGCAGGAAAAATAATAAATCAAAGCAAACGGTAGGAAATGAACTAGCTAGCAGAATGGCAGGACAAAACGTACCAACCTGATGGTGTCGATGGTCTACAAACTGAGAAAATAAATAACCAGATATCTGCTATGAAAGATACAGATGATCAGAGGTTAAGACCAAACCTGAAGTGGCAGTAAGTAGTGGATGAGTCATCACCAACATCAGTTGGGGGAAATATAACCCAACAGCCACATTGCCTGGTGTTAAGTGGCTGTGATGACAGTAACAAGCTTATATGTGTCAGCATCTCTACTCTCTGTAGTCTATACTGGTAGTTGACACTCATTAACAATAAACAAAACATACTTTGACAAGGTTCTCCCACAAGCACACGTGATATCTCAACATAGCATTCAGCAAATATAAAACTGATGAGGACACCATCCTCACAGACCACTGATGTCTTCTTGCCCTGTGCCCAAGTCGGACTTTCATAACAAAGAATTAGCAGTCTTGACACAAGAGGTAGAAGAGCACACGGAGGTACTTGAAACAAATGAAATGGTCAGGATAGCAGTAACATATGGTCAACTATACATTAAAGAAGCCACAGAACAAGAACTACTGATGGTCAAGACAGTGAACCAACTTGCACACATACCAACCAAACACAAGCTATCTTAGTACATCCACGAGACACACTGTCATTCTCCACGTCTGCAACAGTTTTTCAGGAGCTGCCATAATCTGTCATAGCAACAGTTCCCCCCCACCCTCCATAAAAAAAGGTAATGTACAAAATGATAAAACAAACTATATCACAAAACAACTAAATTATAACACACTGGCAGTGGCCTTTGTATTAAGTTCCCATGCTGGACCTCAATTTCCTTTGTATCAACTCCTGCCGAACTAAGCACATATACTGTGCTACATGAGGTGCTCAAAGTAAATCTCTCAATACAAAGACCATTTTCATCATCTGAAAATGCAATGCTGCCCCCTAAAAAAATGCCAGTTTAATTTATTGTCTAAAATCCCGTACATCATGTTCACTCTTTGAGAGAGAAGGAAATGTAGGTATGCTAATTGAAAAGAAAATTTCATTCGTCTGAAACAAAGATGATGAGATGCCTTATGTGCTTGGAACTAACTGGCACCATACAAATTTAGGACAGTATTGCTTTACGTACCAGAGATATGCTGACAGTACCTATTTTTTTTATATGTCTAGGTTGGTATCACATACATATCTGGACAGTCGGTCTTAGACTGCTGTGTTGAAAAAAATAGGAAATAAAATGATGAGAGAAATTAATACTAAGGCCACTTTAGACCAACTCCTACTCAATTAAATGGCCGATTTCCCCTCATCATGCCTTGTCCTCCAAAGTGGTCGCCCATGTTTGGTCGCATGCCACCAGGAGGCATCATATTCATGTTCATGTGGCCACCCATGGGCCCACGTGGCGGCCCTCCCATGCCCATATGTCCAGGCCCCCTCATCATGTTGCCCATCATGGGGCCTTGCATCATGTTTGGTCGTGGACCTCCCATCATTCCTGTTGTACGATTTAGGAAAGAAACAAGAAGAGAACAGAAAATATAATTAAACCATATGTATACATTCAATGCAAAAAATACACTTCAACAATTTATAGACAACATTCAATGCACACAAATTAATTTCAACTCTTTAAATATAACAAGGATCTCAAACAAATTCTACTTTTAAACCTTACAAAATATTACTCAAGTGTAAGTAAACCACATGCATTACCACTGTAAATTATCTATAATATAAACTTACTATGTTTTCACGGCACTATAACAGAAAATATTAAGTCTCCAGACAACAGAATGCCACATGAGTAGTTCCATTCCAGCTGCCGTTTCTCCACAAAGTTCTAATATCATTAAAAAACAGTTGGCGCTGTGGCAAAGGGGTTACAAGCGCAATTCGCAATCAAAACACAGCTGCGGGCAATTGGTAGTAGGCCGCCTTGCGCTGATTTTCATGGCATGAGCGCTTGTTTGGAAAACAATGGCAAAAAATCCCATATAACCAAAACAATGCTGGGGTTGACTGTAAAAGATATGCAACTAACTTTTTAACGATAAAGCTGAGTCAACAACCAGATTATACAGGTAGAAAAAAGATCTACCAGCATTGAACCCATGCTACAGTGTCAGTAGGGTTGTGAGCCAATTATGTTGTAAAAGCACCACTATAAATAAACTTTTAAAATGTACACATTAAATACTAATACAATGCGACTACTGTAAAACTGGCAGTACTTACAGTTGCACGGTTAGCATAGAGATGAAAAAACACAAGCCCACCTACCTGGCATCATATTGGGCCCGCCCATGCCCATACCCATATTCATGCCCATGCCCATGTTCATGCCCCCCATGTTCATGGGCATTCCTCCCTGCATGGGTCCACCTTGGGGCATAGGTCCACCTTGAGGCATGGGTCCACCTTGAGACATGGGTCCACCTTGAGACATGGGTCCACCTTGAGGCATGGGTCCACCTTGAGACATGGGTGTGTTGGCCATAGGGTTGTTGCTAGGCATCATCATTTCATGCACTGGTGCAGACTTCTTGTACTTGGGCATGTTGGCTCGCAACTCCTCCTGCAAAAGTGTGATTATCTGCGGCTATCACTAAAGTGTTTCTAAGTAAAAATGCTACATCAATAAAAACATTTTGGCTCACCATCATGTGAAGTCAAGTCCTCCTGAATCGCTTAGGTGTAAACAACTCCACATATCTTGACATTTGGTGTTCTGGACCAATACTGCCATATTGCGGGTGCCCGAACTACGTCATAGAAAGAACGTAGAGAATCCTAGAAGCCAAAAGCTCAGAGAAACTAGGAGACAAGTTGTCAACAGAGAAACGTCATGTTGATGTCAAGTAACAACAAACAGACTTTGTGGGGTTCTCGACACAGAAGGCAGTGCAATTTTGGATGCTCAAGAAATTGGCGTGGCTAACAGTTGTTTGGCAAAAGATCAGTAGATGGATGACACGGACAGATGAAGTGATGAGGCACCAATGATATCACGGAATGTTGCCGTCGACTGAAAACCCTGTGGGCAGAGATAACCTAGACAGACTGATCAAACAGCGTCACAAATGATGGACAGACGAATAGAAGTATGAAGGCGACAAATGACAGAGTGAAATATGGTCCGTATGATAATATATTAGATATTTATTAATTAACTTGGCAGCACAAGCCCTTTAGAGAAATATCGATATTACATTCATAAACTTGTGTCAGCTGTGAAAATAAAGCGGCGACTGTTTCTGATGCTCAGCAAGAGTCTACCTTATCATTACTTCCTAGTTCCAGCTCCAGTTCATTTACAAGTTACTGTTGGATCGTTTGAGCCGTAGGATTACCAATTGACTTACCGTTGATTCCTTGATGTTACCATTACATTATAAGTAGCAGAAGAAAGCGGAAGAGCGCAATTGGGAGGGTACAAGCCTTACCCTGTTGCGAGGAAATGCAACCTAAAGACAAAGTGTCATGGCAGGGCAGACCAGGCCTTAAGCCTTGGTTGGCGGCTGGTCTAGGATCGAAGCTCCGACAGGCGGACAATTAGAGCATTGCTTTGCTGATCCGGTAGCTTCTGCAGCTTGTCTTGTTCCAGATGTAGAGGTGTTACCTTTCCTCTGGAGTGAACTAGGCAGGCCGAGAGAGGGATCATGCTGCATGGGCAACACATGATCTCTATATTTTAGCCCAGGCTTTGTGCTATGGGGAGGCAATAACTCCATCCCATACAAACTATCGTCTGTCAAGACGGCAAGGTGCCAATGATCAATGATGATAAGTAGCAGAGTCGCGGTCTGGCAAATACTATTCATGTTATTCCTTCATGACAGTCTGCATTTGGTTTTTCTACCACTGATTTTTCCAGTCATATTTTCCAATGCTTCTCTTCTTATTACATAACAAAAGAACATTGTCTTCTCCTTAAGTATACCATTATATTTTCATCAGCCTTGTCCAGCCAATCATTCTTAGTTATTCTAGCATCCCAGTGTAACTGCATCTTCAGGTTGCGACAAATATATTCCACTTCTCACACGTGACTAGGACAAGAGTTCACATAGCATGCTGAAATCCTTTTAATTTTAATTAAGAAGATTTTAATTAATAAAGATAACAGAGCCTATGTGAAAGCCCATATGCTTCAAAGACATAATTGAAAATCAAACCAAATTAATTGTTTGTACACAAGCAGATTCATATGCAAATGTTCATTACATTTACAATAATAGCAGCAAATCTTTTTTTAGCAGAAACATCGCCACAAAATGTATTATAATACTTGGAGTAACTGGACTGCCCTTAAAGTATTTCTTCAGAAACTGAAGATCTTAGTTAAGGCTAAATATGTCTTGTTCACTCACAATGGGCAAAGATTCAATCACAGACAGCTCCTAATATACATCCAAATGTTAAATTACATGACCTATCACTTAAAAAATACACCAGTGTTTGATATTTTGTGTTTGTGTGTGTAAAGTGTGACGTCAGTTTATTCTAGAAAATATATTTTTATATTACATTAAAATGTACAATGCTAATAAACAATTGAATAAATTGTGGAGAGGGACAAATAGAACTACAAAAATTAGATTTTTAAGCATCTTAAAGCATTTTTAATGCATCTTTCCCATTGCAACATACGCTTGTAAGATCTGAACACTTACAGAACAATGCATAAATGCCTTTAAATATAAATGTTATAGATGAGTTATAAGAATATCTTGGATAAAGAAAAGAACAAATGCATTCATACTTTAAGAGCTGAATATCAAAGAAGGTTGGCTATTAAAAATGATAAAACAAAAAGAATTTAAATATTTTGGTCTCTTGAAATGTCACGAAAGGTTTTCAGGAAGGTTGTTATGGGAGCAGAGGTTCTGCAAAGGACAAGCTACTGAATGAATGAATTAATCAATAAACAATAAGCAAATAATTACTTTATTAGTATGTGACCATTGCTAAGTAAGAAAATTATACAAAATGGTTTCATTTCATGCAACAGAAAAATGGTCTCATCATTTGTTCCGGTGATAGAATAGACAAGTTTATAATATTTGGCTTTATCTCATCAGGTGCATTCTATAGAAATAATTTAACATACATTAAAGCAATGCAATTAATCCTTTCAGTTGAAATACATAATACACTGTCATTTGTTTCAATATCTATGTTACCACGGCAAGTGAAACATATGACAGTTTCAGCTAAGAGTATTCATTACGTTGCTTTATTTCTGTAGTAAGCCCCATGACGAGTTAGTGAAATATGCCAGGAAATAAATAGTACAACACACGGTTTGACTACACTATTCAAATCCACGACGGGAAAACATTTTGAAGTTCATCATTACTGATAAACGCTGACAGTCATATAAATGTTATACTACTAACTCCCAAAAAATATCTGCTGACAATATACACGTATGAAATGTGAAGTAACCGACACAGTGTGACAATGCCACTAACCTGCCAGAAATTCAAGCAGAAACCATAAGACACACTAAGGCAGGTGTCCAGAAGGTGAAAACAAACACTTACCAAAGAAATATCCTCATCAGGGTGGACTAACTTAGATGTCAAACCTGATGCAGACTCTGGCTTTTTAATTGTGGGGGCACCAGTGATTGTTGCCGTCCCTCCACTGCCAGCATTGGAAGCAACAGCAGCAGCAGCTGGAAATGTTGGCCGAGGAGCTCCCATTTGTTGTGTAGAAGATGCAGATGACTGTAATATCAAACAAAAACAGGGTAGAAGCATTATGTTTCGTTTCAAGTTCTCATGCAGTGTTTAAACCTGTGATGTCTAAAGCAAGCAACCAATTGGTGTGGCAGGAAGGATGTTTGTTTATAGATTTTGTCATTTGGTCGAAGACAGCAATTGTTTGGAGACTCCCGAGAGTGTGGTGTGTGTGTGTGCGCACGCGCTTTGCTGTCTTTTTCAGGCTATCGAGTTCTTGCTCAGTGTAATGCCTTTGACAGGTTGCTCTGCAGAAATAAATCATGCCTTGTGTGATGAAACCTGGCGCAATGAAGTTGATTCTTTTACCTTTCTACCCATTTGCCATGTTTTTGTTTTAAACAACATATACAAGACAGTAGGTCAGCATGGCCGAATGGATAAGAACAAGCGTCCTTATAACATCCGGTGTGCTAATGCCGAGGTAACGGGTTCAACCGCTACACCGGACAGTTGGGGCTCAAATGTTGACATATCGTACTCCACTTGGGGGCGTAAATTACAAATACCTCTGAGGTCAAATTAAGTTAAATGTAATGAGTCTCCAACTGTCCTGCGTCATTATGTTTATTCTAGCCTACCTTCTCATGCTGTTCATCTACATGTAATGCTGCTTTCTTTATCTTCACATTTTTCACCTAACCAACTATCTTTGAGCTGTGCTTTCTTTATATGACTGAAGTATGTTAATTGCATGACCAGGATCATCACCAATTGCCATGCCAATAACTATGGGTGGTCATGCTTCGACACCAGTCACATATTCACTAGTCATGGATCAACTGTGTTTCTGTCTTGATTATTTCATGTGGCCAAATCACCCAGTCAATTCTTTGTGTTCCCCTTTTTCTCTTCCCATCAATATTGCCCAAAAATGTTGATTGTCTACGTCTAATTTTTCTGATCAGTTTATGATTTTTGTTTCTTGTAAGACTTATTTGGTTTTATGTCTGTCCATGGTATTCTTCGCATTTTCCTCAAAAACCACATTTGCAGCCATTAGACGTTTTTCAGTTCATCTACAGATCATGATCTGCTCCCTTCAATCCCTAATTTTGTGGTAACTTTTGTTTCTCCTGCAACAATATTCCTATTTGTCTACATACATCAAATACCCCAACTTTGTTCCCAAGCTGAAATACTGGAGGACAAAATCCTGGAAGAAAGAGAGAGCATTAAATAAACAAATGCATCACACAGGCATGTAAGAACATAGGGTTGAGATGTTCTGAGCTGAAGAGAGAGTTACTTACAAAAAAAGGACAGAGGGTGATCATATATACTCTGACAACAGAGAGGGTAACTAATATAATGATGACATGCTTCCATTAAGCAGCATGTATGAGTCTTTCAGAAATAAAAAATGGTAAAGGAGTCTTGTAATGCATAACTCACTTGAGTAACAGCAGTTCAAACCAGGTTTAAGATTTGGCTTGATGGTGTGTACACAATTAAATAACATGATGCCATAATTAAGTTTAAAAACTTGCAGTGTTTAACATTTACAAGAGTAGAAAACTAACCCAAAACAGACTAGTTATGGTATTTGACTCTAGTAAACTCATGTTGAGACCACAATATTTATGAAATAACAACGAAAGATTACAGACTACATTTTTTGCTTCTTTATCTTAATGTATTGGGAGACCTTATTATGTTCATAGTATTCCTTATTTTGACTAAAACATCACGTATCTGTTGTTTGGTATATGAACTGTGAAGTTACAAACATAGAAAACTAACCTCACAGCAGACTATGGTATTTGATTCTAGTAGACTCAAGTTGAGATTCTGCTGCAGTGACTTTAAGGAGATTGGAGCACAAATGGGTCATATCCAGTGTGGTGAATTTGGTCCATGAACACAATAAATCAACAAATAAGGCAGTTCAAAATCAAATTAAGATTGCATACCTGAGCAGCAGCAGGAAACAGTGGTCTGTTGGGTACAGGAAGTGGTGGTCTTTGCACCTGCATTCCTCCCATGGGATTCATTGGTGGCATAGACATCATGTTGTTCATTCCAGGGCGCATCTGGGGGTTCATTGGTCCAGCCATATTCCCTCCCATTCTGTGCAATATAGGAATTATTGATGCACAAATAGTAACGCACATGCATATATGCTTATGAAATCTGCCTGCTGGTTCCAACTTTAACAAAAATTAAATATTTAACTTTAAAAACGAGATGCCGGTGGCTGAATGGGCATAATACTGTACTGGTACACCGCAGGACTAATTTTTTTAAGATTATGATAAGGCACAAGATGTTTAACGGTCAAAAATAGTACACACTGACCTCTACTAACAATTTAAATTTTCAGTGTTCAATTTATGACTAGCACCTTGCCGTCTTAACAGACAATAGTCTGTAAAATGGGGTTATACCTCTCGATAACACAAGGCCTGGGCTGAATTTACAGACCATGTGTTGCCCATGCAGCATGATCCCTCTCTCTGCCTGCCTAGTTTACTCCAGAGGAAAAGTAACACCAATACATCTGGAACAAGACAAGCTGCAGAAGCTGCTGGATCAGCAAAGCAATGCTCTAACTGTCCACCCGTTGAAGCTTCTATTCTAGACCAGAGGCCAACCAAGGCTTAGGGCCTGGTCTGCCATGTCTTAAGGCTGCATTTCTTTGCACTAGGGTAAGGCTTGTACCCTCCCAATTGCACTCATCATCTCATCTCATCATGTTCCTCTTGTACCTTGCGGTGTCGAGGTGAAGTATAAACTTCGTGAGAGTGCCCGGTTATGGGCTTCGTATATCGACATTCCCATGGATTCTGTTATTCCCTCCGTCCAGCGTTTACGTGGTCGGCCTCTTCCTCTGTTTCACTCATTCGTCCAAAACCGTTGGCACAATGTGGGTGTCAGGTTTGGTGAGCACCGCGAAACATTCGGCGTTAACAGAAAGCAAATAGTACTGTCTACTGTCATACAGTAACCCAGTCATGTCTGACTGAGGCGAGATATAACAATTTATAATAAAACCCATAATAATATGCAACATGGGCAGCACATAAGCAATCAAATTCCTACACAATAATTTGTGTTTTGTGAGTTCTATGTTCCATGTGGCTCTGCCAGCCTAAATAGCATTTCTTTCTGTCAACCTCATTCACAAATGCACTTAATCCCCACACTATCTCAGAAGTCGGAGAGGGGTTGGCCTTATAGCGAGGGACAATGGTAATAATGATAGCAACCCTCGTGCAAAATCAGTGCACTCACTAGTAGTAGCAGCACATGTGTAAACTACACAAATGCACATCTCTAGGCTCTTCTCACGAGGTACTCTATGACTAGACAATAATCTATTTTATAACCGTTCCACTTATAACACTTGGATGTTTAGCCACCTATAGCTGTGGCGAAGGCGTTCAAATGAAATTCGTAATCCCGCATAGGCTAATGAAACTAGAACACTATATACAACAATAAGAAAGAGACAAACAGCTTTCTTTGGTCATGTAATGAGAAGAGAGGCATTGGAGAACATCGTGACAACTGGAAAGATCGAGGGAAAGAGAGGCTGAGGCAGACCAAGAGAAATGATTCTGGATGGATTGAGACGGTGGCACGGAGGAATATCAGCAGCAGAGTTGATCCAGAAAACCAAAGACCGAGATCTCTGGAGAGCCATGAACGCCTACGCCAGCTGGCAGTGCACTTGATGATGATGAATCCCGCATATCGCATTCAAAACATAGCTGTGGGAAATTTGAAAGCAGGCCTCCTTGCATGGGTTCTGATACAAAGGTATGAGTGCTGGTCGTTCAGAAAGAAATGGCAAACTAATGAACGTAAACTTGCCAAGAAAATCACAAACAGTCATAACACATGGGTTGACTGTCACGTCCTGTAAAGGATATGCAACTAACTATAGTATCCTTAGCCCGCAGAAGTCGGATGTGTCGGCCTAACGGCGCAAGAACGCAGCTCTGCTGTAAACAGGCACAACGCAATCACGCCCGAAAAAAAACTCCGGATAAACGAAGAAGAAGAAGTATCCTTAGCTTTCTATAAACTAATCACAGCTGTGTGGCCTTTCGTATGTTTCTATCCTTGTTATTTGGAGATCATGCAGCATTATTAATGTTGCAGCAAATCTGCTCACAAATATTATGAAAGAAAGGTAACAATATCTTTACTTACCCCATTGGTCCCATCCTACCTGTAAAATGAAAATATATATCTTTTAAAAGAGCTGATGATAACGATACAAAATATAAATCTGAAAATGTAACTTATTTACTCTATTTTGAAACAATCTGTGATCAATCAACCGTAGATGTAAAAAAAAAAACATGCCGATTTTGTTCCCAAAACATGCAATTGTTTATGTATACACACATACACCAACAATGGAAGTCTCCCAAACTCACTGCTCATTCACATTTCTTCACAGCTAAAGATTAAGACAAACACTACAGTGTCTGAAGAGCATGTCAGAGCTTATTGCAGACACCTATTATGATGCTGTGAAGCAAGCGAGGAAATAAAAACTAAAATATGTTACTTAACCATATTTTTATATGTATATACACCACAAATAAGTATTTCATCATCATCATCAAGTGCCGTGCCGGCTGGCGTAGGCGTTCATGGCTCTCCACAGATCTCGGCCCATGGTGTTCTGGATCAACTCTGCTGATGATATCCCTCCATGCCACCATCTCAATCCGTCCAGCATCATTTCTCTTGGTCTGCCTCTGCCCCTCAATCTTTCCAGTTGTCACGATGCTCTCCAATGCCTCTCTTCTCACCACATGACCAAAGAAAGCTGTTTGTCTTTTTCTTATTGTTGTATATAGTGTTCAAGTTTCATTAGCCACTCTCAGGCAATCGTTGTTAGTTACTCTGGCAGTCCAAGGAAATCGCAACATTTGTCTTAAAAACCACATCTCTGTTGCTACTAAGTTCTTTCTAATTTGCCCATTTACATTCCAAGATTCGCTGCCATACAGCAAAACTGGTTCTATATAGCATTTTAGCACTCTCTTACATTCATTGATAGTGACTTATTGCATAAGATACTCTTCATTTTCAGAAATGCGGCTTTTGCCTGCCCTATTCTGCTCTTAATCTCTGTTGTCCATCTTCCATCCGATGTTATAAGTGCCCCTAAGTATTTACGGATGATTAATAACAATAAAAATCTCACATCAAAAACAGATGTTTCCAGCAACATGTTATGCGTCTTTAATGCCTAACTTACCCATCATATTCATCGGATTGTGTCCCATCATTGGCCCAGGCATTCCTCCCATCGGGTTATGGCCCATCATTGGGTTCATCATGGGACCTGCCATGCCACCCATCATTGAACCAGGTGTGGGAATTGGTCCCATGCCTGGGTTGCCAAATGGCAACGGGGGTGGTGGCACAGTTACTGGGACTATTCCATTAGCCACTGTGGTAGCGGGTGCGGATGTCCCAGGTTGGCTGCTTTCATCCGCTGAGTCCACTTCACTTCCGACATCTGAAGCTAATAGACAAAAGTATAGAAATGACAGACCTCAGGAAACACTGCCACACTCAAGCATCACAGTGAATGATTACAATAATATACACATTACTTAAAACACGTCAAAAACTCTCTACCACATATTTATATCTAACAGTAGCATACGTCACTAGCTGCTACTAAACAGTACACGCTCTCAAAATATGGATTATTGTCACATTCAATACAAGATTACTGTCCTCTGCAGTAAATAGACCAACTCTGCCATGTATCAGTTTTTGGGAAATCAAAACTCTGGCAATAGCAATTCAATAACATTTTCACTAAAATAGAACCGGAAAGTCTATTGCAACTGTAAATGCTTCCAAGCATCAACACATCTTTTACTCTATGCCCTTATTAAACAGTTTGCATTTTGCATAATGTTCCCAATCCACTTAGGAACAAATTGGGAACCAGACATGGTGTAATGTTAGTCTGAAGTGCAATACACAGTGTTACCACACAGATCACACTGCAAATGAATTCCCAACAGTTAACAAGGGTGGATTATTAAATCACGCATACACAATTTAACAGAAACAAACTTGCATATTGAAACGAGTGGTATGCGGCAGCTGAAATTAAACCAAATGATTTAAGGTATGGATTTCCAGAATGTGGCGCGCAAAATTCATGGTTTTATTTACATGCACAGAGAAAAGCTATCAGAAACTACCGTAGAGTGTTTTAAAAACATGATACAATAAGATCTGTAAAATACACAAGCAATACTTTGTCAATGAAAGCTAAATACAAAATCAAACTTTCAGATAATACTTATAAACAAACAACACATCACTTACTTTTCTTGCTCTTATTTTTCTCATGTGCTTTCACATCCTCTTCAGGTATGCCCTCCATACCATAGATCTCAATTTCTGTGTTGTTCCTCCCTGGAAGACTGTTTGGGACTTTGTCGATCTTTTCTTTGTGTACCTGAAAGTATCAGAAAGAAAACAAAAACATAAATTTGCAATGTGTGCCATAAAGATTGAGACTCTATAATACTGTTGTATGCATGTGAAACATGAACAATAAGCAGAGAAACCAGTTTGTTTAATAAAAGGAAAATGTAAAGAATACCATGGCTGAAAACAAAAACATGAATGAGGAAGTCCAAGAATCAGATTAAAACCTTAATATGATAACAGAAATCATAATTTTCTGGGTATGCAACGAAGAGAAATAAACTTTACAACTTGGTGACAACAGGTAAAATTGATTTTAAAAAATAAAGCAAAGACAATACAAAGAGATAAAATATCTAACTGGCAAGGCCACATGACATGTGACATAATCAGAACAGAATTAGGCCTAACTTGAAATTGTGATTGTGTGAGATGGCGTCCAATGACCATCCATTCTATCAGCATGGCACTTGATGATGATGGTCATCATCACAACTAAAAACCTAGTGAGGTTAGTGGTGTAGACATTCCTCCTGACCTTTAAACAAAATGCCATTTCCACTGAGACTGTTGCATGTCTCTGTCTCTCTCCGCTCAAGCTCAGAAGGGAGTAGTGTGTGCAAAACTTGCACATTTGCAAAAAGATGTATCATGTAATCAAATCAGAATTCAGCACAACATACAGTCGGGGATAAGACCTGGTTGGTAATGTTTCATCCACATGCATTAAATATTTTAATGTCAACTGGCACCAACGCAATGCCCAGAGTGTCAGAATGGCTGCCTCTAATTTCAGACCAGGTACAAAACCATGACATGGAATTTTTTTAAACAAAAGGAAACCGATAATTTTGTATGTGTTTGCTCGCTTTGAACTCAAGCATAGTCCATTCAAATGCTGCTACTTCGAGTGCACTAAACTAATATTTGCTTGTGGATAAGCTTTCCCTATTACCAGTCGCTATCCATTCGGCCAAGGAACCCAATGGTGTTATAGGTTTGGTTTTGGATCAATGTCATTACACACAGATGTCTTCACAAGTGTAGATGGTGTTGGCTCCATAGCACAAACAAGGATCCAAATGTGTATATTCCAGAATCAAACAAATTATAATCGTTATTGTTATCAACAGCTTTCCTAATTTTGAAATCTGATATGGGCAGTGGCCTATCTGGCCCATTCTTTTGGATATCTAGAGCGTTTGAAAGATATGTATAGCCCACAAGGATACAGATAAGTAACTTTGATATTTATATTTTCATGTCATTGTGTTTGTTTATAAGACAAAAGCTTGATCCGCAATTTCCATATTGTTACTTGTAGTTGCGTTCTAGTAAAGCTCACCATCTACCTCTCGTTACTTTGGTGATTCTTTAATCGTTTTTTGGATATTCAACAGCCAAGGGATGTTTCACGTGTGCAACATACACAGAGGTCTCTAGTTTTTCACTCACATGAGAAGGCTAGACATCCAATCCACTACCTCATCTTGTTATTCTGTAAAACTCCAGTACAAGCCATGAATCGAACCAGGTCTACAAAAGCTACAAGCAGATGATGTAACCTATTTAAAAAAACTAGGATGACCAGTGTACAAATGTGTGTGTAAAAAATCCCAGCTGGAAATAAAATGTAATAGATGGGTGCACAGGATACATTTCACAGTTGGTTGCACATCCTTTACAGGACATTGAGGTCAAACCGAGCATTTCTGGCTGTTTGTGATTTCTTGGCAAGCTTACGTTCAGTAGGTTATCATTGTTTTCTAAACAACCAGCACCCATACCACTGAATGAAAACTAATGCAAGATGGTCTGCTTTCAAACTGCCCACAGCTGTGGTTCAAACGTGGTATGTACAATTACAAATTGCCCACGCTGTGGTTCAAATGTGGTATGTACAATAACAAATTGCCTTCATAAGCCCTTATCCACGGAGTTGGCAAATTTCAAAACCAACACAAAAGAATGTTCAAGGCATGTATATTCACATTTGGACCCCCCTCCTGGGTTTTACAGAATTCTAGCAATGTTCTGATAGCCTTGTGTAATCTTTGGAGGATATCAGAGCATTTACGGGGTGACTATTGTGTGTGGTGAGAATGATCCTTTATATTTAAAAAAAAATGTGCTGTGTTAAAAGTTTTGTTCAATCAGCAGAAACATTACTGGAATGTCTAAAGGCCAAAATCAATACAATATTTCATCATCTAAAAAGACGTACACATTTTAATGTCATTTAAAGTAACTAATGAGATTTTATCATAACCAATGAAATGTAATTTTGAAGTCATATTTATTGTAATACATGATTGAAGAAATGAACAAACAAATGAAACAACAACCAAACCGGGCTCACCTGCATACAATGGATGGCAAGTCCTGGCCCTGTGTACAACTTCTTGTAACATATGTGGCACTTAAAATGCTTGGCCTTCTGGTGCTGAATCAGGATTTTCTCATCATCAAACTCTCTGTTGCAATACTTGCTTCAGTTAAGGAACCCATGCGCAACAATGAATACAATCCCCAAAGGGGAACATGAAAACTTCTGCACATTTCATATATATGTAATACAATTGCTACTGGTAAAAAGTCTGTGATATAATACGGCCATCACATATTGTAGGTCTGTATGCATGTAGGTCATTCTTTCCTCACTTAGCAGATGATGAGAACAGCTATCCATGGTTAATTATCCAAAGTAAAGAATGCAAGCGAAAAACAAAATCCTGGAATGGCAGCATTAATGAATTATCAGGCTATGGCACTGAATCCTTACTCGTATTGCTGAAACTAAGAAGCATTCAAAGCTCCTGACTGACTATGAAGGCATCCACTGTGACAATCCAACAACCCAGATGTTGTGTTACATACATATAATAAAAGAGAAAATTACCACGAAATCAATGCTCAAACATTACTGGGAAACAATGGCCTCAACATTATTGGGTGTCTATGCTTCATTAATGGAAACAAAAATCTGTAATAACCCCCTTTCATGAAATATACTCCGTTAACCCTTTACAGGGCAGACGCTTGTCCGTTTTTTAGCCCTGAACAGGCAAGATTTTTTCAGGTTTGGTAAAATTTCGGGTCGCGGTAGTAAAAACATCACAAATAAGGTGTTAGTCAACCGATTTTAGTTAAATAAACAACACAATGAAGGGAAAAGCATGCAGAATATGTTACTCACGTGATTGTTGTTGGTAATCCATATATGAACACAAATATTTACGAAATACAGCATGTTGTTTGTGATTTTCCGTCATCTATATGGCAATTTACAAACATTTTCAGAATCATATTCACTTTCTTTAAAGTCCGACTCAGACTGCTAATGCAAAGTAACGCTTTGCACTGATATCTAGCTCCGATTAATAGTCAACTTCGTGCCCTTTAATGTCATTTAAATTGAACAGAGCGAAATCTCGGCTATCACTTGAAGAATCGCCGAAATCCATTTTGAAAAACAGCGTAAAGATCCCGAAAACTAACCAAAAAAAGTCCGTTCAAAGTCATAGTAGCGCGTTTACAAATGGCGGCCATTTGTCAAGCTGTCGCCGAAAGCGAAAGTAGCCATCGGAAGTGTCGGAAAGCCGAGAGATCGCGTTTTTACAATGCACAATAGTATCGGACGTAAACGGCCGATCCGCTCGTTTAAGCCATCGGCCGCTCTGCCCTGTAAAGGGTTAATGAAATATACTATTCATTCATTCAGTAGCATGGCCTTTGCAGAACCTCAGCCCCATAACAACCTTCCTGAAAACCTCTCGACCATTAGCAAGATGTCCCGCATCCGATACACCCATCTGGAGATTATCTGCCACATCCTGCACCCATCTTCTCTTTGGCCATCCTCTTCCTCTCTTCCCAGGCAAATACTCCGTCAATTATTGTTCTCTCCAAACTTTCGTGACTTCTCAAGTGACCAAAATATTTCAATTTTCTTTGTTTTATCGTTTTTAATAGCCAACCTTCTTCAATATTCAGCTCTTGAAGTATTGATGCATTTGTTCTTTCTTTATCCAAGATATTCTAAGAATTCATCTATAACATTTATATTCAAAGGCATTTATGCGCTGCTCAGCTTGTTTAGTAAGTGTCCAAGTCTCACAGGCGTATGTTGCAATGGGAAAGATGCATGCTCTTAAAAATCTAATTTTTGTAGTTCTGTCTGTCCCATTCCATAATTTATTCAGTTGTTTTAGTCTTTGAAGAGCAACTGATAGTCGTCGTTTAATTTCTTTCATCGTGTCACCGTTGTTGGTAATCAATGACCCAAGATATTCAAAATTCTCCACCACCTCCAATTTCTCCTCATTAACATATATTTCTTTCTCCATAGTGGTTTTATACTATACAAAGGTTTAATTCACCTTCAATTCTGTATACTAATATTTTGTCTAGCAAATATGTACATAATTCATATAAAACATAAGGCTATTTTAAACACAGATATGAGAAAGATGTGTTGAAAGACATTCAATCAATCAATCAATCATGTGCAGTCTCCGCAATGAAGGTTGGCTGCAATGGATCTCCAACACTGTCTGTCTCTCGTCCTGGCTGTACATTCTGTCAGGCTGATGCTAGTCCATCTCTTGATGTTATCCTCCCACTTGTATCGTTGTCTACGTTACTTGTTCTAATATCTGTCCATTTACTGTGATGTTCATTGACGACCTTTCATTTTCACTGCTAATTATCATAGTTTTTTGGATGTTAATATCTAAGCCACATTCTGCACTGTGCCTGCTTACTTCTTTAGTTCCTAATATTTGTTTATTAAAGTCGCTTTCACACAATTAATTGCTGATTTTTTTTAAAAAACAGTGTCCGGCTGGCAATTGAACTTCGAGAACCCACGTACCAGGCGGAGACACTTACCATTATGCTACTGAGGATACGACTTGGAATCAACATAAATGTATAATATAGCCACTCACGTGTCCCGATGACGTCACATACGTTTACGTGACTTGACAAATCACATGACCAGCCGGGAAAGTTCCGCTATGAATAAAGGGATAATTTATTCATAGTCGGGGTATGAATAGTCACTTCGTATAATAAATGTTAGCCTATGGTTGACCGCATGACAAGGATATGCAACTAACTTTTTTGTTGCTCTTAATACTGAATTCTTGTTGGATAATCTGTTTTCCATTCTGTCCAATGAAGTTTTAATACACTTCCATAACATTCGCGTTAAAAAGCCAATTTGTGCTTGAAAATTCAATATGCGCGGTTGAGTTGTTAAATATAAGTTCTGCGTCCGGATGTTTTCACAGGGAATATATGCATGCGCTTACAAGAGCTACTGAATATGCAATTTTATAATGAAAAACATTTTTAAAATTTTACCAAAGTACCTGCATAGTCTTAGATTAATTGCATAAGGTGTAAATTAAAGGGCTACCACTACTAGCAATTTCAGAATTATCTCCCTTTTCGGCGCTCTCCTCTTTTTTATTTTGTACTTTCCCGAACTTTTTCCTGTGTCTTAGCACGATGACTTCCGGTTTGACATGGACTGCTATAAGACCAAAAAAAACGAAAGCAGTGTGGTACGATCAAAGGGGAAGTTATTCTCATATATTTAGAATTGGCTCTGCTAGCTGGCTGCCAAGTTATTAAACCAAAAAAACGATTTATCTGGATTATATTTGGTTATTTTCACGATTAGTAAGGTAATCTGTCTTATAACTCATGTATTTGAAAATTCCCTTCATTTTTTCTTCTATATTTGAATTCCCCATTCAATTTTACATAAATATGAAGAGTTTCAACATTCCAGGTGTTTGCAGACGTTCAAGACAAATAAACAAGCCACGGTAATAGAAGGCAAATAATAAACAATTGGCGGCCATTTTAAATTGTTAATTAGGTCACGGCGCATCCTATAAAAAAATTTAAAAATACGTCAAGGTAGGCCTCGCCGCCCCGGACGCAATGATATATGGCACAACACTGTCCGTTTAAAAATAAACAAGCCACGGTAATAGAAGGCAGAATTTCTCAGCTTCCAATGTTAGGGTCGCGATAAATCCTGACTTATCAGTTAATTTATCATTGCACTTCCTGGTATTAAATTACGTCACCAGACAATTCATAGCTCCACTTGGAATTAACGCAAACTCTTCGTTGAGATACCGTTAGATTCGTCTTGTCAAGCTCTGTCTAACTGGTATGATTTCATAAGTAAAAACCCAATTTTTTAGCAATGTCAGAGTCATCGGGTTTTCCCGTTTACTTTTCAGTTTCGTTTTCTTAATTTCGCGAACTTTTTGTAGCGTCGTCGAGTGATTACTTCCGGTTGGACATGTCCGAAAAAAAATTAAATAAACGATAGCGGTGTGGTACGATGAAAGGGGACGTTATTCTTATATATTCAGCATTGGGCTTGTGTTAGGCGCCAACTTATTTTTTGCCGAAGAAACGATTTATCTGGATTTTATTTGGTTCTGTTCACGATTAGTAAGGTAATTTGTCTTATAACTCCTTGTACATTAAAGAAAACTTAAATTTTTATTGCATTTTTGAGTTCCTCGTTCAATTGTACATAAATGTGGAGAGTTGCAACATCCCCCTATTAGTTCTTCTTAGGAAAAAAATTTTTTTAGTATACCGAATACCGACCGTCATAGCCAGTCAATGAGAATGAATAGACTGAATAGCGCATCCATGTAATTTGACTTATAACTCCTTGTAGATTAAAGAAAAGTGAATTTTTTATTGCATATTTGAGTTCCCCGTTTAATTTTACATACATGTGCACATTTGCAAACATCCCCTATTTGTTTTTCGTTACGAAATTTTTTTTTTAGTATACCAGCATAGCCAGTCATACTGAGAATGAATAGACTGAATAGCGCATCCATGTAATTTTACTTATAACTCCTTGTAGATTAAAGTAAAGTGAACTTTTTATTGCATATTTGAGTTCCCCGTTTAATTTTACATACATGTGCACATTTTCAAACATCCCCCTATTTGTTTTTCGTTAGGAAATATTTTTTTTTAGTATACCAGCATAGCCAGTCATACTGAGAATGAATAGACTGAATAGCGCATCCATGTAATTTGACTTATAACTCCTTGTAGATTAAAGTAAAGTGAACTTTTTATTGCATATTTGAGTTCCCCGTTTAATTTTACATACATGTGCACATTTTCAAACATCCCCCTATTTGTTTTTCGTTAGGAAATATTTTTTTTTAGTATACCAGCATAGCCAGTCATACTGAGAATGAATAGACTGAATAGCGCATCCATGTAATTTTACTTATAACTCCTTGTAGATTAAAGTAAAGTGAACTTTTTATTGCATATTTGAGTTCCCCGTTTAATTTTACATACATGTGCACATTTTCAAACATCCCCCTATTTGTTTTTCGTTAGGAAATATTTTTTTTAGTATACCAGCATAGCCAGTCATACTGAGAATGAATAGACTGAATAGCGCATCCATGTAATTTGACTTATAACTCCTTGTAGATTAAAGTAAAGTGAACTTTTTATTGCATATTTGAGTTCCCCGTTTAATTTTACATACATGTGCACATTTTCAAACATCCCCCTATTTGTTTTTCGTTAGGAAATTTTTTTTTTTGTATACCAGCATAGCCAGTCATATTGAGAATAGACTGAATAGCGCATCCACTTCACAAAACTCCATCTATGGCGACACCCACGCTATAGTATAGTAATACTACTATACTATTATAGGCAATCCTTTATTTCTTGTAAATTTTTTTTTGGGGGGGGGGGGGGGGGGGGGGTTTGATTCACAACCAATGTTAATGTAACTTTTATTTTTGCATCTTTCATTTTATGTTTTATTTACATTATGATAGTCTGTTGGAGACATTTTTATCTAACCCCACAATAGATGATAGAATCAGAATCAATTTTACTTTTACCTTTGACAATCACGGCCACGTTTCCTGAACATTTAGATGAATAACTAGATGATGTTACATGTTGCACATATATATTCTGAAACATAAAAAGCATTTAACCAAACAATGGCCATCACTTGTGACACTCTTTCTTGAACCATTTCCTGTGAAATTCAAGACTCTGCCTGTCACACCTACTGTGCCACAGCCTGGACATACATCACCAACACAGCACCCAGAATCAACCTACACACCACCATTAAATACACTGCTACAATCAGGCATATCACAATCAGGACATTCTTCTTCATCACCTTCTGTTTCAGCGTACTGTGGACAGTCACCAAAGAGACTAAAGAGAGACTGTGACAACTGTCCACAAGCAACGCACTATTATAATCATGACAAAGAAGATAAAATGTTTGCGTGAGCAGGTGAAAGGGCTTCTCAAAGCTCCACCCAAGAGGAAGACATCACAGTTGTCTGTGAAAAGGCTGAATGAGATGGTTAAAAGGACGAAGCAGTCAGCAATGCACTGGAGGTTGAAATATAAAGATGTTAAGGAAAAGCATGATGATAATTTGAAAAAACTGCAGGATCTGCATTATCTAAAGGAAAAAGTAATTGTCCTAAAACCAGCTTTAGATACCAGCCTGACAGAAAATGAGAGGGTATTGGCAATGTTTCCGGATCCGGTCAGGGATATGCACTACTGACGAGCTCAAATGAGGGCGAAACTCGAGTATAGTGTTTCCATATTGACGTGGATAGGCCTTAGGTTCATACCAGAATGCGATCGGCGTTGCCAGTAGTGGATTGTGCTCAATATTTAAATTTCAAATCTCGAAACAACCACATAATCAATATTCTTGTGTATTGTGCTATATGTATATATCTATTTCTAGGGTATTTTATGATTTATATTTTTCAGTTCAAGGGAGACCCTGCGTAGACCATCATCAGAGAAGACTCATTGAACGGCCAAGTAAACATCCAAGACCTGCAACAGGTAGCAGCGAACAGCCACATCATGGAAATAAATGTAAGTACATTTTAATTTTGTTTGGAGGTAGAGAAGCTATGAAGCCATTTTAAATTGTTAATTAGGTCACGGCACATCCTATAAAAAAAATAAATAATACGTCAAGTTAGGCCTCGCCGCCCCGGACGCAACGAGATATGGCACAATGTTGTCCGTTTAAAAATAAACGCCACGGTAATAGAAGGCAAATAATAAACAGTTGGCGGCCATTTTAAATTGTTAATTAGGTCACGGCACATCCTATAAAAAAAATAAATAATACGTCAAGTTAGGCCTCGCCGCCCCGGACGCAACGAGATATGGCACAATGTTGTCCGTTTAAAAATAAACGCCACGGTAATAGAAGGCAAATAATAAACAGTTGGCGGCCATTTTAAATTGTTAATTAGGTCACGGCACATCCTATTAAAAAAAATAAATAATACGTCTAGTTAGGCCTCGCCGCCCCGGACGCAATGAGATATGGCACAATGTTGTCCGTTTACAAATAAACAAGCCACGGTAATAGAAGGCAAATAATAAACAGTTGGCGGCCATTTTAAATTGTTAATTAGGTCACGGCACATCCTATAAAAAAAATAAATAATACGTCAAGTTAGGCCTCGCCGCCCCGGACGCAATGAGATATGGCACAATGTTGTCCGTTTAAAAATAAACAAGCCACGGTAATAGAAGGCAAATAATAAACAGTTGGCTGCCATTTTAAATTGTTAATTAGGTCACGGCACATCCTATAAAAAAAATAAATAATACGTCAAGTTAGGCCTCGCCGCCCCGGACGCAATGAGATATGGCACAATGTTGTCCGTTTAAAAATAAACAAGCCACGGTAATAGAAGGCAAATAATAAACAGTTGGCTGCCATTTTAAATTGTTAATTAGGTCACGGCACATCCTATAAAAAAAATAAATAATACGTCAAGTTAGGCCTCGTCGCCCCGGACGCAATGAGATATGGCACAATGTTGTCCGTTTAAAAATAAACAAGCCACGGTAATAGAAGGCAGAATTTCTCAAGTTTCCAATCTTCGGGCCGCGATAAATCCTGACTTATCAGTTAATTCATCATTGCGCTTCCTGTTATTAAATTACGTCACCATATAATTCATAACTCCGCTTAGAATCAACGTACAGTCTTCGTTGAGATACCGTTGGATTCGTCTCGTCAAGCTCTATCTAACTGGTATGATTTCATAAGTAAAAACCCAAATTTTAAATATTGACCAAAATACCTAATAGTATTAAGACCATTTTAATGACATATGCCTTACCTTAAGATGTAATGATTGGGCATATGGTGCTAAGCCCATATTTTTTTTTTTAAATTGTGTTTCCACAGAAACTTATTGGTACACATTTCTTCTTTTTTTTTTTAAATTTAGGTTAGGTTCGGTCCACCTGGGAGCGTAGGTCAATTTTAAAAATCCGCTTCGGATCAAATTGGAACCCATGGCCATCGCTATTTAGCACGCAAGCAGGTTGCTACTACTACTACTCTACCCCGACACTCGAAATCTAAATAGTTTTAAAACATTTATTACACATCTTTTTATTTTCAAAAATCAGTTGTAATGGGTGGCTTACTTACTTACCTAGGTCAAGTTTCTCATCACAAATAATCGAAAATTGGTTCACTTTTCTCACGATTCGTCGACAGTCGCATAAAGAAAATATTCTAAAAATACAGCTAAAATATCAGTATTCAATTTTTAAAATCGCAATACACAAAAGGATATCAGCACCATGGTTTGATCTGCTTCTTCTTCTTTCGACCCATGTTGACTGCGACTATAACACGTCCTCGTCTGTCAGGAATGAAATATGGCGTCCAAATGTCGGATGTCGGCCGCAGCGTTGACGTTTGTGGTGACTTAAAAACTGTGATCCGGTATGCCAATTTAAAAACTGGATTGTTTAGCCAACGAATAGCTACGAATTAAAATTCTTTTTCTACCACTAGACGTCTATTCGAATTCTTCTTCTTCTTCTTCTTCTTCTTCTTCTTCTTCTTCTTCTTCTTCTTCTTCTTCTTCTTCTTCTTCTTCTTCTTCTTCTTCTTCTTTCGTTCGCGTGAAATATGTTTATAACTGCAATGTTGTCTATTCGAATAAATGCAAAGAAAAAAACAGTCAACTTAACCTTGATATCTCCACATAGTTTTCCCTCATAGGAGTGGGAGTACTTTGATTTAAAATTAAGAATGATTAAGTCTTACAATATTTTATTTTTTAAAATCTTGTCACGAAAATACTACAACAACATTAATGGAGGGTCGGATAGAAGTATAGAAGTAAACAAAGACCTACCTCTTTGCTTCATGACTAAACAAAGACTTTCGATATAGTAATTATTAGTAAGACATGTCGACATGATAAAGATGCTTGCAGATCTACAAATTGACGAGAAAGACCTTAGACTTGTGCCCGTTTTCCTCCCGCGTTTGCGTTCTTTGAACTCAAGCGTAGTCAAACACGAAATACTAGAAACCTACTCCTACTTCTAGTGCACTGGACTGATTTTTGCGTCTGGATTAGCTTCCCTGTCACCAGTGTCCCTCGCCATCAGATGAACCAGCTCTGGCTTCAGTGGTAACATTAGACATATAAAAACATAGTGGCAACTTCGGGGTTGTCTGAGTGTTCATAGATGAGAGCGTTGACCTCTGCATTGACAGCGGCAGGGTTCTGCTCTCTGCACCGTCTGTCGAGTGCGATAATGCAGGAGAAAGTGCACTTAAAAGCTGGAGGCATCGGCACCCATTCCTTGCCGGGGTTGGTACTGGTAAGACTGCAGACCTGTCTGATATCTTCCGCCCGACCCATCCATGATTTGCCCCTCTTTATCCTGTCACCCTTTTCTCTGAATATAGGGTCATGCAGAGGGTGCCGCTCATCTTCACTTATTTTTAAGTATGCACGAGCTCTCCAGATCTTGATCCTGTGGTTCATTGTCGGGAAGCCAAGGAGGTATCTCATTGCTACACAGCTGGTGTCTCTCGTGCAGCCCAAAATGATGCGCATGGCTTCGTTTTGTACCTTTTCAAGTCTTCCAATCTGTGTTGTGCTGACAGTGAGGATGGCATACTCGATGGGTGAAAGTACCAGTCCTTGGAACAGAAGTATTAGCAGTCTGTGCTCTATATTGGCAGGCGCCATGACTCTCATTGCTGACAAACCTTTTCGAGCTTTCGTTATGACATAATCGACATGATCTCTGAAGGACAGGCTTCGATCAAGCCTCACGCCAAGATATGTCATTGACTTAGTTCTACTCAAAATTCCCCCATCTATTCTCACTGCCGGTAGGTCTGTGTTCACGATATGGTTGTTTAGGGAGAACCATGTTACCGATGCCTTTTGCAGGGTTGACACTCCTTGGCACTGGCATTAACACACCATGGGGAAATTCGATCTAGTGCGTTTCTTATGCATCTTTTCTCACATTATTTAATTAATTATACGCTTGTGTGCCTCTAGGACCGTCAACATCTACCATTGGCAACACAGCGCTGGAATGATTCAAGCGCCTATCAGCTTCTTTTTTGTAAATGTGTTGATATTTCAATGTTTTAGGATAGGTGCAATTTGATAGTAGATGTTGTTTGCTTACTGTATTCTCGTTTCTATTTCTCTGACTAGTCTTACATCCTCCGTGAACACACTTCACAGATACGTGTACTCTCTAACTTGTTTTAATAATTTTCTATTTATAATAAAATTCTTATAGCAAATAACAAAACAATTTATATGGTGTGGGAGATCCGCTTTGTTCTCGTACAGTAAACTCAAAATAGCAATAAGGGATATGAAAGGATTAAGAAGGTACCAGACCGAGTTATGTTAGGCAGATTAATTATCAAAACAGTAGTTATTAATATCGCACAGACGTCTGTGCACCACCAATTACAGTGCAGACCTGATGAAGCGAACTAATCTGGGACCCAAGAAACAGTTCTTCTATCAGCAATTCCTTTTGTAAGAGACAAGAGACAAAGAAGAAAAATTGTCAGGATAAACAAATTGTTCTTCACAACAGACATTCGCCACACCCGAGATCAATTTAAGTGGTTTGCACGATATTTCCCTTATTTAAATGTTCGTTAATATACTGAACACAGTTTTACGGTGCAAATGTTTGTTACTTGACCTGTGTTAGATGAATATGAAATTGTGAGACCTATGGTGCTATTTTGGACCCATTAGGGATACACAAAGTGGAGAGTGGAAAAGAAGAAGTAACAAAGACATTTATGATCTGTTTAAGTCCCCGCTAATCACTGGTATCATGAAGGCTAATAGACTACAATGGCTGGGGCATATAGAAAGAATGGAAGATAATAGGGAAACAAAACTCGCTTACACTCAGGAAATAAATGACCGTAGACCCCGAGGTAGACCAAGAAGGCGGTGGAGAGGTAATATATATATATATACAGACCTACAAGCACTTGGAATCAACGACTGGCAAGAGAAGGTCCACCAGAGAGACGAATGGAGACGGATTGTATTTGCAGCAAAGAACCTCAATGGCTCGGAACGCTGAAGAAGAAGAAGAAGAAGATGGTGCTATTTCAATGGTTAGATACGAATTCTGTTTATATCACATAGTCGTAAGGTTCATATGGATGACAGACTTGGCTAATGAAGACATTTTTTTTTTTAAGGTTTGTCGCCTCGTTGTCGAAGTACACTTATTTCTGCAGCGATGCTCTGTCGTCATTTGGAGGTGACAGGTTCGAATCCCGGTCAGGAACTATAGCTTTCAATGTGTATGTTGTCTAGTGCGTTCTCTACTCCCTACGTCTTTCTTCTACCGCTATGAACGCCAAACACTACGCGTGTGTTTATTTTATGAACTGTCTGAGTGGCCTCAAAGGGTTCCCAAGTGATATTTCTTTGTTATACATACACCAACTGCAAACAGCACAGAAGAACAGATTTTGTTTTTCTTTGTGCACAGAATTTACTGCGGCACTGTAAAAAGCCACGAAGCAACAGCAGTATTAATGAATTTCAATACAGAGGTTGCCGAAGAAAGAGATGAAGATGTTATTGTTGAATATCTTTGTTTGGTCCTCTTTTGCTATGAACTCAAGCGTAGCACTGGACTGAATTTTGCTTGTGGGTTAGCTTTCCCTGTTACCAGTGTCCCTCGCCATCAGACGAACCCACTTCGGCTTCAGAGATACTTGTAATTTACGTCTCCAAGTCAGGGGCGAGAAGTCAACATTTTAGTCCAACTATCCGGTGCAGGAGTTGAACCTCTTACCTTGGTATCAACACACCGGATGTGTAAGAACGAGCGTTCTTATCCATTCGGCCATGCTGATCTCCTACTGTTGAATGTGACCGTGGAGAAAGCAATGAGATTGGAAAGAAACTGGCTCATTACAGCCCGCATAAAAGACACCCAAAAGTTCTCAAATTCACTGTCTCATTTTGGAATTGATACGAGTACATTCGAATTTTGCGTTGTATTCAATGAATACAACCGGCGCTGTGGTGAAGGGGTTACGGGCCCAATTCGCAATCCCGCATACCGCGTTTGAAACACTGCTGCGGGCGATTTGGAAGCAGACCGCCTTGCGCTGGTTTCAAACAGGTATGAGTGTCGGTCATTCAGAAATCAATGGCAAACTGCTGAACGAAACCGTGCCAGGAAATCAAATAGCCAAAAATGCAGGAGTTGACTGTGATGTCCTGTAAAGGATATGCAGCTTACTTTGTTGTTACTGTTTTTTTTTTTTAAATTCAATGAATACACTTTATACAATGCACACCAAAGCTGGAGAGACTTACCTCCAAGTTAAGACGAGACAGCCGCGTCTAATAACTTCCACTTAAAGTGAAACAAAGAAGGGGTAGATTTGTCCGGGTTTTCTCCCGTTGATGACATGAGGAGTGATTTAGCGGTCCACTTCCGGCTTAGAACTGCAGACGACAGCGTGCGATTCACGTTGAATTCCTTTGTTTTTAAATAGACAATGGAGGTCAAATTGGCCGAATGGATAAGACCGGTCGTTCTTAAACATCCGGTGTGCTGATGCCGAAGTAGCGGGCTAAACCCCTACATCGGTCAGTTGGAATAAAATGTTGGCTTATCGTCTTTGACTTGGGGACGTAAATTACAAAACTAATCCACACGCTAAATCAGTCCAGTGCACAAGAAGTAGTAAACAATATAAAATGACACAAAGTAGTTCAGCTTTACATAACAGAATTACGACACATACAGGAAATGAAACCAATGAAGAAAATTAAAATTGGAAAAAGTGTTCATACTTGCCTGAGAATTCCGAGCTGTGTATGATCCCGACTATCACAATATCATCGATGTCTTCTTTTTATACCCAACCGAGGGAGTGGGATGTAGGATGATGACTGGGTATAAATAGAAGACATCGGTGATATTCGGGGTTATACACAGCTCGGAATTCTGAGGTAAGTATGAAATTTTTTTTTCCAATTTTCATTTTCTCGTCGTTGCTTTCATTTTTTCATCTTTTTGTTCTTCTCGTCCTGTCGTCACGTTTTGATGTAGTCACAGGAGGTCTCCTTGACTATATGTTGTGTTTTGTGAATGTGTTTGTTTACTGATGAAGGCTAACACCGCATCATCCTGTATGTGTCGTAATTATGTTATGTAAAGCTGCACTTCTTTGTGTCATTTTATATTGTTTACATTTCCACAGCTTTACCGCAGTTCCACCCAATTTTTTTCATATTTTTACAAGAAATAGTAGCACGTGTATGGACAACGCTTGAGTATAAAAGAAAACGAAGAAATATGGGAATGTGGATCGGATGTCTGTTGCCTCACATAAGGACACTTCCAACATAAAAAGTCCCCCGGTAGTTGGACACCGAAAACAGTAGGTCGAGCAGACAGTTGCTCAAGCCACTCTTCCAGAAACAGAAAATTAACACACAAAGAGAAGCCGCAGTGTTGTTTGTCCATCGAGAATGATGATGACCATTCATTTGATCCAGTGGGGTTGAAAGTATGGAGCCGTGGGTTCTAAGATGGCTGATAAGGCCTATTTTGGCTCGAAGAAGACGACCATATGGCCTGAGCCGCCTGTGTGCAGGTCTGCAACTACGGCTGCCAGCGTACCCACGCCTGCCGCTTCGCCGCTCGCCCATCGCCACGGGGCTTGAAGGTGATATATGACGTTGGATGAAGAATGACTTGCGCTATGAATTGGATTAAAGTGAGGGAGAATTGCGCAATTCGTCGATCTCGCCTGAGTCCATCTGCATCCAGTTTCAGGATAAGTCAAGACGACTGGAAAAGAATACAGGTGCAGTGGATGACCAGGACGCTCTACGTGCCTTGTCATGCTCATTACGTACCACAACGCTTTGCAGGTAAACGCCGTCTTGCCCGCTGTAGTACAATGGCTATCACCCATGCCTACCGGTCATGACGTGTCACTCCGGTCACGTCATGTCACGCCGGTCATGCCGTAAGAAATGTCTTGGGGGAGTAAAGGCTGCAGGCGTGACGCCGACCACATCACACATGAAGTGACTTTTAACACCTACCACAAGGTGTTATACCCAATAGACCTCGTGGAACGAAAAGGACCTTTGCTTACCTACTTATTTCTTCTCCTTAGTTGGTGTACGGAAGACGAGTGATTGGAAGACAGGCCTGTGTGCCCAAATTGTGACCCTTCAAAAAGTCCGTTCGTTCGTTCCTCCTCCTCCTCCTCTTCTTCTTCATATCCGCACATCACTCTTCAGTAGTCATCTAGTGTTGTCCTCTTGTAAGGACGTAAGCAACACTTTTACAAGTCTCAAGGCGCATTAGATATATGTTGCTACACCCACATGTTTATAAACCAATCGGCACTCAGTAGGTGATATAGTCAGCCGGCCGTATTTACTTCCCAAGACACTACCTGGTCCCCATCTTAGGCTGGGTCAACCTGCAGCCAGTTAAAATTGTAACACTCGAACTTTTCCTGGTGTGTATGGAACGCAATACTCCATGGCCGTTAGGCGAGCCGCTAGCCTCTGCGAGGCTGTTCTCTTTTATCTATTCCATTCTCCTTCTTTTATGAATTGCCGTCAGTTCTAATGATTTGATGAAGTCTTAACCGTCTTTTTCGTGACCCAAGATTGAATAAATGCATAGACGTTTGTCACTAAAGAAGAAGAAGTAGTAACAGCAGCCTCGGCAGCAACAGCAACAGCAACAGCAGCAGCAGCAGACGAAGAAGAAGAAGAAGAAGAAGAAGAAGAAGAAGAAGAAGAAGAAGAAGAAGAAGAAGAAGAAGAAGAGAAGAAGAAGAAGAAGAAGAAGAAGAAGAAGAAGAAGAAGAAGAAGAAGAAGAAGAAGAAGAAGAAGAAGAAGAAGAAGAAGAAGAAGAAGAAGAAGAAGAAGAAGATGAAGAAGAAGAAGAAGAAGAAGAAGAAGAAGAAGAAGAAGAAGAAGAAGAAGAAGAAGAAGAAGAAGAAGAAGAAGAAGAAGAAGGAGAAGAAGAAGAAGAAGAAGAAGAAGAAGAAGAAGAAGAAGAAGAAGAAGAAGAAGAAGAAGAAGAAGAAATTTCTTTGATAACCTTAGTAGTTTCTGGGAAGGTCTTCTTCTCTTGTGGTCACTATTAGTACAATGTCTCGAATATCACTAACTATTTACACACAAGTATTCTACACATCCACGAAATTGTGTCAGTGGTAGCTCTATGAGAACGAACAACCGGTACATGTCTTGACAGTTCTCGAATATTTGTTAAGGAGAAGATCTCGGAAATTCACCGTTCAAAAGTTGTAATTAAATACTTGCCAATATATTAGCCTAATTAAAGAATCCAACGTCGCTCAACATAGATATTTTAGTGGTGAAACTATTCGTAAGGATATTCAATAACGCAGTGCTTCTCATAATGTGGGATATCGCCACCGATGTGTCTTCAGTTTGTTGGGATATAGGAGCTTGCCTGTTCCAATGACCCTAAGAGTTATGCCGACGGTAGCGCAGCTTTTGGTAGGTGTCCTCCCCCATCCTATGTCGAATAGGCCAAAGGATATGTACCAAAGGAAGAGAGACACAAACTTGCTGCCCTGTAGGTAGAAAAAAAGACAATAAAATGTTGGGGAAATCACACCCCCCCCCCCACCAAAAAAAAATGCTTGTCGAATTCAAATGTGCAGAGCGACCAATGTGACGAAACACACATGTAGTGTTATTCGCTCATAGAAGTAGAGGAAAGAAGTAGAGACTAGAGGTCGCATTAGACAATAGAACAATTAAAAGCTGTAGTAACCGATCGGGATACGAACCTGTGACCTTGACAGCGCCTCGCTGTCGAAACAATGCAATCAAATTTTACCAAAATAATGATACTGTGTGGCATAGTTGGGCTTGTTGCGTTTTACTGTAACCTACGCAGACTCTCTCTCTCTCTCCCCCCCCCCCCCCTCATCCACACACACACACACACACAATCACACACAATCACACACACACACACACAATCACACACAAACACACACACACACACACACACACACACACACAAACACAGAGACACTGCCCGAGAAGGTAACCCCTCCAACAAATGCCTGAATAAGTTGGATGACGTCGGCCGAAAAGTGCAACTTTCGTGACTCTGCTGTAAACAGGCACAACACAATTACATCGAAAAAAGATTCCATCGAACGCAGAAGAAGAAACATAGACACAGACAGACAGACAGACAGACAGACAGACAGACAGACAGACAGACAGACAGACAGACAGACAGACAGACAGACAGACAGACCGACTGACCGACCGACCGACCGACAGACAGACAGACAGACCGACCGACCGACCGACCGACAGACAGACACCCATCCATGCAACCAATGACGAAGAAACAGCTAGTGGAAGTTCAGCAAGCAGCAGGTCCTTATCAGAACGGCACACTCATCACGGCCTGCTGAAACGATTCTCAATCTGTTGCCATTTCCCCATCTTGCGTGTACATTCATGCCCCAGATGCTTTGACTATCCCGTGTCCATCTTCGTGCTGTTCAGCCTGTACCTCTTCTGCCAGCAACCACGTCTTCCATTACTGCTCTTTCCAACCCAGTGTGACATTTAATGTCACCAACGCATTTCACTTTCCTTGACATGAAGCTGTTAATTAATCCATACGACAAGAGCTGGATATTGAAGAAGGTTGGCTACTAAAGACGATATAACAATGACAATTTAACTATTTTGGTCACTGCAACGTCAGTAAATTTTGAGAGAACAATTATGGAGAGGTATATGCCCGGGAAGAGAAGGAGAGGAAAGCCAAAGATGGATGTAACATCTCGCTTATGACCGAGAAGATTTCCGGAAGGTTGTTATGGGAGCGAAGTTCTGCAAGGGACATGCTACTGAATGAATGAATGAGGTTGTTCATAAGCCAGGTTTCTTCTATGTTTAAATCTTGAAGAATATTTGTATTTGTATTCTTTTCCCAGTGCATTCTAAGAATGTTTCTGCAACATTTTAGTCAAGAAGCTCCGATTTTCTTCGTTAGTGATTGAAAGATAACCCATGACTCACATCTGTATGTTGACACTAGTGAGACGAATGAACGAACTTTATTTTCAAAGGGCTTTAAGAATGCTACTTTGGCGAGGAACACTGGTCATGCATTCATTCATTCATTCATTCATTCATTCATTCATTCATTCATTCATTCATTCATTCATTCAGCAGCATGTCCTTTGCAGAACATCGCTCCCATAACAACCTTCCGGAAAACCTCTCGATCATAAGCAAGACGTCCCGCTTCCGATACACCCATCTGGAGATGATCTGCCACATCCTGCACCCATCTTCTCTTTGGCCGTTCTCTTCCTCTCTTCCCAAGCATATACCCCTCCATTATTGTTCTCTCCAAACATTTGTGACGTTTCAAGTGGCCAAAATATTTAATTTTCCTTTGTTTTATCGTCTTTAATAGCCAACCGTCTTTCATACTTGAAGTATGGATGCATTTATTCTTTTCTTTATCCAAGATATTCATGGTTATAGGAAAATATAATCCACACGCAAAAATCAGACCAATGCACTAGTAGTAGTAGTAGTAGTAGTAGTAGTAGTAGTAGTAGTAGTAGTAGTATTAGTAGTAGTAGTAGTAGTAGTAGTAGCAGTAGCAGCAGCAGCAGCAGCAGCAGCACGTGTGTGGACTACCCTTGAGTTCAAAGCGAGCGAACGTTAAGAAATTATTCTTCATATTAATTTTGTAACTATGATGTCTGTTCACCTGGGTTTAGTTCGTTGTAAGGTACATCGTGTCTGTGCTTGTTGTCTCTCTCTCCCTATCTCCCTCCCTTGTGCGCACTATCTCTGTCTTTCTCACCCCCTCCTACATCCTCTCACCCATTCTTAGCGCGCTGTCTGTCTGTCTGTCTGTCTGTCTGTCTGTCTGTCTGTCTGTCTGTCTGTCTGTCTGTCTGTCTGTCTGTCTGTCTGTCTGTCTGTCTTCTGTCTCTCTCTCTCTCTCTCTCTCTCTCTCTCTCTCTCTCTCCATCCTCTCACAACACAGCTCCTCCTTCAACACACACACACACACACACACACACACACACACACACACACACACACACACACACACACACACACACACACACACACACACACACACACACACACACACACACACCACAGCAGTTACACATACCTGTTTGTTTTATTTTACATTTTCATTTTCACTTTATGTGTAGATTGTTCTGTAATGATGATTTTGCTTTTCTTGTTCAATTTCAGAAAAAAAGCTGTTCATCTTCAGGGGTTGTTTTACGTACATGATTCACTCTTCTTATCCCTTGGCACTTGTGGTTGTTAAAAAGAAATAGGGGATGGATTCCCAAATTCTAATAGCCAACTGTTATGAAAAACTTGAAATGGCTCGATAAGACTCCTTAGGGATGGAGACTAGTTATAAAGTAATGTTTCCTAACAGAGGCCCAATAGAGCACAGGAAAGTACTGAACTTCTGATAGGAGATCACTCACTCTTGTCACACCGAAAGTCCGTGTGATTATCCCTCCACTTGCAGCTCCATAGTGATGTTGTCCTTTGACAAGTAGTATCAAGGAAAACAGACAATTTTAAACCAGGTAACAAGTAAATAAACAACTCCTGATTATAACCTACTAGCTGACCCGGCCCGGCTTCGCCCAGGCCATGGAGGGGATCTATCTATCTATCAGTCTGTCTGTCTGCTTGTTTGTCTGTCTGTCTGTCTGGCTGGCTGACCCGGCCCGGCTTCACCCAGTCCCTGGTGGGGAGCATCTCATTTAATTCATATAAGTAGTCATATAAGCTCTCCCGTTCGCGACTATCTGTCTGTCTGTCTATCTGTCTGTCTGTCTGTCTGACCCGGCCCGGCTTCACCCAGTCCCTGGTGGGGAGCATCTCATTTAATTCATATACGTAGTCATATAAGCTCTCCCGTTCCCGACTGTCTGTCTGTCTATCTGTCTGTCTGTCTGACCCGGCCCAGCTTCACCCAGTCCCTGATTGATTGATTGATCTAGGAACCGACATCACAGCATTCGGGACATTCCCATAAGCGCTCCGTCCCCATCCTCAGCAACCAGCGAAGAGTTCCAACACTAATAGTTCCAGTAGCAATCTGATTATATGTCCGTCTCGCCTTTCCTCTGAGCGTCGAGCGTCGGCCAGATCCCCTCGTCACTCCTCGCTGCCTCATTCTAACCAGACTATGGTGATCCATTTGCTCCTCCGAGGTGTACACGTGCTCCCACAAGGCCGCAACCACATCTGCCTTGTCATGCATCAATACTCCACCAAGTTCTGCCGAGCAAGCCAATCTGTCCGCCTGTTCATTCCCCAGCACACCGGCATGCCCAGGAGAAAAGATCCAGGTGATGCTTGCTACCCGTGACCTCCGAAGCGAAGCAAGCCACTCTGCACGAAGCTTGCCTGTTCTCACCCTTCTCAGCATGCTTTCTGAGTCAGTTACAATCACAATATGTGTATGTATCGTGTTTTCTATCCAGCGGAAAGCTGCACTGACCGCCTCCACCTCCATTCTTAAGCTAGATGTAGTGTCATCATACGCCAGGCTCTCCTGCACCAAACGCCGACCATTAGTTTTTGCCAAGAACCCCCAAGCACTTCTCCTACCTCTCAACACCGACCCATCCGTGTAGATAATCACATCACCCGGGCGAGAATTTTCCTGAATTAATTGCTGAATTTCCACTTCCGTGGCCCCTGCTGGCCACTCCCTGCACTCCCGGCTCAATGTGATTATAACTCTGCACAAGTCTGACTGCACGGCTGGCACTCTGACCCACTCCTCTCCTCGCCTAATGTTCTCCAAGGGGCACACCTGTCTGATTGTATCCTCCGCCTGAGCCATCCATGATTTCCCTCTTATCAGTCTCTGACCCTTAACTACGTCCAGCGCTGTCACAAAATGAAACCGTGTGTTTATCCGGTTGATTATTACAGAGGATTTTCGGATTAAGCGGACGATCGACCAGCGACATCTATTTGTACTAACAGAGTAAACACAGTTGTACAGGTTACATCGTGTCAGCCCATAAACACATTTGGTGGTGAGGGAGAAGGATATGGAATGGTTCCGTTTGTCATCTATACTGCCGGACATCAGACGGAAATGGCTGCTGGGATTGTCACCACGGAACAGAAGAGTGACAAGTTTGTCAACATTTGAATGCAGATGGAAGCCGTGAGATCACAGGGGCAGATGTAAAACGGAAGTACCTAGTACGGAAAACAGTGCATCTGTCAATTCTTGGTTTCCGGAACATCAAGATGATTGGCAGCTTGGTATCGAAACTCTTTGTTGGGAGTTTACAGAAACTAGCTGGCTTGTTTTGAGAATCTAGGCAATTACTGACAACTTTGACAGGATTTAAGCCAGGAAAATAGTTCTTGACAGGGGATGATTTGCCACTGTGCCACCTGTGTGGGGGAGTAAAGGATAACGTCATGTGGACAACTTTGGTAGTTTGCCATATAAACTCGAGTTGAGATCAACTAGGGTGGACTTGAATAATGCTCTAGACAGAGTGCAGGGCACTGCAGTGCCAGTGGAAATAATATCTACCGTGTGTTAATTAGTGACTTAATTTTACGCGTGCCTATATGGCAGATGTAGATATGATTTATAGGACTGCAGTAGTGCCATTTAAGGTATAACTTATTATAATATATTCGTTATAATTACTATAGACTGTGGCCTTGTTAAACTATAGTGTGATGATTAGCACTGTTAGTGGAAACTAGCTAGAGTAGTGAAGTGATACTTGGCTCTGTTAGCTAGAATAGATTAGTGAAGTGTTGATAAGCTTTACTAGTTGAGAATTGAGTAATGAAGGATAATTGGGATCTTCCCGTAGGTGTCCCTGGTGGGCGGGGTTCCGCATTCTGTTTGCTGATATTTTTTCTTTGTCATAGCCTGATTCGACTCTAGGTGGGTAGCTAATCTGCTCTGTGACTAAGTCTAGTTAGCTAAAGATCATTAAGCAAGGTGATAGGCTTACACTCAGCCGAAGGGATCAGTGACTAGTACTATCACCAGATGTGTTGTTTCTATCCTAGGTTCCCTACCAGATCCAAGGAAACTCTACAAGTTTTGGGAAAGAATTAAAAAACCCATTCTGAAGAACACCAGTTCAAGAGTCAATAAAGTTGCATACAGAAACGTAACTTACGCTAGAAGGAAATTGATTCATCAAAGAGAGTGATGCATATTGATGCACCACACAGCATTAGACAGTAGTAACGAACCGAGAACCGGCTAAGAGTACCTAGTGTTAGTACAGTAACAATTAACATTAGTAATTAGCACTTATGGACTGAATGGTTCGATGTGCAACGAGGATGATCTGTCGACTAACTAACTAACTAACTAACTGCGTACACACTGCAAAAGACTTGTGCAGTTTGTTTAGGAACATTAGGAACGGACATTGTGTAGAGTGCAACCGGTCCCTGATTAACTCTTAATACCACCGGTGTCTATTTCGGATGTTCATGAAATTGGATTACCAGAGGTCTACAGAGGCAAAGCATTATCCGGCAAGATGGTTCCGGCAACGGGTGAGACGTACTTGTTCTGACGTAACGTGCTGTGGTCTATCTTTGCTGGGATCAGCTGACTGGGTTGCTGTCTGAGAGTCAGAGTCTACACACTTTATAGAACACGTCACACATTTTCTTCACATACACGTCTCATATACGTTACACTTTTATTTTAATAAATTACTCTTTATTAATTTCTAGAAGCAAGAGTTGTTGAGTATGTTGCGTTGGGGAAGTATGAGAAGGGGGCATAGTACGACAGTGAGAGAGTGATAGGAAAAGGTGTCCATAGGCTGATGGAGTGTGTTGGACGGAAGCTGGTGGATTCTCCAGAATATTGAGAAGAAAAAAAAATATTATAATGTGGGTGTCGGATCTCCTCACTCCAGGGACGACACTTTAAAGGAGGACACGACATTATTGGGGGCTCGATAACGGGATCTTTGGACAGCGGGATCTCTCGTAAACGGGATCTTTGGACAGCGGGATCTCTCGTAAACGGAATCCTTGGACAGCGGGATCTCCCGTAAACGGAATCCTTGGACAGCGAGATCTCCTGCAAGCAGGAACCTTTGACAGTGGGATCTTCTGACAACGGGGTCTTTGGACACGGGATCCTTAGTTATAAGAGGGAGATATCATTTTGGAGAATCCAGCTAGAGTGAATGTGGATAGGGGTTAGGACTAATATCTTACCTGTTCACACTTCACACGTCTGCATAGGTCTGTGGTCCTGATTCTACTCTTGTCACTGAGTGAATGTGCTGTGCGTGGTAATATCTAGATTTATAGTACTTGTTCATATAGTAATTTGCAGTTATATTGTACTCGACCTGCTAGCTTACCTCTCTGTATAATGGCCACCCCTAAACTTAGCACGTTAGAATTAAAGGCAAGGGGGGAAGAAATGGGATTGGCTGGGTCTTCTCTAACGGATTACATACAGGAAGTGGAGAGAGAGTATCGTCAAGCAGAAAGGGAAGATCGAAAGGCCGAGCTGGAATTGAGAAGGATGGAATTGGAAGCTGAGCAAGCAGCTAGGAAATTGGAAGCTGAGCAAGCAGCTAGGAAATTTGAAGCTGAGCAAGCAACTAGGAAATTAGAAGCTGAACAGGAAGCACAGAAAAGGGAGCACGAGTACCGGATGAGGGAACTCGAGTTGAAGAGTCAATCTAATGGAGAAACTGAGGGAGCAGTTGGAGGTTCCTCCATCCCAGGATTCACACCAGTAGGTGGACATGGGTACCATGCTATGAAGTTTCCTTTGGCGGTCTACGAGGAGGACAAAGAGAAGATTGACCAGTACCTTCAACGCTTCGAGGCTATGTCAGTTGCTATGGGTTTGGAGCGTAACAAATGGAATCTTAAGCTATCCCAGGGATTACGCGGGACCGGATACGAGGTTTATACTCGCCTGCCACCAGGACATGAGAACAATTATGACGAGTTAAAGACGGCTCTGCTGAAACGATTCGAGGTTACGTCACATACCTACCGGAAAAAATTTCGAGCAGCGAAACGAGAACCGGGGGAGTTGTTTGCCGCCTACAGTTTGCGTCTAAAATCTTATCTCCACAAGTGGATGGATTTGGCTGGGTTCGCACATGACTATGAGAGTCTGGAAGAGCTCATGGTGGTCGACCAGCTGAAGAAGCAAATGTCTAAACCTCTCAGGACGTTCCTGGGAGAACAAGGAGCAGAACGTATTGACCTCGTGACTAAATTAGCAGAACGGTTCGTCGAAGTACATGGGGAGGCAGGGGAAAACCTTTCCACCAACACCAAAAGTCAAGAGAAACATGACAAGAAGAAAGCCAAAAACTCAGGAACAAAAAAGTGGGAACCTTATGTGCAAAAATCAGAGGATAGTTCAGAGAAGAAGAAGGAGGGAAGCAAGAGCACTTCAAGCTCTACACCAAAACGACCATGGTCGGAGAAGTGGTGTTCAATTTGTAAGTCACCCTCTCACAATACGAGGGACTGCAAATCGAAGGCTAAGAACCCTCACTTCGCAGCATGTCAAGTGACTTCCAAGGTGGTTGTCACAGAAAATGCCAAGGTCAACAAGGAAGCTCGCCACCAGGAGAGCTCACTCAAGTCCGACAATAGAAAATCTAGGACAGGGAAATGGTGCAACCAATGTCAGTCAAACACGCACAATGCTATTGACTGCAGAGGAGAGTCAGGAGACACTCAATTCGTCGTGTGCCCCGGGAAACCTAAGGTGGAGCCCACCGAACAGGTCGAGGCCGAGGAAGAGACTCCAGACCAGGAAAAACCACCTGTAGTGGAATTGGTAGAGGTTAACGGTCGTCAAGTGGAGTGTTTATACGACACAGGACTGGACGGGGAGGCCGTGATTTCTGCGGATCTGGTACATCCAGAACAATTCACAGGTGAAACCTTGGATATACAGCCTGCACAGAAGAGTGCTGTAACCATGAAGTTGCCCATTGCTAATGTGGAGATTCGGTCAAGGTACGTCACCGGCACCATCAAGGCCGCTGTATTGACCGATCCCATTTTTCCAGTCATCCTAGGTTGCCGGTATGTCTTTCTGGGAATGCCCAGGGAGCCAATTCATATGGGAGCAATGCAGACTCGCTCTCAGACGAAAACGGAAGAGGCAGACGCAATTGTGACTAACCCAATGCCGGGGGAGCTACGAACTGCCCAGAGTGAGGATGATACTTTACGTCCTTGCTACAAAAAGCTGCAGAAAAGTGCTGATCCACCAGGACGGGGGCAGTACTACATGAAGAATAGGATACTCTACAGGAGAGCAGGAAGGGGAGACAACCTATACGGTCAGTTGGTCGTCCCGAAAGCTCATCGGTCCCAGATTCTTCATATGGGGCATACCATCTCCTTTAGTGGACACATGGGTATTGCCGCCACCATGCAGCGGATTTCCTGCCACTACTATTGGCCGGGAATGACAGATGATGTGCGTCGGTATGTGAAGTCATGCCCTGAGTGCCAGAGTGTGGCACCAAAACACTGGACAGCACCGGTGGTATTGGGTGAGATGCCCATCATGAACTCTCCTTTCGAGAGGGTAGCCATCGATATCGTGGGTCCACTTCCCAGGACTAGGAAGAGGAACATGTATATACTCACAATGGTGGATTGCTGTACAATGTGGGGTGAGGCGATACCGTTGACCACGATTGACTCGAAAAGAGTGGCGGACGCACTGATGGAGGCCTTTACCAGATTAGGCTTTCCGGATCAAATTCTGACGGACAATGGATCTCAGTTTTGTGGAAAACTCATGGAGGAGGTATTTAGGGTGTTTCACTCTAACCACATACATACCAGCCCTTACCACCCTCAAGCCAATGGACAAGTAGAGCGTTTCAACGGCACGTTGATGACAATGCTCAGGAAACTAGCGCAGGAAAAACCTGATAGGTGGGATGAATATATCCCAGCAGCACTCTTTGCCTATCGGGAAGTTCCTCATGGCTCAACAGGACTACCACCCGCTACGTTGCTGTTTGGTCGTCCAATCAAAGGATCGTTGGAAGCCATGTTGAGGAGTTGGACTGAAGAGGGGACGTCAGAAGAAGTGATCTCAGCCTATCAATACGTGGAGGAACTGAAAGAAAAACTCCATAAGGGATGGACTCTGGCAAATCAAAACTTGAAAAAGGCCAGGAAAAGACATGCGGCTTACTACAACCGTAGGTCTAAAGAAAGATCTCTAGAGGTAGGAGATAAAGTCTTGTTGCTACTCCCAACGGGAAACAACAAACTGGAGATAGGTTGGCAAGGACCATTTCCCGTGGAAAGGGTGATATCCAGAACCAACTATCAGATCCGGATCCGGGGAAAGTCGAAGATTTTCCATATCAATCTCTTGCGGAAATACGAAGAGAGACCCGGAGACAAGGCAGCTCACCTCATGGCAATGGCAGTTGCAGTGGAGACAGAAGTGGGAACCAGCGAGGGCAGGGAATATCCCTTGGTACACCAGGAAACCTATAGGGATGTGCAAGTGAACCCTGATCTGACCTCCCAGGAGAGGGAAAGGATAACCCAGGTTCTCAAGTCTCATAAGGAGATACTGACTGATAAACCAGGACGAACGAGGTTGGTGGAGTTCGAGATGACTTTGACCACACAGGAGCCCGTTCGCCAAAAGGTTTACCCAGTGCCATTCTCTAAAGAAAAGGCCCTGGAGGAGGAAATACAAAAACTGCTGGAGGATGTCCACATCCCCATACAATGCGGGGGTAGTTTTGTTACGCAAACCAAGTGGAGAACACAGGTTGTGTATAGACTACCGACTGCTGAACAGTCACACACAATTTCAGGTGGAACCTTTGCCGAATCCAACTCAGCTATTCGCTAGGCTCCATAAGGCTCGGTACTTTTCAAAGGTGGATCTGAGTCGGGGGTACTATCAGATACCAGTCAAACCGGAGATTCGACCACTGTTAGCTTTCAGTACACCCAGGGGACACTACGAATTCAAGGTCATGCCCTTTGGACTCAGCAATGCACCTAGTGTGTTTACACGCATGATGAGGACTTTACTAGATCCGTTACAGGATCCGTCCATCATTTCATTCATGGATGATATTCTGATTTCCAGTGACAGCTTGGATGACCACTTACAATCCTTGGAGAGAGTGTTTAATAGACTCAAGGAAGCAGGGCTTACTGCTCGTCCAACCAAGTGCATGATTGGTTACCAGCTTCTGGAATTTCTAGGTCACACCATCACTCCAGGACACATTGTTTCAGAAGAGAAGAACCTGGAGAAAATCAGAAATGCACCAAGGCCAAAAACGAAGAAGGATGTGCGATCTTTTCTCTCGTTGTGTGGGTTCTACCACAAATTTATCCCACATTTCACTGAACTGGGAGCTCCGTTGACGGAAACCTTGAAAAAGGGATTACCGGATCAAATCATTTGGACACCAGAATGTGAGAATGCCTATAGTCAGTTAAAGGAGGCCTTGGTCAGCAAACCTGTATTACAGCTCCCTGACCTTTCCAAACAATTTGTGTTGAGAACAGATGCGAGTGCGATTGGAATTGGAGCCGCTTTGTTACAGGAAGGAAAAGACGATGCTTCGGTTTTGAAACCTGTGGCATACGCAAGTAAGAAACTTCTACAGGCGGAGAGGAATTATTCAACTGTCGAGAGAGAGTGCTTGTCCCTCGTATGGGCAGTGCAAAAATTTCAGCCATATTTGTATGGAGTTAAGTTTCGGGTCCAGTCGGATCATCAGCCCCTGATGTTCCTGGCTACTTCTCAGAAGCTCAACGCACGTTTGATGCGGTGGTCGTTGTTACTTCAACCGTATAATTTCACAGTAGAGTACATTCCTGGGAAGGAAAATGTTGGAGCGGATTTCTTGTCAAGACACCCAGCTCCTGAAGAAGAAGAATGAATCATCTGGACTAAACTCACGGTGGAGAAGAGTGAGATGGACTACTCTCTTAGGAGGGGGCCTATGTCACAAAATGAAACCGTGTGTTTATCCGGTTGATTATTACAGAGGATTTTCGGATTAAGCGGACGATCGACCAGCGACATCTATTTGTACTAACAGAGTAAACACAGTTGTACAGGTTACATCGTGTCAGCACATAAACACATTTGGTGGTGAGGGAGAAGGATATGGAATGGTTCCGTTTGTCATCTATACTGCCGGACATCAGACGGAAATGGCTGCTGGGATTGTCACCACGGAACAGAAGAGTGACAAGTTTGTCAACATTTGAATGCAGATGGAAGCCGTGAGATCACAGGGGCAGATGTAAAACGGAAGTACCTAGTACGGAAAACAGTGCATCTGTCAATTCTTGGTTTCCGGAACATCAAGATGATTGGCAGCTTGGTATCGAAACTCTTTGTTGGGAGTTTACAGAAACTAGCTGGCTTGTTTTGAGAATCTAGGCAATTACTGACAACTTTGACAGGATTTAAGCCAGGAAAATAGTTCTTGACAGGGGATGATTTGCCACTGTGCCACCTGTGTGGGGGAGTAAAGGATAACGTCACGTGGACAACTTTGGTAGTTTGCCATATAAACTCGAGTTGAGATCAACTAGGGTGGACTTGAATAATGCTCTAGACAGAGTGCAGGGCACTGCAGTGCCAGTGGAAATAATATCTACCGTGTGTTAATTAGTGACTTAATTTTACGCGTGCCTATATGGCAGATGTAGATATGATTTATAGGACTGCAGTAGTGCCATTTAAGGTATAACTTATTATAATATATTCGTTATAATTACTATAGACTGTGGCCTTGTTAAACTATAGTGTGATGATTAGCACTGTTAGTGGAAACTAGCTAGAGTAGTGAAGTGATACTTGGCTCTGTTAGCTAGAATAGATTAGTGAAGTGTTGATAAGCTTTACTAGTTGAGAATTGAGTAATGAAGGATAATTGGGATCTTCCCGTAGGTGTCCCTGGTGGGCGGGGTTCCGCATTCTGTTTGCTGATATTTTTTCTTTGTCATAGCCTGATTCGACTCTAGGTGGGTAGCTAATCTGCTCTGTGACTAAGTCTAGTTAGCTAAAGATCATTAAGCAAGGTGATAGGCTTACACTCAGCCGAAGGGATCAGTGACTAGTACTATCACCAGATGTGTTGTTTCTATCCTAGGTTCCCTACCAGATCCAAGGAAACTCTACAAGTTTTGGGAAAGAATTAAAAAACCCATTCTGAAGAACACCAGTTCAAGAGTCAATAAAGTTGCATACAGAAACGTAACTTACGCTAGAAGGAAATTGATTCATCAAAGAGAGTGATGCATATTGATGCACCACACAGCATTAGACAGTAGTAACGAACCGAGAACCGGCTAAGAGTACCTAGTGTTAGTACAGTAACAATTAACATTAGTAATTAGCACTTATGGACTGAATGGTTCGATGTGCAACGAGGATGATCTGTCGACTAACTAACTAACTAACTAACTGCGTACACACTGCAAAAGACTTGTGCAGTTTGTTTAGGAACATTAGGAACGGACATTGTGTAGAGTGCAACCGGTCCCTGATTAACTCTTAATACCACCGGTGTCTATTTCGGATGTTCATGAAATTGGATTACCAGAGGTCTACAGAGGCAAAGCATTATCCGGCAAGATGGTTCCGGCAACGGGTGAGACGTACTTGTTCTGACGTAACGTGCTGTGGTCTATCTTTGCTGGGATCAGCTGACTGGGTTGCTGTCTGAGAGTCAGAGTCTACACACTTTATAGAACACGTCACACATTTTCTTCACATACACGTCTCATATACGTTACACTTTTATTTTAATAAATTACTCTTTATTAATTTCTAGAAGCAAGAGTTGTTGAGTATGTTGCGTTGGGGAAGTATGAGAAGGGGGCATAGTACGACAGTGAGAGAGTGATAGGAAAAGGTGTCCATAGGCTGATGGAGTGTGTTGGACGGAAGCTGGTGGATTCTCCAGAATATTGAGAAGAAAAAAAAATATTATAATGTGGGTGTCGGATCTCCTCACTCCAGGGACGACACTTTAAAGGAGGACACGACAAGCGCCTCATGCAACGGGTGATCTGTGTCTGCAGCTACTCTGAGGTATGCCTTCGCTTGCATCACTTTGTGCCTACCAGCAACAGTAGGCAGACCAAGGATGTAACGCATACACACTACTGGAGTGTCTCTGGTGCATCCCAGAATGACCCGCATAGCTTCATTCTGTATGCGCTCTAATTTCACCAGCTGACTCTTTGAGACAGTGAGCAGTCCTAGTCCATAATCAATCACTGAGAGGATCAAGTGCTGGTATAGTGTGAAGAGCATTATCTGCTCTGTGTCCATTGCAGCCATAATTTTAAGTGCATTGAGTCCCTTTTGAGATCTTGTCACAACCGTCTCCACATGGTCCTTGAAGGACAGACTCCTGTCAAATGCGACTCCCAGATACTTTAGTTTGTTCTCTCTGTTGACGCTTCTACCATCTATCGTGAAGCTTGGGGCATCATCTCTCACAATCCTGTTTTCCAGAGAGCACCACAACACAGCTGCCTTTTCCGGGTTGATGACCGCACTCATTTCAGTGTACCAGTCAATCACTTTGTCTACTGTCACCTGTAGCTCCTGGGCTGTTTGATCCCTATTTCTCCCCTGCCTGTATGCAAGAATATCATCTGCAAATGTTAGAATCCTTCCAACCCCTGGTGCTTCTAGGTATGCAATCTTGCTCGTATACACATTAAAGAGCACCGGTGAGATTGTAGATCCCAGTCCCTGGTGGGGAGCATGTCATTTAATTCATATAAGTAGTCAAATAAGCTTCCGTTCCCGACTATCTATCTGTCTGTCTATCTATCTGACCCGGCGTGGTTTCGCCCAGCTCCTGGCGCACAGTAACTTAAAAGAATGTCCTTCCACACACCATTCATTATTTTTAATGAAAACTGTTTTTAATCACCGACATGATAGTTGATAAGTTCTTTAAGCAGAAAAAGATGGGTTACAATGTTATGCATTATGCATTATTTTTATGAAAACTTTAAAAATGCCTTAAAGATTATATCAATATTTATTATAACTCATATGCCTAAAAATAACTATAGACAAGGAGTTTAACAATAGTGCAAGTAAGTCCAACAATATGACTATAAAGTATATAGAAATGTTATTAAAAGTTATGCCCCTTGAAATAACTTTTCTAGAGTGAAGTCCCCCTGCTATATAGAAATTATATAATGAAAAATGAAAAAGTAAATGTTATTAAATAAGTAGAAGATTTTACACTAAGAAACTATTATAGTCGGTTGCACAGGAATGAAAGGAAGACGTGTAGAAAATTTCATCTCAATCGGATGTACCGTTATCGAACGCATCCAATACATAGCTGACCACAAACACACAAAGCCACATACACTTTGTTTTATAGATATAGATAACATTATATTGGGATAACATGGGGGAAGGGGTGGGTGTGTGTATGCTCATGTGACATAGCATATTATTACACAACTTAACATAAAATAATAGGACAAAACATTTACACCTCAATACAAGACACACGAATTATCTATATCTGCCAGTGAAAGGTTCAGGTGTCTTCCCAATAAAGGAATTGAACTACCCCTTTCCATCACCGCTGACATAAAAACAGTTTTCTCTATCACATCGGATAGTATTAATAATTTTGTAAGTCCTTTGAAAGCCACAATATTATGATTGTCCTTCTCTAAAACACAATGGGAAATTGTCCATTTTCTAAAACACAATGGGGCATTGGCATTACCTCTCCTCTCCCGGATAAATGTATATGTAACGTCACATCATATTTATACATTTATAAATGAACTGATTATTAATTCTCTATACGTGAACACACATATTAAAAAAAAAAACTTATTCTCTTCTGATCATATACACAAAGAGACCATAAGAGATATTCCAGAAAAGTATCATTCATATAAGAATACAAGTGTTATTCTAGAAAGTATTATGGTAGTTCTTTCCTAAATATTATCGACCTATGAAGACCGAATAAGTAGAGAATGGGAAAATAACCCCTCAAAAGGGCATGCCTTGGACAAGAAAGATAATCATGTCTTATTTTTCTAAGTCAAAGAAAATGCACCTAATTCTCCGAGGAGTTCTCTAGATCTTCACAAAGAAACCTCTGCCATAAATTCAGATCTTTTCTATTTACTTGTGCTAGCTTTGTGTTTATTCACTATGGTTTCCAACTTACCAAAAATCATCATGAATTAAAGAAAACTACACATCTCCCAGATTGACCAACACGTACTCTCTTGACAAACCATTTTTGACAACTGCCTTCCGACAATATAATTTTCTGCCGACATCTCTTGAGCTCATTCATCAACATTAATTATGTTAATATGAATTACCTTGGCCACTCCAATAGAAAGGCTCACTTCTAGCGCAAAGTATGACGTTATTTTAGCCGGTGCAGCAGTATCTTTCCAGGAATTGTGTTGGGGTAGGTACTGATGTTCTCGGGGATTGGGAAGAGGGGTGGGGGTGGGGAGGGGGAGTAATGTTGTAGTTTTCCCGCCTCTGTGACAGATTCTAGACAAACAATCTTCTGGGATTTTCTCAAACCGCCACCCCACCCCCCATATCGCCTGTATCAAAACAGCAGATGTTCCGTTTCACAGCTATATTTAGCCGGTATTTGTGTCCCTGGCTATGTAAATTTCCCAAATGAGAAAGGGGCGGGGGGTGGTTTAGTGTAACGTGTAGAAAACACAGGTGTGGCCACCTTGAGTACGCTTTAACGTAGAGTCAGTTTTACTCTCTGTATTTAAACCGTTGTTGATTGGCGTCGACAGTAACATGTCACAGCCCTATATGATGGGAAGACGGGTTAATTTGGCTATCTGTCAGTTCTGGAATAGGATTTCCACAAGTTATGTGTTGATCACAATCGTCAGTTAGTTGAAAACAATATAACGTAACACGGAGTAGTGTAGCTTTGCAGAACACAATTATGGACAGCACAGAATGCTGTGGACACTAGCCTTCATCAGCAAACACAACACACAACTTATAAACACGGGAACCACTACAGTGACTACACTAGGCATACTAATCGAATGAGAAAAATGGAAAGATGAAAAGAAATCGGAACAATCAAAAGAAAATGAAAAAAAAAAAATGTGCTACTTATCTCCGCGGCTGCTACCATTATCATCATATTGTTCAATGCCGATTGGTGTAGGCGTCCATGCATCTCCACAGATCTCAGTCCCTGGTGTTCTGGCTGAACAGGTTATTTGTATGTGCTTTCATTTTTTAAGACCAGTAGTTAGCCATTGCCGGTCTCTCTGGCCGAGGGGTTACACCACTTTCTCCGTAATCCCGTTTATCACGCAGAGTCTCGTAGCGGGCGAGAACTGGGAGCGGTTCTACCCCCGCTGGTGAATTGCGGGATAACTGAGACGGCCGCTCAGAAAGCAATGGCAAACTACTGAGCGTAATCTTGCCAAGAAATCAACAGACAGCTGAAAGATGCTGCTGTAGACAACGATGTCCTGTAAAGGATATGCGAATTTAAAAAAAAAAGTTAGCCATTACTTTCTGAAAAAGAAGTCACTGTTGATGCCTAAACTGAGGCGTGTAGGAAACGATCCCGCTACCAGAAATTTCAGAATCCCAGGCGATGAAACTACCATAAATCTTGCCGGCCACATAGACAGCAGTGGGAGTTTGTGGTGTAATAGCAATTGCACTTCAGTTAGTTGAAGGCACAACAACACATAAAACTATCTATTGAAGGATGATGTATACTGAAGGGGCGGCTGCGTTCTCTTTCTTTGGAC
>OY992880.1:124289985-124319985 GCA_963921405.1 Cepaea hortensis | reverse complement strand
CATATACCATATTTCCAAATCATTGTACATAATGCATGATATATGTGTATGCTTTCTTCTCCTCCCGCTTTAATTAGTTCAGCTGGTATCTCATCACATCCAGGTGATTTACCATTCTTCAGGTTCCTTATAGCCCAAGCAATTTCATCTAATGAGGGTTCAGGTTCTGTCTCTGCTGTCATTGGCTCATGTATCTCATTCATATCCTCACTGTCACTCATATCATACATTCCACTGCAGTACTCCTGCCATCTTTCTAGAATTTGTCTAGATTCTGTTAAGGTATTTCCCATCTTGTCACAGATAACATTCAATTGAGGTTGAACATTTCTTGTCAATAATTTCATTTCTTTGAACATTTCATAATCTCTTCCAGCCTTATGATATTGCTCTATTCTAGTACAGCAATCTTGTATATGTTGATTTTTGTCCTTTCTTGTGTTCTTTCTTATTTCTCGAGTTAAAGATTTAAACTTCATCCTGCTGTTAGCGAATTCATCTCCTTTCTGCTTCAGCTCCCTTCGTTGTTTTATTAATTCTAACGTGTCTGATGTAATCCATGGCTTAAGTTGCTTTTTCTTGGTCGGAATGAAATCTTTGGCTGCAGTTATCAAGATATCTCTAGCTTGTACTGCCAGTTCATCAGGTGTAATTTCTTCTTGTACAGACATCAAGACCCCAAAGCGATTCCTAACTTCTATGTTGTATGTGTCTGGTATTTTTGTGAGATCAAAACGAAGTGGCCTTGGTCCTCGGGAAAGCTTTTTGAGTTTTAATTTCAGATCAGCTTCTAATAACTGATGATCTGTGTCACAGTCTGCACTTCGTAGGGTTTTTGCAGATGTTATGCTTGATCTCCATCTTCTTTGTATTAAAATATAATCTATCTGATTTTTGGTAAAACTGTCTGGAGACTTCCATGTGAAGAGTCTTCTTGGATGTTGTTTAAAAAGTGTGTTGGCTATCGATAATTCATTTTCTGTGCAAAATTCAATTAATTTGTCACCTGCATCATTTCTATTTCCTAATCCAAATTTTCCTAAAACGTGTCTCTCATTTTCAGCTCTTCCTGCACCTTCTTTTGCATTAAAATCTCCCATTATTATTGCTATATCATTATGACCAATCTTATTAAATGTGTCTTGTAGTGTATTGTAGAAATCTTCAATTTCGTCCTCCTCTGCTGTTGAAGTAGGTGCATATATCTGTATGAGAGTTGTGTTTTTTGGACGGCCTTTAAGTCTAATAGTGAGGATTCTATCACTAACTGGATTATATCCCATTAAAGCTTTTGCAGTTGTCTTATCTAAACAAAATGCCACTCCACTCTGGCCTCCGACATCTCTACCAGAATAAATGAAAATACTTCCATTTTCAGTTGTAAAATGTCCCTTGCCGCTCCAGCAATGTTCACTAATTCCTAAAATTTGAATGTTTAACCTCTCAATCTCATCACACACTATTTTAAGCTTTCCCTCATACAAACTTCTCACATTCCACGTTGCCATTCTCACTCTGTTTCTTAGTCTGACACAAGGGATTTCCTTGGTAACACAGTCAGATTAACTCCGTCATCACGATTACTAGTACTGGTCCCTGCGTCACACTCTTCCCCAGTGTTATCTGATCTGCCTGGCCTGGGGGTCTCGCCACCAGATCTCTTTCTTGTTATGTTTTCTTTCATGGTTGTTATGGTTTCTTGGCAAGTTTTGCAGAAGGTAGTATGCCGTTGCTTTCCTTCTGGGCAGTGACTGTACTAGTCGGTGGCCATAGCCATTGTCTCTACTGATGAGATCATCTGCCTATCGCCGCAGAGTGCAAGACCATCTCTTCTTCTTCTTCTTCTTCTTCTTCAGCGTTCCGAGCCATTGAGGTTCTTTGCTGCAAATACAATCCGTCTCCATTCGTCTCTCTGGTGGACCTTCTCTTGCCAGTCGTTGATTCCAAGTGCTTGTAGGTCTGTACATGTATTATCTCTGCACCGCCTTCTTGGTCTACCTCGGGGTCTACGGTCATTTATTTCCATAACCAACCATAACCAACAACAATCTGTCGGCTGCTCTCACATTCCATCCACCACCTGCTTCCATGGCTTCACGTAACCCTGATCGGGGGGCTAAACGGGTACTCCACCTTGCCCAAGGGTGTCCCGTAGACTAACGGAGGAAAGGAGGCGTCTTACATCTCCTTTGATAGGGGATAACCCTACCCCGCTAACCGTAACTAACTAACTAACTAAATTTCAATGTATGACCCTTAGAAAAAAAAGTTCGTTCGTTCGTTCTTTCGTTTGCCTGCTTCTAGTACAAGGCACCGACCCCATTTCACATCGTAATGTGTGTTTGTCTTGTGATGATTTCCTCCAAACGTTCAAAGACCAATCAGTATTTGATGGATAACGTGGTCGATGTCACGTCCATCGACTTTACATCCCTGAACATTTCCTGGCACCCGCTGTAAGGAGTTTCGGTAGTTTAGTAGCTGACACTTGCCTATCGAACCGGTGGTCGTGAGTTCGATCCGCAGCTAGGTAAATTCGTCACGTTTAACACAGTTGACCTGGTCTCCATATCGACACAATTAAAGTGGGTGCTACTAATGTCTCGGGACACAAAGGCGATCGGTGGGATATTGACCATAGCTTCCACCCCACGTCAACTGGCCCATAAAATAATGGGTCTAGCACCGCATGCTGGATGCGCCTTCAGGCGTGTACAAGGGTCCTGTACTTATACAGGGTGTGTTTTTAATGACTGTGCAGTGTTTGAAAATATTGCCGTCCAAGTTTTGTATTTACCTATTATGTTGCATGAACGTTCAATCAATCATGTGCCATGCCGGAAAGCGTGGAAAGCATGAACGTTACCGAGGGTAAATTCAAAACTTGGACCGGCAATATTTTCAAACATTGCGCAGTCATGAAAAATACACCCCGTATTAGGCGGGGTCGACCTGGGAGCTCAGTTTTATTTAAAAAAAAAATAACTAATTCACGTCTCGAGAAGGATCCACACACTTGTGGTCAATTATATTTGACAGAATTACATATTATTTTGAATTGCGCGGGAAAATATATTTCCTACTTTATTTCCGAAGAGTCATGGCAAGGGCCACCTAGCGATGTTAGTAGGTGGGAGTGCTGTGTGCCATTAAACCACTGAGACACTATTATTGTTATTACGGCAATTATATATACGAACATTTACTGCGCGAATTGGTCTGCTCATTCGCTGCCGCCATGGGTTGTAGTTATTATGCTTTTTTTCTTTTCTGTTTGAAGCACACTGTAAGAACAATCGTTTGTCAATAATTTTTTTAGTTTTAATAATTACTACTACAACTACCATCATCATGATCATCATCATCAATAACAATAACATCATCACCATTGTCGTTATTATGAGTCGCTAAATCATGCCAGATTATGTGTTATACCTGAATGGCAATTAGATATCATCATCATCATCAAGTGCCACGCCGATTGGCGCGCACGGTTATGGTTCACCATCTTGCACGGTCACCAGAGTCTCGAATCAGGTCAGTGTGTTCTTGTCCCGACCATGCCATGCAGCCAAACCATCAAGGTATTCATCACTTTGTCTTCCTCTTGCTCTCTTCCCATCAAGCTTGCCAGTTGTCACTAAATATTCAAGTCCATTTCTCCATGTCGAAAACATATTGAATTAGATGATATACACTGTCTGAATCACACTTAGTTTATGTGCTCCCTACAGATTAACGTCTTCTTAGATTAACGCTCTTCTTCTTCCTATGCTTTTCGTCTCTCAAAGGTAGCATAGACCACAGTCAACTCACACTAAGACCTCATATCCTTTTCCTTTGCTGTTTCTTGTAGTTTCCTACATGTTCTTCCTATATTATTCATCCCCGTCTCCAACTCTCTTCTTCTTCTTCTTCTTCTTCTTCTTCTTCTTCTTCTTCTTCTTCTTCTTCTTCTTCTTCTTCTTCTTCTTCTTCTTCTTCTTCTTCTTCTTCTTCTTCTTCTTCTTCTTCTTCTTCTTCTTCTTCTTCTTCTTCTTCTTCTTCTTCTTCTTCTTCTTCTTCTTCTTCTTCTTCTTCTTCTTCTTCTTCTTCTTCTTCTTCTTCTTCTTCTTCTTCTTCTTCTTCTTCTTCTTCTTCTTCTTCTTCTTCTTCTTCTTCTTCTTCTTCTTCTTCTTCTTCTTCTTCTTCTTCTTCTTCTTCTTCTTCTTCTTCTTCTTCTTCTTCTTCTTCTTCTTCTTCTTCTTCTTCTTCTTCTTCTTCTTCTTCTTCTTCTTCGTCTTCTTCTTCTTCTTCGTTCATCCGGAGAGTTTTTTCGAACGTGATTGCATTGTGCCTGTTTATAGCAGAGCTGCGTTCTTGCGCCGTTTGCCCGACACATCCGACTTCTACGGGCATTTGTTGACCGTGTTAACTTTCCAGGGGTCCGTGTGTTTTATAGCCTTCCTTCAATTCCGTCGACTTGGGTACCAGATGAAGGTGTTTCTACTGAAACTATCAGCAGGTTTTCTCAAGGTGTGTCCATACTGCGCCGGTGTCTTGTTCTCATCATGGGGTTCACAGAGATTTGTTTACTCCCTTCCATATTATATAGAATATTATATAGAATCGCACTGGCATCTGGTGCCTTCAATAAACTGTCAAAAATCTGGAAGTCAAAGACACTCAGCAAACATACGAAACTTAAAATCTTGAAATCTTGTGTGATTCCAGTGCTAGCGTATGGGTGTGAGAGTTGGAAATCAACGGTAGCTTCAGATAAAAAATTAGACAATTTTGAGAACAAATTTCTTAGAAGAATTCTAAACCTCCACTGGACAGATTTCAGAACCAATACGAAAATAAGACAAGAGACTAAGCAAGATATTGTATCCAATTTTATAAGAAAACGCCATTGGAACTACATCGGCCATGTACTCAGAATGGACAAGACAGACTCCCCTACCAATCCCTCTTATGGTCACTAGTAGGGAACAGAAAACGGGGAAGACCAAGAGAGACCCTGCGTAGAACCATCATCAGAGAAGGCTCATTCAATGGCCATGTAAACACACAGGATCTACAACAGGAAGCAGCGAACCGCCAGGCATGGAGAGCCATGACTTCTGTCCTATGCGCCGCCTTAGGCTCAAGAGGAAAGACTAACTAACTAACTAATAATTGCTTTAGTTAGACGTTCTCCATGTCTACAACGCACACAGTTGTACTGAGAGTTAAACATTCTTAGTTTGGTAGTAGTTTTCATTTCTTTGTAACTTTCACAAATGTCCTAGCGCTGTGAAGGCGCCTCTTGCCTTCTGCATTAAAAAAATACCTCTCTGTGTTCCCCTAATGTTGTCTATATCACCAAATATTTGCACGATTGAACCGCTTGATTCAATGTTTAACCAATGGAAATCATGCAATCATGTGCTTGATTTATTTTCATTATCTTTGTTTTCCCTTGCGAATGTTTACACAGATTAACTGTGTTCTTTATTTATTCCTGTATACTGTGTGAACATATGTGTTGTATTTATCAGCTCGAAGGGTTTATCTAATTACTTTGTTTATGGTTTGTGATTTCTGCAGTGTGTACCTGACGAGATGCAGCGAAATATGCCAGGCAATAAATCATGCAATTTATTGTTTGTGTCTTCCTATATATGCAAAACTGCCACAGGAGTGTGATGTGCAACTTGATATATTCTAAATTACGGCATTACGATGTGAGCTGACCAGTTCGTTTGTTAACTACTGTTTTGCCACCCTTGAGATATGCTTGGTACCCATTTTACTCGTATCAAAGTTGCTTGTCCCATGAGATTATGCGTTTGGGTAGACGAATCTTTCCTCAGCTGGTGATTACTCACTACCTTGAAGGATATGAAACGATAATCTTCCGACTAAGAATCGACCATTGCAGACTTAAATGCCATCTGTTTTAACCACACGAACATTGGAAGTAGTCATGTGTTCACGTACAAAGGTAAAGGAACACGTATTTTTGCGTATTTGGGTTCATCATCATCAAGTGTCCGGCCAACATTTTTTTCGGGTTTGCGTTCACTAGCCTGTGACTGTCCCCATGTTACCTACAAGGCAGCAGGTTTGAGCCTCTCTTCGTCTGTTTCGTATCCCTCGACCTGTCCGGCATAGAAGACTCTACTAGTACTTGTAGCTGCGCTGCTGTCGGCATAATTCTTAGCGTCATTGGAACACGCATGCCCCTTTAACTCGGTAAGGAGAAGACACAACAGAGAGATACTTGGGTTCTGTTGACAGAAAAGGATACACTGACATCTGCACTGACAGAGCTGCAGCCAGGTTAGCTCGTCTCAGCAAACGTGTGTGAAGAAATGCCAAACTTGCAGCGAAAACTAAGAACTATGCGAACGTGTCCAGTTGTGAGACCCGAACAACTGATGCGCAACAAGTGAAGAACCTAGCACTGGCAACCTACGATTCAATCCTATCCGTGTCATCTTTTGGAAGGACAGTGACACATACTCAAGCACTTACACCATTGGCGGATTGGCCAGCGTGTCAGCTTACGCAATGGCAAGTGGATCCCGTGGATCTCTAATAAAGTGGACCCCCTTAAACATTAGACACCATCATCAGCTGGCGTAGCATTTCATGACTCTCTACAGATCTCGATTTTTGGTTTTCTGGATTATATTTCTCCATGCCACCGTTTCAGTCCATCCAGTATCACTTGTCTTGGTCTGCCTCTGCATCTCGTCCCCTCGATCTTTCCAGTTGTCACGATGTTCTCCAATTACTCTCTTCTCATCACATGACCAAAGAAAGCTGTTTGTCTTTTTCTTATTGTTGTTTATAATGTTCTAGTTTCATTAGCCTCTCTCAGCCAATCGTCTTTAGTTACTCTAACAGTTCGAGGGATTCGGAACATTCGTCTCAAGTACCACATTTCTGTTGCTTCCAAGTTTTCCTAATTTGTTCATTTATATTCCAAGATTCACTGCCATACAGCAAAACAGGTTCTATATAGCAGTTCAGTACTCTCTTTCTTACATTCAATGATAGTGACTAATTGCATAAGATACTTTTCATTTTCTGAAATGCAACCTTTGCTTACCGTATTCTGCTCTTAATCTCTGTTGTGCATTATATAATACAGACATTTATTTGTCTCTTTCTTTTAATTGTACACCTTGTTCTTGGAGAACCAGATTCGCAGTGCTGGTCACATGACTCGCATGCCAGGTCACAGGCTCCATAAACAAATTCTTTTACGGTGAGTTGAGCTGTGGTAAACACTCACAAGGCGGAAAGAGAAAACTCTTTAAAGATACTCTGAAGATATCGATCAAAGTTTTTAGAATTTATCATGACACATGGGAGACTGCTGCCGAAGACTGAAATTCATGGCATACATCATTACGCAAGGATGCAGTCACTCGCAGGGCAAAAAAGACTGCAAGAGCTGTGGGGGGAAAAGACTGGGAACCCCCCCCCCTCCCCACCTTCCCCCCCCCCCCCCCCCAAAAAAAAGCCACCACATGAGATTCTCCTCCTGGAACGCCAAACATTGTTTGCCCACATTGTGAAAGAACATTTTTAGCAACAACAACAACAACAACAAAACGCCTTGCCAGCCGTCTTAGAACTCACGGCTCAAAACTTTGAAGCCCGCCTTATTCTACGTTCTTTAGCCTCTTCCGGGCAGTCGGTATTAATTAGTGTGATTGTCCAGCGTATTCGTAACATTCGTCTCAAAAACTAAACCCCCGCTGTCTCCAAGTTCCTCCTAATTTGTCAATTCACGCTTCGAAATGAACTGACATACAGTAGAACATGTTCTATATAATATTTCATATTCTATTTCTGAGATACAATCAAAGTAATTTATCACATGAGATACTTTGTATTTTCTGAAATGCAGCTTTTCTTGGCCTGATATGCTCATCATCCCTGTCACACACCTTACATCTTACACTAGTTGTTTGAATGTGTACGCTGGCATGTTTTTAAAAAAAAACCTCTAGCACTTGAACATAGAAAAGAGCAGGCCGTACAACCTGCTGTCCAGGCACAATTCCACGACTAGAAAATCTACTCAGAAAAGAGTATTTATACCAGACAAGATTCTGATAGAGACAAATCCTAGCTGATGATGCGGAGTTAAATCACCGTCCTGAAATTCTCCTTATGTGATATATGCGAGTAGAGGCACTTGTCTGCAATGTAATTAATCCTGAGCATTACAATATTACAGTAAGTATGACACTCAGAAATCTGTAAGTTAAACAAAATATGCTTTGACTACATTAATCTCCTTTATACACCTATAGACAATGCATTTCAAGCGAACGTAAGAAGTAGAAAATTAGTCCTTAGTCGTGGTTCCGATTTCACGGCAAAGAGTCATCCCATAATGCTCCGTTCCTGTGTCAGTGAATATCACACAAAATCCTCCTCACTGTCCCATGTGAAAAGTGGAACAGACAGCAGTTCCGACAAACCAACAGTACGCACAGGCAAGTACATACTTAAGGCCGCTGCCAGAATGATAACACAACAGTCCGCCAGGAAAATTACAGAAGAGTAATGAAAGTTAAGCGGCATATCAACAAAGGAGGCTGGATTGAGAAATTAGACTTCAGCTGGAAAATACTAGGCAAAAACAGCAGAGGAAGACAGGGGAAGATGTACCCATAAAGCCTGGCAATAAATACTAACACCAACTCCATCTAAATATCTGATGACAGTGAAGATGGAGCGTCATGATCGGCTTCACGCTAAGCATCTGAAGAAGAACAAGAATCTTCATTCATATCCAACTGATTAAAATACGCAATAGGGAAATGATAATAACGATTATAGGCAAATTCAGTAAAAGACACATCTAAAGCTGGGAATATACATCCCACACACAAAGCTTTACAAATAACGCACTCCTACTGAGCAGCGTGGAATACTTAACTCCAACGCTAAATAAGTACTTCTGTATGGATAAGAAACACAGAGAACAACTAAAACAGTTACTAACACACAACAAACATAAATTAATTGGTATCTGCGCAGAATAGCAATACTAAAATGCTACAACAGAATCATTAATGAGTAGTGCTGGGAGAAAACTACACAGCTTCTCATTCAGTAGCATGCCCTTTGCAGAACCTCGCTCCCATAACAACCTCCGGAAAACTTCTCGATTACAAGCAAGATTCCCCGCGTCCGATACTCCCGTCTGGAGATCATCCACTACATCCTGCACCAATCTTCTCTTTGGCCTTCCTCTTCCTCTCTTCCCAGGCATATACCCATCCATTATTGTTCTCTCCAAACTTTCATGACGTTTCAAGTGACCAAAATATATAAATTTTCTTTGTTTTATCGTCTTTAATAGCCAACCCTCTTCAATATTCAACTCTTGAAGTATGGATGCATTTGTTCTTTTCTTTACCCAAGATATTCTTAGAACCCGTCTATAACATTTATTTTCAAAAGCATTTATGCGCCGTTCAGCTTGTTTAGTAAGTGTCCTGGTCTCACAGGCGTATGTTGCAGTGGGAAAGATGCACACTCATAAAAATCAAATTTTTGTAGTTCTATCTGTCCCACTACATAATTTATTAAGTTGTTTTAGTCTTTGAAGAGCAACTTATAGTCGCCGTTTAATTTCTTTCACTGTGTCACCATTGTTGGTAATCAATGACCCACGATATTCGAAACTTTCCACCACCTCCAATCTTTCCTCGTTAACATATGTTTCTTTCTCCATAGTAGTTTTATCTGTATGCATTATCTTTGTTATTGCTATGCTAAGATATAAGTTGTGATTTTCACTATTTCTTTGGGTTGAGGTTATTAAGTTCTCTATTATTAAACGCATGTTGAGTATGTGATCTCTTGTTCCTCTTCCTTGTCTAAATCCAGCTTGAACCACGTTAATCTCTTCTTCCATTTTCTTACGCAGTCTTCCCATTATAACTTTTAGTAGAATTTTAATTGCATGACTGATCAGGGAAACAGTTCTATAGTTGGTGCATAATTTCAGGTTGCCCTTTTTTGGTATTGGAATGAAAATAGTTCTTTTCCAATCTTTTGGCCATATACCATATTTCCAAATCTTTGTACATAATGCATGATATATGTGTATGCTTTCTTCTTCTCCCGCTTTAATTAGTTCAGCTGGTATCTCATCACATCCTGGTTATTTACCATTCTTCAATTTCTTTATTGTCTATGCAATTTCACCTAATGAGGGCCACGGTTCTGTTTCTGCTATCATTGTTTCATGTATATCATTCATATCCTCACAGTTATTCATATCGTACATTCCACTGCAGTATTCCTGTCATCTTTCTAGAATCTGTCTAGATTCTGTTAAGGTATTTCCCAACTTGTCACGGATAACATTTAATTGAAGTTGAAAATTTCTTGTCAATAACTTCATTTCTTTGAACATTTCGTAATCTCTTCCATTCTGATGATATTGCTCTATGTTAATACAACAATCTTGTAAATTGATTATTTGGTTGTTTCGGGATTTGAAATTTAAATATTGAGCACAACCCACTACTGGCAACGCCGATTGCATTCCGGCACGAACCTAAGGCCTATCCACGTCATGGAAGCACTATACTCGAGTTTCGCCCTCGTTTGAGCTCGTCAGTAGTGCATATCCCTGACCGGATCCGGAAACAAGCCCCGGATCACGCGTGTGAAGCGGGTGTGTAACCACGCGGCACACACTGGACACGCCAAATTATCACACCGGAATACCACAACGCTACCCATTGTAGGCTATGCTCAAGATTGCCCAATCGCAGCGACTGACGTCCGTCAATCGATGTGGACCCGAACGATCAGGACTTCTCACTGGCAAGGAACACCAGGCCTCCTAAATCCACTGGATTTAGGAGGCCTGGTGTTCCTTGCCAGTGAGAAGTCCTGATCGTTCGGGTCCACATCGATTGACGGACGTCAGTCGCGGCGATTGGGCAATCTTGAGCATAGCCTACAATGGGTAGCGTTGTGGTATTCCGGTGTGATAATTTGGCGTGTCCAGTGTGTGCCGCGTGGTTACACACCCGCTTCACACGCGTGATCCGGGGCTTGTTTCCGGATCCGGTCAGGGATATGCACTACTGACGAGCTCAAACGAGGGCGAAACTCGAGTATAGTGCTTCCATGACGTGGATAGGCCTTAGGTTCGTGCCGGAATGCAATCGGCGTTGCCAGTAGTGGGTTGTGCTCAATATTTAAATCTTGTAAATATTGGTTTTTGTCCTTTCTTGTGTTATTTCTTATTTCTCGAGTTAAAGATTTATACTTCATCATGCTGTTATCGGTTTCTCCTTTCTTTTTAAGTTCCCTTCATTGTTTTATTAATTCTAACGTGCATGGTGTAATCCATGGCTTATGTTGCTTAGTCCTGGTCGGAATTAAATCTTTGGCTGCTGTTATCAAGGTATCTCTAGCTTGTACTGCCAGTTCATCAGGTGCCATTTCCTCTTGTACAGACATCAAGTCCCCAAAACGTTTCCTCACTTCTCTGCTTCTAATAACGGATGATCTGTATCACAGACTGCACTTCGTAGGGTTTTTGCAGATGTTATGCTTGATCTCCATCGTCTTTGTATTAAAATATAATCTGTCTGATTTTTGGTAATACTGTCCGGGGACTTCCATGTGAAGAGTCTACACAGCTTCTAGCCAATCAAAACGTGAGGACAGCTGCAGGTGTTGGTTGGGACACGCACCGAGAAAACCTGACAATAGAGAAACTAGATTACTCTTTCTCTGGAATCCACAGGGCTGAGGGGAGTTTATTTGAGTTGAGTCAAATCACAATACTCGGGGCATTTACATAAGCGCTCCGTTTTCTTCTTCAACAACCAGCGAGGAGTTCAAATACTAATGATACTAACTGCAGTTTGATTATGTATCCGTCTGATCTTTCCTTAGAGTCAGCCAGATCCTCGGGTCACTCCCCGCCGCACCATTCTCTCGTGACCATGATAATTTCTTTGTTTTTCCACACTTAAAAAAAAAAAAAACTATTTATGGACCTCAAATTAGAAATTTAATAAACGATCCACGTTTGATTGATTCGATTAACAAACCAGAGTCGACAGTCTGGACATCATTTGTTTTAGTTGTGCAAAACTTTCTGGGTAACTTTAAAGCAGACAATTATTCTGAATTTGTTGAAAACACGCTGTCGAGTTTATGTAAGCTTGGACGCAACATGAGCATAAATCATAAAACTGCATTACATCCATAACCATTTACATTTCTTTCCCGGGAATCTTGGCGACTTTAGCGAGGAGCAAGGTGAAAGATTTCACCAAGGTATAAAAACAATGGAAGAGAGATACAGATGACTTTGGGATGCGCACGTGATGACAGAACGAAATATGCCTGTGTTTAGTATTTCTCACTCTTTCGCAGAAGTTATACGCACCTGGTTGTTTTTATTTCCCACGTGTGCTGTTGAATATAGGATGGACAGGTAAGATGTTATAAATGCATATAAAATAAATGTGATACCACAAATCTATTGAAATTTGGGGAATCTCTATTGTAATATATAGTTGCGAATCATGAACAATTAGCAGACTAGTGAGGAATTATGTGGAAGCTGCAAAGATGCGGAGTTACAGAAGAATGACGAAAATATCGTAGACGGATAAGAATAATAATAAAGATATCTTGAACGTTAGTTAGTTAGTCGACATATAATTCTCATTGCACATCGAACCATTCAGTTCATAAGTGCTCAGATCTTCTCCTCGGTAAATCCCGCAGCATGTAGCGGCTCACGATACCAGTTTATTCTGTGTTGGTTTAGTAATCTTCTTTGGCTTCCTGCATAGTGTTTTGTTTGGTCAAGACGCTTTTAACTTGCTGCTCTTGCAGTATGACCATGGTTGTACATAACTATGTTGGCACTTGTACCCACTCCTCCCCAGGCACTAAGACCTCAAGTGAACACACCTGTTGAAGAATGTCTTCTGCTGGACCTGTCCACGACTTCCTCTTTTTAACCTGCTGCTGCTGCAGGAATGTTAGGTATTTGAGTTAACTCTGAGGTAGGCAAGCGCTCTGCAAATTTGTATGTCCCCAATGGTTGGAAAATCAAGAAGGTAACGCACCGCCCTGCATGCTGTATCTCTTGTACACCCAAGTATAATACGCATAGCTTCGTTCTGTATCCCTTCCATTTGTTTATGGTTGAGAGTGTGGGCTTGCGACTACATAAAAGTGTGAATGGTGTAGTTAAGAATAAGAGTATTCCTGACTTCCAGGGTGCTGACCTCACCTGGCAGAGGACTGACGAGAATAAGGGCAAGACCCTCTTAGAACACTATTTAGAGCAGAGCAAGCCGACAAACGTTAGAGGGCGACATTTTGCCAAGACGGCCTCATCAGATAGGTGTAAGTCCCAGACAATTTCAGAAGAAGACATAGTGACTATGAAATAGATCAAGGCTGTGCTACGACGAACATAAAATAGCGCACCAGGGCCAGATGGTATAAGGCATGATGTCATTAGTATGTGCACCGAAAACGAGCTGGAAGAACTAGCAGATATGTACAACAACAGTATAGTGAGTGCTAGCATCAATGAGGAGTGGTTACAGGAGCCGGTCTCCCTGGCCAAGGGGTTTACGACATTGTTTGTAATCCCGTATATCCACGTGGGGAAAACAGCAGCTGCGAGAATCAGCAGCGGGTCGCGCCGAGCTGGTAACTTACGGGGGTATGTGAGCCGGTCGTTTAGAAATCAATGGCAAACTACTGAACGTAAAACTTGCCTAGTACACCAACAGCTCCTGAAAATGATGGTGTTGACTGCAACGTCCTGTAAGGGATATGCAACATTTAAAAAAATGAAACGTGCTGCGGCAATTGATCTTGAGGATGTGTACAACGGAGTACCTTTAGATTTCTTAATGGTTAAGCTTCTTGAACTCAAGATAAGTCCATTCCTCTTTAATTGGATCTCTGCAGCCCTCTTACAACAGAAAGTAGTTTTTAGATATGGCAGTTGGATCTCCGAACCAACAACATTATATCCTGGCCTGCCGCAGGGATCACCATTATCTCCGGTGCTGTGCAATACCTATACTGTGAGAATCACCGGTAAGAAGATCACAGAACGGGGGAGGACATTGTCATATGCCGACGATGTGTTAGTGTATCTCCAGGGTAAGGATAAAGATCAGGTTGCTGTGGAACTACAAACAGAACTCAATCGCATAAGCACTTGGTGTGGTGAAGACATGATAACCAACGCTAAACGAAATAAACTATAAAAAAGATGTGTGCACTATTCCATTGACTTTGGCCGGAAGGTATCTGTTGGGAATGTGGGTCATGCGTACACAAATCAAGATATGGGGATTTGTTGTCTGTGGCCATCACATTTGTACTTTGTTCGTTTATCGCTAAACAAATACCATTTAAAAATAACACTGCGTTCACAACCTCCTCTCCTCCATGCTTCACAATATTTATTGTTGTTGATATTTCTGCCATAAAGTTAACTGCAAAAGTAATAAATTCAAGATTGATGAAAAGATGGAACAACAAAGTGACTGACTGACTGATTCATCTGCAGGTATTCATATACGTATAGAAAAAGGCAGGCGGGCAGGCAGACAGGCAGACAGACAGACAGACAGACAGACAGACATGCAGGCAGGCAGACAGACAGACAAACAGACAGACAGGCAGACAGACAGACAGACAGACAGACAGACATGCAGGCAGGCAGGCAGGCAGATAGATAGATAGATAGATAGATAGATAGATAGATAGATAGATAGATAGATAGATAGATAGAAAAGAAAGAAACGAATAACCTATTTAATGCATCCTCTATGTAGCTACACATATTAATTCATTTACGTCAGCATCATATTAATTGCTACCCCCTTCGTTGGCCCGCCGCCTGCAGCCTCTCTTGTTTGATCCCCCGTCCTTTCAATGTGTGCCCTCCCACCCCCCCCCCCCCCTCATACAGCAGAATCTATCCAGAAAGTCCAACAACACAAAAGAGATCTCTTCAAATTCGTCCATCCACCAAGCACATACATTTTCCTTGATTTCTCTACACGAGACACCACCTTCTCGTCCCTTCAATTCCATTAATTTGTTCTTTCAATCGTCATTACGGTTTTTAATTCTCCGGCCTCCTTTCTTCTTTTCGCTTCTCTCCAGATCAAGCGACGCATTTTCCACTTCGTTCAGCAGCCAGCGGTAGGATTCCGATGCCAATGCCGGTATCGAGTTTGCTCGCTTCACTCTGCCTCCCACCGTTCACCCAACGACAAGATTGTGTCGTGCTCTCCTAGTTGGGTAGCTGGTCATCCTAATTTTCGTACCACAAAATCGGATGCACCAAGAAATCGATTGAATATAAACGCGGGCGCTCGATGTTCAATGTTTCAGATTTGTTTATACTCTCGCGAAATTCTCCCCTCTTACTGATTATTCTAGTTACTCGAGTTTCGTTCTCTGAAAAGTGTTTACAATCTCAAAATATGTGGCTATGTTTTAGTTTGCTCGTGAGTTTAGAGTGAGAAATCTTGTTTAGCGACACACGATTTCGTTTTCTCGGAGAATCAACCTAGGCGTGTGTTTTTTTAAGTCGACAATGATTGGTGAAGTGGCGCTGCTGGCAATGTCCTTCGACTGGCGATCTGACCTTAACATGAAACTCTGTAACTGGTTCGTATTGTTTCTGCAGTGAGGAGTGATTGATCAGCCCAGGGTAAGTATATTTCATAGTTTCCTTTTATACCATATTATCCTCGACACGTTACGTTTTGGCATATTGAATTTTCTTACAGAAAACACGATGTTCCTGTTAGAACTGGATGCAGCTACAATTATCTTGGACTATTTATTTTCCGAATTCGCTTAGGGGCGGATTTTATAAAAATGACACGGGCTCCCAGTTAGACCATGCCTAAGATAGGTATCAGAAAATGTCTTAGGAAATAAAGGCGGCCCATGTTACTAACCACATCGCCTACCAGGTGAGGATTGTTCTATGAATTAAAGCTTTGGCACCTTATACTATACGCGGTCATAGTGTATAAAGGGGTGAGGGGAATTTCTTTACTTTACAATTTATTGAATATATAGGCTAATGGCAGAGAGGTTGTGGCGTCTGCTTTGACCGCGGAGTTGATGGGTTCACTCCGAGTATATGGAAAGGGATTATTAACACTACAATTAGTTTGTAATATCATCATGCACCCCTTGGAACTCATCTTTCCCGTGTGCATCGAATGGAAGTCAGGTGACAATATCATGCCTAAGATCTGCGAGGGAAATACGACCACCCCAGGTCCAGTCTGTGTGTGTTGTACGTGACCACCCCAGGTCCAGTCTGTGTGTGTTGTACGTGACCACCCCAGGTCCAGTCTGTGTGTGTTGTACGTGACCACCCCAGGTCCAGCCCGTGTGTGTTGTACAGGCCCACCCCAGGTCCAGTCTGTGTGTGTTGTACATGACCACCCCAGGTCCAGCCCGTGTGTGTTGTACAGGCCCACCCCAGGTCCAGTCTGTGTGTGTTGTACATGACCACCCCAGGTCCAGTCTGTGTATGTTGTACATGACCACCCCAGGTCCAGTCTGTGTATGTTGTACATGACCACCCCAGGTCTAGTCTGTGTGTGTTGTACATGACCACCCCAGGTCCAGTCTGTGTGGGTTGTACATGACCACCCCAGGTCCAGTCTGTGTGGGTTGTACATGACCACCCCAGGTCCAGTCTGTGTATGTTGTACATGACCACCCCAGGTCCAGTCTGTGTATGTTGTACATGACCACCCCAGGTCTAGTCTGTGTGTGTTGTACATGACCACCCCAGGTCCAGTCTGTGTGGGTTGTACATGACCACCCCAGGTCCAGTCTGTGTGGGTTGTACATGACCACCCCAGGTCCAGTCTGTGTATGTTGTACATGACCACCCCAGGTCCAGTCCGTGTGTGTTGTGCTGAACCATGTCCTGTATATGTCCTTATATTCCTCTCCGCAGCCGTGAAGCTCCAGTACACCCCGGTGGTTTCTGAGCTTTGGGATAGTACTTAAGTACTGGATCGACATGTAAGCCTTCACAGCAACCTTACTCTGATAAACGCAAGCCCGGTTCAAGGCTCAGACAATATGAACGGCTCTATGCGGGACTTCATAATTAAAGCTCAGGCAATGTGAACGGCTCTATGCGGGACTTCATAATTAAAGCTCAGGCAATGTGAACGGCTCTATGAGGGACTTCATAATTAAAGCTCAGACAACATGACCGGCACTATGCGGGAACTTCATAATTAAAGCTCAGACAACATGACCGGCACTATGCGGGAACTTCATAATTAAAGCTCAGACAACTTGACCGGCACTATGCGGGAACTTCATAATTAAAGCTCAGACAACATGACCGGCACTATGCGGGAACTTCATAATTAAAACTCAGACAATGTGAACAGCACTATACGGGACTTCAAATTTAAAGCTCAGGCTTCCAAAGGATTCATAAACAACAGACAAACAACAATAACACCGAGGTGTCTTCAGTAAACAGAAAAGGTATCCTCCTTCTCTGATGATGGCGAAAAAATAGGCGGTGACATGTGCACACTTCGCGCACTAGACATCTGCATGGCATTTGAACATGGCAGTCTGCGCGAAAGCCTGATACCCTGATGAAATTAACACAGGGCAAAACATACCAGAGTGCTAGAGAATCTGTTTTGAAGTATGGTGGTAAATGATAGAGTGAACGGGCAAATTAGAAAGAGCTTGATCACATGCTCCAAGACTGCCCAAACTACGACATATCTAGGCACACCTTCTGACCTAGAAAAATAACAGTGGAAGATAAACTCTATGGACCACTGAGTAAACTAATAAAGACAGTTAAATTCGTACAAGAGACTACATTGCAGTTATAGAAACTTTCAAGTGAACAAAAGAAGAAGAAGAAGCAGAAAGAGTTTGGAAGCAATGGAGAAGTGGTTCAGGAGACGAATGTTGCGAATACCTTGGACTGCCAGATTGACTAACATCTATTATCCGAAAGAAGCTAATTACAGTAAAACATTGAATACAACTATATGAAAGTGACGAACAAGATTATTTGGTCATATAATGACAAAAGAGGCATTGGAAAACATCGTGACGACTAGAAAGACCGGTAGGAGGTGAGACAGAGGCAGAGAGACAACTGGATGGACTGAGACAGTGGCATGCTGGAATATCATTAGCAGAGTTGATCAGAAACACCAAAGACAGATATCTGTGGCAGTTGACAGAGCACATGATGATGATGATGATAATGATGATGATGATGATGATGATGATGATGATGATGATGATGATGATGATGATGATGATGATGATGATGATGACAACGATGGGTGACAATATTAATTGGATAAAACATCTTTGATTCTAACGGAAAGGTTTCTGTTTCTTAGTGACAATCAATGTCTGGTCACCCTAGCAGGTGTCTTTAATCAGTGGCTTATCCTTCGCCGCAATTCGTAATCCCGCTCTCGAAACACAGCTGCGGGTGATTTGGAAACAGACCGCCTTGCGCTGGCTTTCATGAAATGGTGTGAGTGCAGCTCTCTCAGAACGCAATGGCAAACCACTCAACGAAAACTTGTCAAAAAATCACAAACAGCCCCCCCCCCCCCCCCCCCCCCCCACCAAAAAAAATTATAAATAAATAAATAAATAAACACGGGAGTTTACTTAAGCTACTTTATCCTGTGCAATACTTTTCGACAGTAACAGTCTTACGGGATTAATCTTTATCACCAACCAGGTCTCCTGCTTCTGTTGCTGTCCTGTATAGATTTCCTGAGTCTATCTATGTCGTGATCTGTCTTTTCCATGTGTCCTTGGTAAGCACCCACCAGAATGATATTTTCCAGACGTTTATACCCACTAAAATATTTGCATATCCTTTACAGGACATCGCTGTCAACATCAGCATCTTTCAGCTGATTGTTGATTTTTTGGCAAGATTACGCTCAGTAGTTTGCCATTGCTTTCTGAGCGGCCGGCTCACATACCCCGTAAGTTACCGACACGATTCGAACCACTGCTGATTCTCACCGTCGTCACGTTACTTACGAGATTACGGGAAAAAGTCGCTGACCTCTAGGCCAGGAAGCCGGCTTATACCCACTAGCTAATTTTAATCGGTATAGAGTTCGTGTGGGCTAGATCTGTTTATTCTCCTTTGCACCCAATGACTTTTTAATACTCTTCTGTAATGCCATGAAATTAGACCCAATACACCACAAGGTACAGGAGAAACAAGTTGAGATGAGACCCAATACACAACAAATTACAAGAGGAGCAAGAGGAGATTAGATCCAATACACCACAAGAGGAACAAGATGAGATGGGGTGAGATAAGACCCAATACTCCTCAAGGTGAAAGAGGAACAAGATGAGAAGTGAAAAGGAAATGTAGTCATTGCCTTTGGGATCGAGTGTATAGTTTGCGCGAAGAGAAAATAATCTTGGTCTGGAGAGACTCGTGCAGCAGGGAGTGACCAGATAATCTGGTTGATACTCAGGGAGTGACTACAGGATCTGGTTGATACTCAGGGAGTGACTAGAGGATCTGGTTGATACTCAGTAGTTCAAGAAAAGGCCAGCCAATGACGTAATTAGAATTACAAATAGTATCATTAACACTGGGAATCGTCGCTGGCTGTGAAAGGTGAGAACTGAGCACGTTTGGGATGTCTCGTGTGTTGTAAAGTCAGCTCTTGACTCAACTGAGCTCATCTATAGAACATAATGGTCCAATTATTCATAAGATGGTGGCCACGGGTAACAGAGTTTGGGAGCTGCTACTGTACAGGCAACAATGTGTCTTGGGTAATGTAATATATTACCATCAATCTCCTTGCTGGCTATTCTTGGTAATTACTTTTCGTCACGAAAGTGTAGCTATCATGCGCACACGCATTCTTCTGTGGAGCCACCCTGAGATCAAGCAATATGTTAATGAATTAACATTTATTTGGTTTAGTCTGTCTTGTCAAAGTGCCCCTGGCCTGTGCTACAGCAGATCGATTTCACCAAAAAAAAAGTTTTTTTTTTTTTTTTAAATCACGACTTTAACCTGAAAGCGCTAAAGGACTGCGTTGAAGAGCTGTCTTTTCACTCTCCAGTCTACAATGAATTTTTTTTTCTCCGCATTTCCATCCTGTTTCAGGATATCGCGGTCAACACCAGCATCTTTCAGCTGTATGTTGATTCCTAGGCTAGATTACGCTCATCAGCACGCCATGACTTTCTGAGCGACCGGCTCCATACTCTCATAAGTCACTGGCGCGACTCGAACCACTTCTAATTCTCGTGCGCTCACGTCAACCACGAGAGTATTCGGGATTAACGGAGAAAGCTGCTAACCCCTCGGCCAGGGAGCCGGCCCTACAATGAATTAATCACCAAAAAAGAAGTGGACGATAAGCGTTACTAGGACACGATTAAAGTAACATAATGGAAGTTTGTAGCACACAAATAACAAATACACACTGATGCAACTACAAAAAATGATATGCAATTAACTTTAGGTGGGAAAACACTATATACAGATACGAGGAGGATCTGAGCACGTGTGGACATGTCCGGGGTACAAGGATGGTACATCAACAGATATCAGCAAGACAGATTTCATACTACATTTCAGCACTCTCTTTCTAGCATTCAGTAATTGTGATTTATTGCATAAGACACAATTCATTTTCTGAAATGCAATGTTCTCTTACCATTTTCTTCTCTTAATCTCTATCACGCATCTTTCATGTATGAATGTCCAATGTATTATCGTAATTAACCAGAACATAATAACTTTAATATAAAGAGTCAAAACAGTGAGGGTTTACTGGAGGGAAATTATTGGCATTGTGTTACAGCGTGTTTGTAGGCGTGGCCGAGAGGTGGACCGAGCTCGGGTTTAAACTTTCTCTGGCGATCTCGGCGTAGATCGTAGAAGGTTCATGCCACACACCTGCCAGTGTGACTTAAATGTTGACTTTTCGTTCTTGACTTGGCGACGTGAATCACACACACACACACACACACACACACACACACACACACACACACGCGCGCACACACACATACACACACACACACACACTACACACTCAGACACACATGTAGGTATACATATATTAAATACACACATAAATACATACACATATATATATATATTACATAATACATGTATTACATACATACATATATACAGAGACACATACAAGGACAGCTGTCTGGGTTGAGTGGGTTACGGTAACAGCTGTCTAGGTAGAGTGGATTACAGGGAACACTGCCTGGTTAAAGTGAGTTAGAAAACAACTGTCTGAGTAGAGTCTGTTAAAAACGGCTCCTGGGTTAGAGTGGGTAGAGTGGATTACGGTTACAATTGTCTGAGTAGAGTGATTGCCGTGAATATTGTCTGGATAGAGTGGATTACAGTGAAAACTGTTTGGGTAGAGTGAATTACAGTAACAACTGTCTGGGTAGAGTGGATTAGAGTGGCAACTGTCTGGGTAGAGTGGATTGCAGTACTAACTGTCTGGGTAGAGTGGGTTGCAGTAACAACTGTCTGGGTAGATTGGATTGCAGTACGAAATGTCTCGGTAGAGTGGATTGTAGTACCAATTGTCTGGGTAGTGTGGATTGCAGTACCAACTGTCTGGGTAGTGTGGATTGTAGTACCAACTGTCTGGGTAGAGTGGATTGTAGTACCAACTGTCTAGGTAGAGTGGATTGTAGTAACAACTTTCTGAGTAGAGTGGATTGGAGTGGAACTGTCTGGGTAGAGTGGATTGTAGTACCAACTGTCTGGGTAGAGTGGATTGGAGTGGCAACTGTTTGGGTAGAGTGGATTGTAGTACCAACTGTCTGGGTAGATTGGATTGTAGTACCAACTGTCTGGGTAGAGTGGATTGTAGTACCAACTGTCTGGGTAGAGTGGATTGTAGTACCAACTGTCTGGGTAGTGTGGATTGTAGAACCAACTGTCTGGGTAGAGTGGATTGTAGTACCAACTGTCTGGGTAGAGTGGATTGTAGTAACAAGTGTCTGGGTAGAGTGGATTGGAGTGGCAACTGTCTGGGTAGAGTGGATTGTAGTACCAACTTTCTGGGTAGAGTGGATTGTAGTAACAACTGTCTGGGTAGAGTGGATTGCAGTATCAACTGTCTGGGTAGAGTGGATTGCAGTATCAACTGTCTGGGTAGAGTGGATTGTAGTGGCAACTGTCTGGGTAGAGTGGATTGTAGTGGCAACTGTCTGGGTAGAGTGGATTGCAGTATCAACTGTCTTGGTAGAGTGGATTGTAGTACCAACTGTCTGGGTAGAGTGGATTGTAGTACCAAATGTCTGAGTAGAGTGGATTGTAGTACCAACTGTCTGGGTAGAGTGGATTGCAGTACCAAATGTCTGAGTAGAGTGGATTTTCTGGGTAAAGTTAATTGTAGTACCAAATGTCTGAGTAGAGTGGATTGAAGTACCAACTGTCTGGGTAGAGTGGATTGCAGAACCAACTGCCTGGGTAGAGTCGATTACACTGCCAACTGCCTTAGTAGAGTGAATTAGAGTGCCACCTGTCTTGGTAGAGATGTTACATTGGCAACTGTCTGGTTGCAGTGGGTAACATAAAATTATGTTGTGTAGAACGAGTTGCATAATAAGTGTCTAGATAGAGTGGATGAGTATAGCTGTCTGGGTAGAGTCGGCTTCAGGAACAGCTGTCTGGATAGACTGAGTTACGGCAATAACTGTCTGGGACAGGGACTTATCTGACGTCATGTACAGAAATATTATCTTCTAAACCATCACACACCGCGAATAGCCTTGTGTTTTGCTGTTATCTTATTAAGACAGCGGTTAAGATTTGTCCACTGTGCTTTCCCTACGCCATTCGAGATATGGCAAAGAGAGGTTGCTGTCAAACCTCAAGGACTGTCTAGCCCCGGCAGGACAATGTCCTAGATCGATACGGTGATCGACAAATCCCAGACGCTGGTTAACAGCGGGTGTGTTATCGGGCCGGGTGTCTATGGCTGGGATAGGGAATATTCTTCCTAGTAACTTCTGTGTTGTTGTTATCGTCGTTTCTTCTTCTCTTATTCATCCTCTTTATTTACTAGTTGATCCCCCTTCTACACTACACCCATACCATCTCCTTCTTTTCGTCGCCATCCTCCTCTTTCTCGTCTTTGTCGTCGTTGTCAAATTTGCTATCCTCCTCTTAGGTCTCTTTCTCCTCCTCCTCCTCCTCCTCCTCCTCCTCCTCCGTCGTCGTCGTCTTCGTCTACGTCGTCGTCGTTGTCTCCGCCTCCTCCCCGCCTCCTCCGCTTCCTCCTCCTCCTTCTTCTTCCTACTCCTCTGGTTCCCCGTTGTTCTAGTAACATGTTCACAAGACATCTATCTGACTATTAGGAAGTCATCAGCATCATAATCATCATCATCATCATCATCATCATCATCATCATCATCATCATCATCATCATCATCATCATCATCATCATCATCATCATTATCATCATCATCATCATCATCATGATTATCATCATCATCATCACTCACAATGTGCTGGTCATAAGCCTTTACCTTGACCATGAATGAGTAACATGAGACAGATGAAATTAAACACATTCAAAGCTCCTCGCATCAGCATTTAACATTAAGTGAAATATGCATTTGTTTCTTCACCGAATTATCTCACTTTGGTGCGTGGCGCAGCATGCCATGAAAGCTGAAATTGAAGCTCTAACACTTTGTCCGAACAGTGTAGTCAGGGGCCAAGGGTATGATAACATTCCCTGATCTTCTTCTTCGCGTTCATCCGGAGTGTTTTTTCAGATGTGATTGCGGTGTGTCTCGTTATGCACCCTTGGGTCGAGACCCTTAGGCCAACACATCCGACTTTTAGCGTGCATTTTTGACAGGTTAGCATTCCTGTGGGACTCTCACGTTTGTGGTGCCGTCCACACCCCAGCTTGTCAAGTTGGAACTGTCGAATGCTTCAGATCAGCCCTCAAGGGAAGGCAGGGACAGTCCATGGCATTTTCTACCATCCAGGGTGGCTTCCATAGTTGCAGAGCTGACACATAGCGCCCTGGTGCTGGTCTCACCGAGGGAATCGTCACGTCCTGCTCATGGCTGCTTTAATTCCTCACTTCGATATACTGGGCATATCGTTCACCACGAGCCTTTCCCGCACTGACCAGACCGGTCTGCAGACGGTATCCACTCAGCGAGTTTTAGATACGGACGTGTGCTTGTTGATGTGCCCGTCAGAGCATTTCCGGGCACAACAAACATTCGGAAACTAGCTAGTCAGATCTTTTCCGGACACGAGCTATTCGGAAAACTAGTTAGTCAGAGCTGTTCCTAGCACGAAAGACATTTCACTCGGACGTTTTTTGCGTTGTGCCTGATTTATTTGCATCCGTAGGCCAGCACATCCGACTTCAGCAGGCATTTTTATGGGTTGGCCTTCCCGGGGTTTCGAGAGACGTTAGACTGTTAGTGGTGTGGTGTCGCCCACATCTCAGCTGGTCAAGATAGAACGGTTAAAGACATCACGGTCAACCCTAAAGGGAAGGCAGGGGCAGACCATGGGCGTTCCCCGCTATCCAAGGAGGATTCCATTATTGCAGAGCCGGCACATACTGCTCTAAGACTGGGCTCACCCGAGGAATTACACGTCCTGCTCATGGCTGCTTTGATTCCTCACTTCCATGTATTGGGCATTTCGCTTGTCACTATCGCTCAAGCACAAACCAGGAAGGGTCAGTCTGCAGGCGACATCCACTAGGTAAGCTTTCGCATTTGACTTCGGACCACACAATGGATTCGCTAGCCTTGCGTTCCATTTCGTGTTATTGAGACGTTTTTCCACCTTTGTCTAGACTCTCTATGAGTTAGATACAGACAGTTTTCGTAACCATTCGACTGGGGCACTTCTTTTACCTTTTGGTACTCGCTCACCAGGTAGGCTACATGTGCTGCTGTGCTGCCGGCTCAGCATCTTACCTCCGTGCATCAGTCAGCTAAAAAAGGCCAGGCCCTATCATCCGGGGATCCCTCATATCCCCCAGCTGAGAACCTTCGAAACAAGTATCTGAACTAAGCATGTAGCGTGCTCAGCCTCTCACCTCCATTTTTCGGTAGGTTTGTATCGGTCCGGCTCTCAGGTCCAAGGATTAATGGCTTAGAGGCGTTCAGCCTTAACCCTCCGCGAGAGCCTTAGTGCTTGTGTCCGGACCAAGAACTTCTGCCTTCGTGCGCCTGATTTAAACTTTTGACTGCTATCCCCAGTCTACCTGCAGAGCAGCAGGTTGTGTCTCTCTTAGTCAGGTCCCTATCCCAAGAGCTGTCCAATATGTAGTTAATATCCATCGGCATCGCGCTTGCGGTCAATGGGACACTCAAGCTCCCCCACCACGGCAAGGTGGAGACACATCGGGGGAGATTCTCTGATCTTACAATTAAAAAAACAAACTATATAAATAGACCGGGAGATAGAACCAGTGTGTCGCTATTACTGGCCATCGTATGTTTCGGTACAAAACTGGTGTAGACAGCGTAAATGTGGCTGCTCAAATGTTGCTGGTCAGATCTGCGAGACTGTCCCCAGAGTGCAAAAACGCAACGAACGAACTTTATTTTCAAATGGGTCACATATGGGGCACGCAGGCCCATCTGACATTCGGCCAATTCCAACCACTCATCTTTCGTATATCAGTTATATATTGTGCGTGTTATATTAATATAGACAATATATTGCCAATTAAAGGTAGCAAGATCGAAGAAAATCATATGCTAGTATGGAAAACGACAGTTGCAGAGATGCTAGTTCAGCAATACTGAGTGGAAAAAACGGTTAACAGAATATTACGCAACAGACTGATCATGAGAACAGTGTACGCCAGCTGGGTTTCGCGCCTGCTGACACGTAAACAGAAGGAAATGAGTGTAAACTGTTGTTGACAGCTGCTTACAAAGAACTAGTCAGAAAACATTTTGACGATCACGGTGAAAATAGATAAGACATGGTTATACAAGAGGTGGCCTGTTGAAATATTATCTGCCGCGAAGCAACACGCTTATTGAACAGTGCGCATCTCCTGACCAAACTTTACAGAACAAAAAAGATTGTGACCAGAAAAAAAAAGGGGGACAGACAGCGCGCATTCAAAATCTGCCTTTGCTTCAAGTCAACGCTCTCTCACACAAAGCACGGCTTGTTCAGCTAGCCGGCAAGGATTTAAATATTTATATTCTTCCACACTTATTCTATTCCATGAATTTGGCTAGATCATACTGTTTTCTTGTCACAAATCTTAAACAGTAGTTTAATGTAGATGTCTATTATTTTCTTTCTCTTTCCGTCTCCCCCCTCACCCCTCTCTCTCTCTCTCTCTCTCTCTCTCTCTCTCTCTCTCTCTCTCTCTTCGTTTCTTTCTCTTCGCCACACACACACACACACACACCTACACACATACCCACACACCTACACACACCTACACACCTACACACCTACACACACACCTACACACACACCTACACACACACCTACACACACACCTACACACACACACCTACACACACACACACCTACAAACACACACACACACACACACCTACACACCTACACCTACACCTACCCCTACCTTCTGTATCCATTTCTATAACCCTATTAAACATTATTTATCTACATACATAAATGAATCTTTATGAAAACCTTAATTGAGGATTTGATTTATAATACTGAATACCTTTTTTTGGAGGAGACAAGATCGCAGAGTGACAAGTGCACTGGACTACTTAAACACTCAATCGAGCTGGGATCTTTCCATACCCTCATGGATCGGAATCTACTCTTTCTTTTACAATTGCAACCAGAAAATGTTTGTCTTGTACAACTGCAACCAGAAAATCTTTGTCTTATACAATTTTTTTCCCCGCTTTTCCATCCTGTTTCAGGATATTGCGGTCAACATCAGCATCTTTCAGCTGTATGTTGATTCCTAGTCTAGATTACGCTCATCAGCATGCCACAACTTTCTGAGCGACCGGCTCCATACTCTCATGTCACTGGCGCGACTCGAACCGCTTCCAATTCTCGTACGCTCACGACAACCACGAGAGTATTTGGGGTTACGGAGAAAACTGCTAACTCCTCGACCAGGGAGACCGGCTTTATAGAATTGCAACCAGAAAATGTTCTGCGTTGTAGGCAACGTCTTCCTACTGACAACATAAGCCATCAAGTGTCATTTGGTCACCAATATGTTGTTCTACCACTACACCCCAAAAGGGTGGGTGGCCTAGAGATAACAACTTCTACCCCCGCCTTGTGCAGGTGCGGTTCGATTGGTGGCATGCATTGTGTGGATTTTCACAAAATAAGAAAAGGACTGTGCACTCCCTCGTGATCTTCGGGTAGTGGATCGGACAAGTCATTAAAATCAGAAAACTCTTGTGCATGTTGAACACATTTAAACAATCTTTCTGCAACTGCAGTCGAAAAAAGCAGGCCGAGAAGACCGCTACTCAAAACCCCCCAAGATATTATGCACTGACGTCACTCAGGTAGATACAAGCCTGTTCTTGTTATCAAAGCACCCCAACGCCAATGCATCGGATTAAAAGTGTTAACACTAAGGTCGTCCAGAGGGTTTAGCAACCAACTAACTAGTCAACTTACCAGCCACTCTTTCACCAACCAACCAGCCAATCAACCACCAACTGACCAACCAATTCACCCACCCTACAACCCACCAATTAATTAACCAACTAACCAAACCGGCTAATCCACCCACCCACCAACTTACGCACTCATCAACCCAGCAGCCAACCGACCAACCAAACAACCAACACCAAGCAACCGCTCATTCATACACCCACCCACCATCCACCCAAAATACCCATCGACCATCAAACCACCCACCCACTCATCAATCAACTACCAATTAACCAACCAACTAACCCACCCACTCACTAACTCACCCACTTATCCACCCATCAGCTAACCAACCAGCAACCAATCAACCAAACACCAACCAACCTACCAATTAACCTACAACCCACCCACAAGTCAGTCAATCACCCACCCACTCACGTACCAACCAACGAATCAATCACCGACCAACCAACCAATTCACCATCCAACCACCCACCAACCATAACCTCCCTTCCATCCAACTAACCAATCATCGGCCGAGGAAGCCACAGTTTAATGATTGAGCACAACCCACTACTGGCAATGCTAATCGTATTCCGGTACGAACCTAAGGCCTTGTCTACGTCAGATTTGAAGCACTAGACTCTTGTTTCACTTTCTTTTCAGCTCGTCAGTAGTGTATATCCCTGACTGGACCCGGGATTGAACTCCGGATGACTGGCGTGTGAGGCGGGTGTGTAACCACTTGACCACGCGGCTTACGCTGGACGCGACCAAATTGCCTATTAATATAAACGCCTGCAGGTTAAAAACTGCGATCATATTCTTCAAAATCGAATGCGCAAACGGTGTCATGCATTATGTTGTAACCTGGGTTCATCTAAGAGACGGTGTATCCTTTTATTAGCCGCACGAATACTTTTCCTCCGCTAAAAATGGATATCGACAACAGAAATCAATACATTTGCACGCATTAATAGCAACGCGATCGATTGTTTGAAAGTAATATGCTAGCGAAAAGCGAGGGCGTTATTAATAATAATAAAAAAAAAAGACAGACAACGCAAAGTAGGGCTTTACACAAATGAGGAGAAATCCTAAAACTAGCGAAACAAGATAACCTGAGATGTTAAACGGATCAGCTGAGATTAATATGAAAGCAAGAATACAACAGGCAATATGGACTTTCTTAGCACTAAGACATTTGTCGAAGTCAAACACTGAACTGGGATCATTGGTAGACCTTACCTTTAATGGGAGCCAAAGATTTCGTGGGAAGTAAAGGCTTCCGGCGTGACACTGCTCACAGAACCCGCCCGGTCTATAAACTATGGCCATATGCTCAATGCGTCTTGAGGTATGTAAAGAGGATCTTTTACTTCTATTTACTATCCGTATGTCGGTCTCCCTGGTCTAGAGGTTACACGACTTTCTCCGTAATCCCGTATACTCTCGTGAGTAACGTAACGTGAGCGAGAATTGGTAGCGGTTCTCTCCGCGTCGGTAACTTACGGGGTATGTGAGCCGGTCGCTGAGAAAGCAATGGCAAACTGCTGAGCGTAATCTTGCCAAGAAATCAACAATCAGCTGACAGATGCTGATGTTGACAGCGATGTCCTTTAAAGGATCATCATCAAGTGCCGTGCCGACTGGCACTTTTACTTCTATTTACTAACCATATGCTCAATCATCTTGAGACATAAAGAGTATCTTTTACTTCTACTTACTAACCAGATGTCGAATGTGCCTTCAGGCATGCAAAAGAGTCCTTTAATGTTTAAGTTAGTTGCCCATCATTTATAGGGCGTCTCTTGGCAAATTTACGTTCAGTAGTTTGCCATTGCTTTCTGAACGACCGACACCCATACAATATCGTACAATCCAGCGCAAGGCGGTCTGCTGCTAAATCGCCTGCAGCTGTGTTTTGAACGCGGGGATGCGGGATTACGAGCTGCGTCTGTAACGCCTTCGCCACGAAGCGGGATCATTTAATGTACTTTTCACAAAAGTTAATAATAAAGAAATGGGAGACGCAGTCAATGTAGGGTCGCTATAGGACACGTTTCTATATAGGGTTGCCAGATACGTGGGTACCAAAAGGAGGACATAATAAGACAAAAAGGAGGACAAAGGAGGACATAATAAGACAAAAAGGAGGACAAAGGAGGACATATTGAATGTTTCATTTAAATCGTTCCAGATTAAACCCACAATCAGTACAATTGTATTACAATAGCTGCCAATAAGTGTATTTTACTCTTAGTGAATCGACCAAGAAACAATCATGTTAAAAAATAAAT
>OY992880.1:124152485-124284985 GCA_963921405.1 Cepaea hortensis | reverse complement strand
GGGATAACAACGGTGTGGAGATCAGTGGTTTCTCAGCAGAGTAATTTCGCCTGGTGGATAAAACTGCTTCTTTTCAATCGCCCCATAGCTAGGTTTTCAAATCTATTCTTCACAGGGTGGCCTTGTATGCTGAGGAAATTTTCTTCTTCAATTAGCTTTTTCGCATTTCTGCGCTCTCTCGATGCTTGTGTTCCCCCATCTTCTCCATCTCCACTATAGGGGTTGATCACCTCCCGTGGTGACTCGAAGTGCTTGATTTTGCATCTTGTCCAGCTCTTGTAGTGTGGTTGTTGATGCTGAACACCATGCAATTTATCTGTATTTCAGGCGTGGTCGTATGCTCTGTTGATAAACTTTGCTAAGTATTTTCCCACTGGCTCCCCATATGGTTCCACTTAGTTTTCTCAGGATGGCTATTTTCCTTCTGGCTTTTGCTACTGCTTTGTTGATGTGTTTTCTCCATGTCAGCCTGTCATCAAATGTTACTCCAAGGTATGTTGGTTCTTTATCTTCTCTTAGGGGTATTCCGTTTATCTGGATGATGCCTGCCTTTTGTTGTTGAGAGAGGGTAAATTGAGTGGCGCTGCACTTGTCAGCGTTTATGCTGCCACACCATCTATTTTCCCATGCAACTAATGCGTGTACAGCTTTTTATAGCGAGTTGGTGGTCACTGATGCATGTTCATTTGTGCTCCAGACGACCAGGTCATCAACATATATCAAACACGAAAGATCTCTAGCTGAGGATATCTAATGATAATGTCCAACACATCAGTCACGGAACAATTCATCGGCAAGGATTCAAAATAAGACATTTATTGAACATACATGATGAGTCCATAAATGAGTAATGATATCCGTCTAGGTCATTCAACTATACAGTCGTAGCATTAATATTTGAACATTTCATAGTAATTATTGTTCCCGCTGTACGTGTTTCCTGTAGCCACTCACAGCATGCGATAATCCTCAGTTAGCCATTGAACGTTAATGGGTATCCTTAATCTCTCCGCCACAAACTTGCAGTTAACTCCTTTCTGGAGTATGTTTTCCCTGAATCCCTGCACACGGCAGTGTCTACGCAAAACAACCCCACATAGAGCGGATACCAACTTGCGACCAGAACAAATATACCGGGCCTCTTAACCTTTAACCCCTATAACACCATATTATGTTTTCATCTGATAGCTGTAATACCGTGTCCAAGTTTCTGTTATCAAACCATCGCCATCGAGATTAGATGTGAGGGTGTTATCTCATTAGCCATCTACATGTTTTGCCGGTCTCCGTGGCTTAGAGTTTGCGGACGCGATTCGTAAGCCCGCTTACCCTAGTTCGAAACACAGTTGCGACCGATTTGGCTGCAGACCTCGTCGCGCTGGGTTTTAACAAGTTGGTATGAGAGCCGGTCGTTTAGAAAGCAATGGAAATCTACTGAACGTAAACTTGCGAAGACATCAATAACAGCAGTAAAATGCTGGTGTTGACAGCGATGTCCTTTAAAAAGGATATGCACAGAAAAATAAATGTACATGTTTAAGTGCACTGTTGGGCCAATGTGCTTATTTGGGGGTTCTGAGATACTTCACTGACAGAATCACCAATGTGGAGCTCATAGAGAAATCTACAAAAAAGCTCGTGAACTAAGAGATTAAGGATAGACGCCTCCGTTGGGTTGGACAAACATTGAGAAAACCCGAGAACAGGATATCTACGAGGGTAAGTTAATAAGGAAGTCACAAATGGCTGTAGAAAAATAACTAAATATGATAACAACTTGAAACCAGTTTATTTTTATACATACCCTTTATTTCTCAACATAATTTCCACCAGCATTGATGCACTTATCCCATTGTTTTATCAGTCCTCCCAAGCCGGCGGCTTAGAACTGCTTGCTCTGTTTTCTAAACCACGTATTCACTTCACATTCAACTTCAGTGTCACTCGCGAAATGTCTCCCGCCAAGGTGGGTTTTCAGTGGACTAAGCCCCTAGCGATTTCCCGTAAAGCGGTGCATAGCTGGGTAGAAAAAGTTACGAGGGCGAGTTAATAAGTAAGTCACACTGTTCTGTGGGATGGTCGGTAAATGAAAACAAAGCACGCAGTTCTATGCCACCGGTTTGGGAGGACTGATAAAACGATGGGATAGATACATCAATGTTGGTGGAAATTAGGTTGAGAAATAAAGGGACAATGTATGCATAAAAATAAACTGGTTTCAAGTTGTTATCATAATTAGTTATATTTCTACAGCTATTTGTGACTTACTTATTAACTTACCCTCGTATAATGACATTTGTCGGGAATCCACAAGGCAAAATAAATGGAGGAAGACCTAACAATACACGGAGAAGAGAAGTGGACACAGACATGAGTAATATGGAGCGGACAAGGACGGATGTATGGGATAGCTAAGAATAGAAAGGCTAGGAGTGAGTTGGCTGAGGGCCTATTACTTTCACTCGCTTTGAACCCAAGCGTAGTCCATACATGTGCTACTAATTCTAGTGCACTGGACTGATGTTTTCCTTTCTCTATTACCAATGTCCATCGCCATCAGGCGAACCCACTCCGGCTTCATAGGTACTTGTAATTTACGTCCCCAAGTCAAGGGCGAGAAATCAACATTTTAGTCCAACTGTCCGGCCTAAGGGTTTACCCCGCTACCTCAGTATTAGCACAGGGGAAGTTTAAGAGCGATTGTTCTTATCCATTCGGTCATGCTGACCCCCGCTGGGGGTTTATGCCCTAATGGGGGGATCAAGTGCGAAAGATCAAGAAGAAGGAAATTAAGTGACTTTTGCCATAGTCTTAAGCACCCAGTGTATATAGTGACTGCAAATGGGCTATTGCAGAGACTAGTAAAGAGATTCAATTGTTTAGGGTAAATTATAGCACCGGCTGGACACGGTAACACAGAGACAACATGCAGAATAATCAAAGCAAAAGCAGCATTATATCAGACAAAGAACATTCTAGGTAACTCATCTCATTCTTTGAAAGTTTTTTTTCTTCTTTTTTTTTTTTTTTTTTTTTTTTTTTTTTTTTGCGCTCGCTCGCTTTGAACCCAAACGTAGTCCATACACACAATTCTAGTAGTTCTGTACTGAATTTTGCTTGTGGGTTAGCTTTCCATATTATCGGTGTCCCTCGCCATCTGGCGAACCCACTCCGGCTTCATAGGTACTTGTAATTTACGTTCCCAAGTCAAGGACGAGAAATCACAATTTTAGTCCAACTGTCCGATGTCGGGGTTGAACCCCTTACCTCGGCACAAGCACACCGGGTGTTTAAGAACTCACGTTCTTATCCATTCGGCCATGCTGACCTACTTTTAAAAGTTTGAAAACGAGTTTCAGACTTTATATACTGTCCATACTGCTTATACTGCTATACACAACTGCGGGAGATTTGGCAGCAGACCGCCTTGCGTTTATTGTTATAAACTGGTATGAGTGCCGGTCGTTCAGACAGCAATGTCAAACTACTGACCGTAAACTTATCCAGGAATCACGAACAGCAAAAAAAATATGCTGGGGTTGACTGCTACGTCCTGTAAATGATATGCATGCAACAAACTATTATTATTATTATTATCATTATTATTATTATTATTATTATTATTATTATTATTATTACCTGGTATATTTGTGAGTCAAGTGCATTGAATAGAGACAGTAAACAGAAACTGGGGGTTGGAGAGGCGCCATGTTTTCACGATATACTTATGTGAACAACAATGATTGCATGTCTATGACAGGTCGGTGCGATCAACTCCAGCTTGATTGTCCAGAGGCAATTACGGTCAGTACAGCGTGCATTTTTAATGACTGTGGGGTTTTGAAAATATTGTCGTTCCAAGTTTTGCATTTACCTTTTATGTTGCATGAGTTCACAGAGGGTAAATATAAAACTTGTAACGGCAATATTTTCGAAAACCCAACAGTTATTAAAAATACACCCTAATGTTTGCTATTGCTTATTGGTGTTAAGCATTGCTATAACGGAAATATATAAATAGGATGAATTGGACAAAACGAAAGAAAGATATTTAGTAATACAGGTTGCGAATAGTTGAATTTCAACAGGAACCCCTCGATAAATCGGTCCCAAATAACCGCCCCACCGTGATCTAAGTTTTGACAAATGGCTGTGAATCCTGGACGGTTATTTAACGAGGAACAACACAATATTTACCGATATCTCATAGATGTGGCTTTATGCAAGTAGTCTGCACATTTCTTGGGTAGTCACAACGAGCAATCTAAATTTTTAACAGAGGCAATGGTAACATTAGTTTAGGCTGTCTTGTGTGTGTGTGTGTGTGTGTGTGTGTTGCTGCTGCTGCTGTTGTTGTTGTTGTTGTTGTTGTTGTTTTGTTTTTGGTCACATTATGTGAAGAGAAAAACTGGAAGTTCTTGTGACAATTAGAAATATTTATGGAAAGAGAGATAGAGGAAGCCATTGAGAGAAGATTCTCAACAGTCTTTTGCCATGGCGAAGTACGGTATCAACACAATAACTGATATCTGCTGTTGGAGATCGCAAAATCTGGATAATCACGTTTCCCCCCGTAGTTGTCGAGGCAACTGATGACGATGATGTTATTGTTGTGTAAACATTCAGTTTGCTATTGTCAATTACCTCCATATAAGTCTGTTCCTTTTCTTTATTTCACAGATCACCTAACCTTGATCTTCGGAGAGAGACTGAGACCCGTTAGTATTGCACGTGATCTAGAAGAGAAGTACAACGTTTACAGCCACATGACACCGAGATCTGGGCTTGTCTCTAAGATGCTTAATATAACATCCGTGACCATCCAGTTGTCCTAACTCTTACTGAAGTTTCATCCAATCAAGCTTATTTCATTGGCAGACACGTGATTAACTGAACCAATAGAATCTAAACAAATCTTGTTAGTTAATAAAGAAGAACTTGACAGCCAAACTGTGGAAACCCTGGTTGAGATACAAATATGACCACCACTGGAGGATGGTACGAGAAGGTAGGATATATTTTAAAAGATAAACTGTATCCTAACTGTTATTCCCCCATTTTGATTGGGAAAACGTTTTGAAGGCTAAGTTTGAACTTTTACAGCCTGATGCATCAGCATTAAGCTTGATGGGGCTATGCAAAGCGCTTGAGTTTATTGGAATGGAGTAGGTGTGGAGGTTGTCCTCCCAACCCGGTACCAAAGTACCACCTCCACGGGGCTCTTCAAGCTCACGAGCCAGCGGGGTGAGCAAATAACGTACGGTCACTTCACAACCAGATCATGATTCTGCGCAACACTTAAAAAAGTCGCTTAAAAGTCGACAGGGTCGACTTCATTGCACCGGGGTTTATCCCACATGGCTAAGTCTCTTTCTGCAGCGCGGAAAGCGTCGCACAAAACACAAACTCCGTAGCTCCAGCGACGACCCCCGGGAGTCTCCGAAAAAAATGTACTCGTGAACCGAAAGACGCGGTCCGGAATCTAACCCACAACATTCGGAGCCCGAGTCAAACGGCTTGACACTTCTCCACGGAGACTCTAGGAGACTCTGCACAGTACATGCGGACTCACTAGTATTAGGCCCATGTTGGTAACGGGGTTTGGGTATTTCATTTATTTAGGTGTTGATCTGCGACAGCAGCTAGAACAACCACAATAGCGTGTGTGCGGACATATTTAATGAGCACATTAGAGTAACGCTTAGGAATTTACGTTGACAATATCAGGGTCGCGGTTCGATGTCAGCCCTCGTCATCCGCTACGAGAGGAAAAGACTGACCACTTATTCCTGCGTGCACTCAAGCCTATAAAACAGTGAGGGTCCTGACATTTCACATATGTGTACTACGAAATGTTTAGTTAGTTGGTTAGTTCATGTTTCTGTGATTGGCTGATTTAGGTGCTGGTCTGTGATTGGCTGGTTTAGGTGCTGCTCTGTGACTGTCAATAGAACAAATGTTGTCAGCGCTTTCACAGGAGGTCAGCATGACGGTATGGATAAGTACGCTCACTCTGAAACTTCCGGTATTCTGATGGCGAAGTAGCGTCCGACCGCTACACCGGTCAGTTAGACTCAAATGTTGACTTCTTGTCCTTGATTTAGGGACGTAGATTACAAGTACCTCAGAAATCGGAGTGGGTTCGTAATAGGGAAAGCTAATCCACACGCAAAATAAAATGAGTCCAGTGCACCCCCAGTAGTCTTAGTAGCAGATGCATGAACTACGAGTTCAAATCACAAGAACGCGAAAAAAGCTTTCACAAGTGAAAATGCCCAATGACGTTATAACAGACGGCATCTGATAACTATCCAACAATGCAGCAAGGACGTCACGATCTTAATTCATCACCATCGCCTTAAAAGACCCTTGACCACGCCTTGAGGCCTATTAAATAAATGGTGCGTGCGAGATCCATATTTGTATAAACCAACCGGTACAGTTATCTCCGAAAAGTCATAAAATCTGATGGGAGATGCCTTTAAGAGATTAGAATAAGAATTGCTATTGCGAAGGTAACCCTTTGCAAGATGAAAAACATACTGACCAATAAAAAGATATCAATTGAAACGAGAAAAAGTGTGTTGAAGTACTACATAGAACCTGTACTTTTGTATGGATGTGAAGAGTGGACAATAAGCAAACAAGCTGAAAAACAGCTGATGGCTATGGAAATGTGGTTTCTGAGGAAAATGCAAAGAATACCATAGACAGACAGAAAAACCAATGAACAAGTCCTTCAAGAAACAAATGAAGATCTTAAACTAATTAGAAACATTAGACGTAGACAGTCAAAATATTTTGGGCATGTTATGAGAAGAAATGAATTGGAGAACTTGGTGAGATCGAAGGGAAGAGACTAAAGGGAAGACCGAGAAGTAAATGTCTGGATGGCTTGGCCACGTGGCACGATCAAGTCAGAAACACGGAGCTGATCCACGACTCTCGTAATCATGTGAGATAGCAAAACATGACCGCCTACGCTTATCGGCATGGCACATGATGGAAGGAATACGCATCAAGGCGTGTGCAAGTGTCCTTTACTTTTTCACTACATGATATGCGTATTTCATGGAAGCAGACAATAGAAGACATAGAGGAACATGTGAAAGGAGAGCATGCTGCAAGAGACAAGTAAAATATGTTGGCCACATTAAAAAAGCATGGCGTTGTTTTAAAAAAAAACAACAACAAACACCCTGAAGGTAACATTTCAAGGCAGATGAGCAAGAGATATACAGCATCAAAAGTTTAAGCGGGTTCAAAGGCAAGAGAGTCGGCTTTATTTCACCAGACTTTATCCCAAGTGGCTCCGTCTTTTCCCGCAGAACTACTTGCCGAAGACGTCAATCAGAGTTCCAGCAACTACTTTCAGGGGCCTTCGATTAAAATAAAATAGTCTTGTGAACCGAATTACAGTGCGAAAACGAACGCACGAACTTGCCCATATACAAACAACATAAAGAGAGGGACGAACAGCGGTCTATCAGAATGTACATCCAAAGCACTCCCGTGTGTTGCCAGGGCCCATAAGGGAAGCAAAGAATAGCAACACTGTAGCCTACTAGGCATGTCGTAAGAGGCGACTAAGGAGGCTTGATGGTTCCGTTGCCCTGCTACTGAGTGAGTGCGTGGTGCGACACTGTGAGCTGTGGGTTTCGTGTAAAATGCTTTTGAATCTGCCCGAGGTTTTTTGGAAGGTGACTGCATGTTCGGAGCGATGACAGATGGCTATGTCCCAGAGTTGACCGGTTTTTGCCTTATGCAGAAATGCGTGGCTGCTGGTCTTCTGGTTGACTGCCACTGCCGTCGACGATGAACTGTATTTCGTGGACTGTGTGGGTGAACATCTAGGAAACATCCAGATGGGAAAATGACTGCCGATTGCATCAGAGATGAACTGGGTGTTTCGTGGGGGACTATTGTGTTGACATTCTGGCGGCGGCATTATGCACAGTGTATCTGTGCGGGCTGTTGTTTGTCGAGACTCCTGTCTTTTCCACTTTTCACATTGGTCAGTGAGGAGCATTTTGTGTGATATTCACTGGCACAGGAACGGAGCATAATGGGGACGACCCGTTGCTGTGAAGTTGGAACTGCGACTAACTAACTAACTAACTAACATCCAAAGCAAAATACAAAACATGTTATAGGTCCAATGAAGCTAACCTTCATTGAGGAGACGGCACAGTATTGATTGATTTATAATTGACAATATATTTTCAGTCAACGGCAGTGTTGTCTAAGCTGTGTGCTTACGTGGCATCCTGTCCATTGTGCTGTGACTGTTGGTCTCAGAACAAGAACAAAACAAAGCCGCAGCGCATCAACATCCAGCATACATGCCTTGAGCAGCAGCACACACGCCTGGACTCTACCAGCAGCAATGCAGACAGCATCAAAAGCTACAGGTGAGGCTGTGTTCTAATTCTAATATCCCATACTGTACGGCGTGGGTCGTCATGTTAGTCGACATCCCCCTAGTCTCACGTACTGTCAGTCATTTCCAATACAGAGTTTCATTTAGCTGTCTAGCATATACGATTATCTCTGGGTCTTCCCAGAAGATGGTGACAGTACATTGCAGACACCTTGGGCATGAGGGTGTTTGAGGCGGAGACATGGCAAGGGATATACAGGTTTTTTCAGACCCATCGTGAATAGAGCCATATTCAGCAAAGGACCTGCTACTTGAGGGAATGGGGGTCTTCCTTTGTATTATTTCTTTCCACTTTTTTGTTGTCAAGGAATTTTCAGTTTTCGTGTTTCCACGAACTGTTCAAGCAATGATCTTCTGGTTATTACACATATAATTAAATCTCTTTGTCAAACGGTTTCGTCTCAGTTTCAGAACTCTCTGACTGAACTTCTTGTCAGTTTCAGAACTCTCTAACTGAACTTCTTGTCAGTTTCAGAACTCTCTATCTGAACTTCTCTCTTGGTCACTCCGTGCATTGTTCCACCCCCACTTTCCTTGCCATGCTTTCCCCTTCTCGTGACATGTCTAAAGAATAATGATTATTTTACTTGGTTGTTTCGGGATTTGAGATTTAAATACGAAAGAATTAAATCCCGAAACAACCAAATAAATCTATTTGATTATTGCTCGCTGGACTTTAGGCGGCCTGGTGTGCCTTGCCAGTGAGAAGACCTGATCGTTCGGGTCCACATCGATTGACAGACGTCAGTCGCAGCGATCGGGCAAATTTTGAGCTACAGCCTACGATGGATGACGTTGTAATATTATGTTGTGATAATTTGGTCGTGTCCAGCGTGTGGCGCGTGGTCTAGTGTTTACACACCCGCTTCACACGCCAGTGATCCGGGGTTTGTTTCCGGGTCAGGTTAAGGATATGCACCACTGATGAGCTCAAACGAGAGCGCAACTCGAGTCTAGTGCTTCCACATTGACGTGGATAGGCCTTAGGTTCATACCAGAATACGATCAGCGTTGCCAGTAGTGGATTGTGCTCACTATTTAAATAATGATTGTCTTGTTCTGATGTGAATGATCAGTTCTCTTCGTGAGCTACCTTCTTTCAAGACTTCATTAGGATGTTTGTCGCTCAGCGGCATTCACACGATTGTTCTATAAAACATCTCTGCCGCTTCTGCATAATTCCTTATTAGTCTGCTAATTGCACAACAGTTTACAACAGACTCGTGTCTAACAACAGTACTGACAAAGCTGTCTTGACAGACGATACTTTGTTACATTTTGCTTTTAAAAAAAAGACATAATAACCTCTCCATAGCACAAAGCCTGGGCTGAATTGTAGAGACCATGTGTTGCCCATGCATTATGACGTCTCTCTCTCTCTCTCTCTCTCTCTCTCTCTCTCTCTCTCTCTCTCTCTCTCTCTCTCTCTCTCTCTCTCTCTCTCTCTCTCTTTCTCTGCCTGTCTAGTTTACTCCATTCGAAAAGTAACACAAATACGTCTGGAACAAGACAAGCTGCAGGATTTGTCGATTCAGCAATACAATGCTCTAACTATCCGCCTGTCAAAGCTTCTATCCTAGACCAGTTACCGACCAAGGCTTAGGACTTGGTCTGTCATGCCATGACATTTAGTCTTTAGGTTGCATTTCCTCTCACCAGGGTAAGGCTTGTGCCCTCCCAATTGCGCTCCTCCGCCCGAAGCCGTTGGCACAGCCTGGGGTCTCGGTTTGGTGAGCGCCGTCCAGCATCGGTGCTAACAGAAAGCAGGTGGTACAATCTACTATCATTCGGTAGTTCAATCACATCTGACTGAGACCTGACTTAAAACAACAGTACTTAGAAGTGTATTACTTTCACAGGCGTCAGATGTTCAGTTAAACGACGCCACTGTACACTGGACATCCCATGCGTTCTTAATCCTTCCGCGCAGTTGTCATCCCAAAGTATTTCTACCCAATGTTCTTCCCACGATGAGTTGGATATATCGCCTATATCTCCTCACTTCGAAGGCGGCATTGGCGTGCTTAACTTCAGATTTAGACAAACACCTTGTATGAAACACATGCGTGATCAGCTTTCTTCAGTACTGGCTGACTACACGTAGTAAGAACAAGTACGCATGATGATTTGGTTGGTTTAGGTATAGAAAAGACTAAAATACAGACTGCTGTGTGGGGTAGAAAGTGTAAACACACGACCAGATAGACGCTGTGACCAGGCGTCGTCATTAGGCAGACCAATCATTGCTTGAACATTATTTTGCACGATAAAAATCCTATGGCAGTTAGAAATTGCAAAGCGTAGGCCGTAATGCCCTGCCCTGGCAACATTGTTAGGAGAGGCAAATTTGCCCACAAGTAGACAGAGCGTGTCAGCTTTGATGGAACCTGGCTAGAGGAAGCAATCCTGACGGAAATGTATGCAGAAATCGGACACGCTGTTCTCTGGGGTGCGTAACTAGGCGTGACGCACTACTCTCTAAAGAGGAAGGAAGAACTAGAAGAGAATAGGAAAAAGTCTAAAACATTTGTTACGGCTCGCTTTATGAAGCTTTTAAGACTTTTCGTGCTTTTTATAAGACACACACGGGCCCTCAAATACACGCGCACACACACACACGCACACACACACGTCCACACACACACACACACACACACACACACATACACACACACGCACACACACACACTTTTAACTTCAGTGCTTCTCGACGCAATCTTCTATTTTGTTTTCTTCTGACATTTCTTTGCTGCTTCCGAGTAATTCAGAAATACGCGGGAAATCAGATCTAACCTTTCGCCAGGAAACTTGACATATCAAATGAAAAGAAACAATATTGAATAAAAAAAATAATTTCTCCTTTCAAGCGCAAATCTTTCACGACATGTAGAAAGATGTCGTTTGTGGCGTTATAAATGTCTTAATATATGGTCTGCGCGAGGAAAACTGAGAACATGACTTGGACATTTGCATTCTAAGCGCAAATGTGTGTTATATCAATTCCCGCCAGTCGGAGAATGTCACGGGATGTTGAGATGATAATACAGACATGGTAAAAACAATGGAGATAAAGACACATGATTGGTTTTATAAACTGTTTGCTATATGTGCAAATGCTGCATATGAATATCTACCTACCAACCTACCTACCTACCTACCTACCTACCTACCTACCTACCTACCTACCTACCTATCTATCTGCCTGTCTGCCTGCCTACCTACCTACCTACCTAACTACCTACCCATCTAACTACCTACCTACCTACCAACTTACTCACCTATCTATCTACCTACCCATCTACCTACCCATCTACATACCTACCTACCTATCTGTCTGCACACCTACCTACCTATCTGTCTGCACATCTACCTACCAACAAGCCAACCAAACAAACCACCAACCAACCTACCTACCTACCTACATAACTGCCTACCTAACTACCTACTTTAATTCCTTTCCACCTACTTGCACAGCTAACTACTCACCTACCTGACTGCATACCTACCTACCAACAAGCCAACCAAACAAACAACCCACACAACCAACCAACCTACCTACCTATCGACCGACCGACCGTTACTTATAGCACCTACCTATCTAAACTCTGACCTATCCATCTACTTGCCTAATCCGAACAAAGTGATTGCTAAAGTCGGATGTATTGAGCCACAGGCTTGACGAAACAATGCATAGATACAATTGATGCTGTCGGATATTATCAGCAGACGAGTATAGTTAGTGTTGCTCTACCAAGGCACTAATTCCTTTCAGGGTTGTGATTATTATCTCAGATACCATCATCAGACCAGTAGATGAATGTAGTGAGTGTTGCTCTACCGAGGCACTGTTTCCTTTCAGGGCTGTGATTATTTCTTGATTCGTTTATTCCCCAGGGAACGGATGGACTCTGACAATTCCCGCACTGACTCTGTGTCATCAGCTAGCGGAATTAGCACTGACAGCAAGCGTCATGTGACGCCAATCATTGACATGAAACCGATCGAGTTTTGGACAGCAAACAGGTGAGTGTGGCCTGAAACAAATTTTGCACCGCCTAAATGAGCTCGTTGTCATCTGCAAATCTCTGACCCGACAAATGTTCTTTCAAGGGTCAAACAATTGAACGTAGTGCATGTAGTGTTTCCACTGTATGCGCAGCGGCATGAGGGCGGGAGTTGTTCAGCAACACTATTGCTTTTAAGAAGTCTCCAGCGTTTCGATCCTATCGCGGGCTTCAATTTGTTCACTGTATCGAGCAATTGTCACAGTTTCACCACTTTCCTGGAAATGTGGCAATGAAGGGTCCTTGATATCTCACAAAATAGTCATCATGACTTACCCAACGGATTCATTGCGTTTTTAATTTTTTTAATTTTTTTTTTACCGGAGACAGCGGGTGTTTTCACTACATCGACTGCCGCTAACTCTCTGGTTCGCAATCATGAACAAGCCTCCTACTTAGATTTCACAAGTTTTCAAACCCTTTGACCACGAAAAATGAATAATGCCTCATTGGTCTTTGACGGTGCAAGTAGATAGGGTGGCAGCCATTTTGTAATCACTATTGCGCATGTGCAAATTACTCGATCTTCACGACCTCAACCTGAGGCATTGAGAGCCATTCTTTGTCATGCAATAAGATTGTCCGTCCTCTTTCATGCACTTTATGATAACATTCCTGTTACTTAATTACTTTCACTCGTATATCTTGTCCACTCTTTAATGTTATCAGTCCAAGACATTCACCGCTTTCCTGTTCTATGTTTGTCTTCAACTGTTCCATGAAGGTTTAGATCCAGAGGATGTCATAACGGTTACATGCCCAAAATCAGTAACACTTGCAAAAATTCACAACAGACAAAGTTGTTTTGTGTGTGTGTGTGTGTGTGTGTGCTGCATACGTAATTAATATATGCACATGTTTTATACGCATCACAACTCGTATGGAAACTTTTCATAAAGCAAGTGTCTTCAAATGTCTGGATCTTCTGCTCTGTTTTGGCAGAGAGTCCAACTCTCACACCCCACATTAAAGAACGGATACGACAAATGAGTCGCATGGTTTGATCTTGACAGGAAAGCTCATGTTGCTTATCCATATAGGATTCACCCGTGTCGTGACAGATGAGGCCATCCCGAGTCTTGTTTTAATCTCTCTGCTTGAATTACCATCGCTGCATGTCATAGACCCTAGATATTTAACTGATTCGGATCCAAACAAAAAATAGGGTTGGACCAAACATGGTGAACAATTGTTCACTAAGTATTAAAATTGCGGAATATACCACGAAAGAAAACAAATGACACGATGACCCTAGTATTTCGATATATCCCCGTTTCTGTCTAAATGGGGGATCGCATTTGGCGATATATCATCCTTCAGCAATGAATGAATTAAAAGGGTTGACTTTTTCGAGCGTTTATCCATTCATCCACACATTGTATCTACCACTGTAATATTCTCCCGACGCCATACATCTACATACAGGGTGTATTTTTAATAACTGTGCAGTGTTTGAAAATATTGCCGGTCTCCAAGTTTTGTATTTACTATTATGTTGCATGAACTTTACAAATAAATACAAAACTTGGACCGGCAATATTTTCAAACACTGCACAGTCATTAAAAATACTCCCTTTATACCAGACAATATACTGTGTATCATTTTATGTGTGTCTTCTTAGAGTGTCAAAAACTGCCTTGCTATTACATCTTGATAGCATTGAATTACTGCTGTTATTTATCATATTAAGTAAACAAATGAATAATACTTAAAATGAAACAATTAAAACACATAATCACAGGTATTGTTCGAATGTCGACCATCTGTTACCTCCACATTCGAACAATACCTGTGACTATTTTATTGCGCTCGCTCGCTCGCTTTGAACTCAAGCGTAGTGAATACACACTACTTCTGGTAGTGCTGGCCTGAATTTTGCGGGTGGATTAGCTTTCCCTATTAACAGTGTCCCTCGCCATCAGGCGAATCCACTCCGACTTCAGAAGTACTTGTAATTTGCGTCCTCAAGTCAAGGACGAAAGGTCAACATTTTAGTCCAAATGTCCGGTGTAGAGGTTGAACCCCTTACCTCGGCATCAACACACCGGATGTTTTAAAAACGTGCGCTCTTATCCATTCGGTCAAGCTGACCGCTTGTGACTATGTGTTTTAATTGTTTCAGTACTTCATATGATAAATAACTCTACAGTGTGCACCTGACGAGAAGTAGGGAAATACGCCATGTGATAAATGGTACAAACAGAAAGTGTTAAATTTGAAACCTTGAATTAATTATCTGGCATGAGTCATGTCATCATTTGTCTCGGGCATGTTTCATTCTCTGTCTAATACTTTTATTCACATTACTGTTCTCCTATGATGCATCAGGATCATTTTTCTTAATCTTTTTCAGTTCTCTGATTGTATGGAATAAAACCAGAATGTCAGTTGTGATGCATCGTTTGTTTGTCTTCCTTGTTTTGCCAAGTTCGAGGGGGCTTCAAATGAAAATCTTAAAAGTATGATAGAAATTACAATAACCTTGCCATTGTCTTGTAACCTGTCAATATTGTTGGTAAGGCTGGCAAGAGCGTTAAACACGTGACATCACCTTACAGACGAACTCGATGACGTCATAAGGACAGTTTAAAAATGGCCGCCCTACTTTTGACATGAAGCAAAGAGGAGCAGCGTTCAATTATCCATTTTTTTAATCAGTGAAGGGGTGAAACCCATAGAAATGTATTGGTCAATGAAGGTCCAGTATGGTGATGTATGCCTATCTGTCCAGCAAGTGTATGAGAGAAGTAGAAAGTTTCCAAACGACGTGTCCCATAGAGAGGTACAGCAGGTGGTGCATGGGTGATCACACACGCGACCAAGAGCATATTTCCCCCTACAGGAATCAAAGTATTGTATCGGCGCTGGAGGAATTGCCCGAACCCAGTGGTGACTACATCGAAAAATGATGCGTTTGTTCGTTACTTTTTACAGAATACATTCACCCAAAATAACATTTACGGTTTTCATTTGACGCTCCCTTTGATTTCCGTTGCTAACTGAGATAGAACGTATTTCATTTTCTCTTGGTTAGAGTTAATATCTTTCTCATTAAAGTTGAGAGCTGCAAATTGACCACTGGCTGTTGCCTCAAAGGTCCTATATTCATACAGACAAACAAACGGTTCCATAACAGAAGACTGCGATGTGTTAGGATCATCGCATTGTGTAGTCCTGAGTGCAGAGAGGGATAGGTAGTCAGTCTCTCTTAACGAAAGAGGAGAGTTGACATCCGCTGCGCTGATGCGGAGGTAGCGGGTTCAACCCCTACACCGGACAGTTGGACTTAAATGTTGACTTCCCGTCCTAGCCTTGGGGATGTAAATTACAAGTACCTCTGAAGTCGGAGTGGGTTGGCTTGATGGCGAGGGACACTGGTAATAGGGAAAGCGAATTCACACACAAAATTTAGTCCAGTGCTACTAGAAGTAGTATGTATGGACTACACTGGAGCTCAAAGCGAGCGAACGCAAAAAAAAAAAAAAGAACCTTTGTCCGACCTCCCCCCCCCCCCCCCCCATACCGTTGTCAACGTAACTTTCAACCTTGACACCAACGCGTCCACAACATAATCATTTAAAGCATGTTGCATATTCTATTCAAGATGTTGTGATCAACCCCAACTCCAGGTTGATATACTAGGCAAGTTTACGTTCAGTAGTTTGCCATCGCCTTCTGAACGAGAATTCAACGTTGAAACCCGACCGACCGGTGTAACGGTGGATCCCTTTATCTTGCTGTCTATGCACCGGAAGTTGAAGCGCGAGCGCATAAAACCCCACTGCCAAGTAGATCTCCGTATAATATATTCATTGTCATGATAAAAATATCATTCTCCGCTTTACACTGCAAATCATTTTATACATTCAGCCCATGTCTGAAAGGCACATTATGTATTATCGACTTTACTGTGTATACTGTCTCATATTTTCATTCTGTGATTACAAACATATCATGAGTATATAAGACATTTTTTCCCCGTATATCCTTTGTCACCATCATGCACATTCGCACTGCGAGCGCTAACAAGTCAAGTCGCATTATCCTGTCAAGAAGCCTGATCAGCGGGAAAATGTCACGTTGAAAATCCAACAACAAGAAACACGCTGTTGCCAAGATGTGCAGCGTGGGAGCCGACAACAAGAAGAAGAACGTCGAGAGCCCACCTGCTAGCTGCATCAAAGAGCCTGATACTACACCTATTACTGGAGCTGCCACGAGGGAGAAGATTGACAGCCCAACACAGTCAAGAACCAAGACGGCAGAGAAGGAGGAGAAAGACACCAGAGTCGGAAACACCGACTCAAAAACAGTCCGATGGGTTGTCAAGCGGATTCATGTGGAGCTGACAGATGAAGAAATCCTGAAGCAGCTACGTGAAGAGAATCTTCACATCCGATTCTTGAAGGCGGAGCGGCTTCTCACCTACTCCAAGATACCTACAACCTTAGCAGTGGTGACATCGGAGGGCAGCGAGATGCCGACCACAGTATTATTCAACAAGAGAATGCAGCAACCAGAGAGATTCATCCCAAGAATCACGCAATGTTCCAGATGTCAGAAGGCCGGCCACAGCAGAGCTACGTGTCGCAGTAAGACGGAAATATGCCGATACTGCGCCGATCACCACAACTTCAAGGAGTGTCCGCTGGCCAAGCTGGACACGGACTTCCGAGCTCCCAACAACAAAAGAAAGTGCGCCAACTGCCCGGGCAAACATGGATCAAGATACCTGGGCTGTCCGTACCTGCAGAGACATAGAGACGTCTTAAAAATCGCCATCACCACAAAGACAGCATTCAAGGAAGCAATGCAGAGGGGCGAGACAGCCACGGGTATAGCACAAGCTGAAAAAGATCAACTTCAAAAGCAAATAGACGAATTGAAGAAACAAGTCAAGGCACTGCTGCTGACAACGTCTCCGACCAGCGATAATGAGAAGCTGCTGGCCGACATGAAAGAAATCCAGCTCAACATCAAACAAGAGATTCAGATCATGGCTGAGGTGAAGAAGGAGAACGAAGAAATCCTACAAATGATCAAGACCGAAAGAGCATTGAATAGAGCTGAAATGGAACTCTTTCAAAACAAACTAACAGAAGCCACACAAGAACTCACAGAAAAACCGCAAGAAGAAAACCAAGAGACCGAGCCTGAACCGCAAGCTAAAGCCAGCAGCCCAACCACGACGCCCAAGAATGAAATACTATACCGTCGGATCTCTGAAGGAGGCACAGAATACCCAGTCGACAAGGAGGAACTCAAGCGCGCGGAATTCAGAAGGCGCTGGGAAGAAAAAAAATAGAAGAAGCCTAAAAAACTCCGGGGGAAACCGATGGTATACCCAGTAGTACACTACAACTGTGAGGCCGACTTCGAGTACTATATCGAGGACGGAGAAATCGTCCCATGGCTGACCACGGAGGAAGAAAACGCTAGGCAGCAGATACGCAAACGCAACGAGGAAAACAGGCGTTAGTAGGAAAATGAAAACGTCGAACAAGTCCTACAGAAACTACACAAGAAAGGAGACAAAACGCCCAAATAAAAAGTTCCTATAAGGACTGTACCCAGCCAAGCTAGACGAACCAGGAGCCTGCACCAACAAAAGAAAATCACAAGAGGAAATATACACAAAGGACAGCCGCCGACCGAACCCCCAGCTGGAGTGGGATTACGAAAAGTCCTTATAAGGACTGCAGCCAGACGAGCCAGGAGCCTACACAAACAAAAGAAACCACAAGAACAGACGAGCACAAAGGATAGCCGTCGACCACTGCAGACGTCACAGACACAAACGATACATAACCAGTCCGAGATATGACTCACAAGACAAGAATTAGGGTAAATAAACCCACAAAAACCACGGACCTCAATTATAACCACAGCTGATGAAGCAGGTTAGACGAGGACGAATTTGGAATTTTTGTTTTTGGAAATGGAATCGGAATCGGTATATCCTTTACAGGACATCGCTGTCAACATCAGCATCTTTCAGCCGATTGTTGATTCCTTGACAAGATTACGCTCAGTAGTTTGCCATTGCTTTCTGAGCGACCGGCTCACATACCCCTAAGCTACCGACGCGGGGAGAACCGCTGCCGATTCTCGCAAACGTCACGTTACTCAACGAGAGTATAGTAGACAAACAAAAAAGATCCTATATATTGTTGTTTTTTAATCATCAGCATAATGTGCCACGCCGATAAACATGACTCCTCCCACACGTATGGGCATGGCATATGATGACGAAGATGATTAAAACAACTGTATATGTTCTTTTTCGTTTTTACACTTTCTATATATTCATGACATGTTAAAACAACGTAGTGTCCACGTAACTTTGTATACCTCTCATATATTCATGACATGTTAAAACAACGTAGTGTACCCTTAACTTTGTATACCTCTCATATATTCATTCTGTGATAATAACAACGTCACATGCCTACTTCATATGCGATGTATATCTTCTCAAGTACTCATTCTGTAATAAAACAAAAGATCAAATTCACTTTCCCACTTTAAATGTAGCCCTTCTCATGTATTCAGTCTTTGATCAAAACCACTTCACTTGTCCATTGCACTCTATACATCAACCACTTCACTTGCCCATTACACTCTATATAAAAACCACGCCACTCGCCCAATGCACTCTGTATAAAAACCACTTCACTCGCCCATAGCATTCTATATAAAAACCCCTTCACGTGCCCAAAACCACTTCACTTGCCCAGTGCATTCTATGTATGAAAACACTTCACTTGCCCAATGCACCCTATATAAAAACCACTTCACTTGCCCAATGCACTGTATGTAAAACCACTTTACTTGCTCATTGCACTCTATATAAAAACCACTTCACTTGCCCATTGCACTTTACATAAAAACCATTCACTGAAACCATTGCACTCTACATATAAAACCAGTTCACTTGCCCATTGCACGCTAAATAAAAACCACGTCACTTGCCTATTGCACTCTATATGAAAACCATTTCTCTTGCCCATTGCACTATATAAAAACTACTTCGCTTGCCCATTGACTCTCTATATAAACACCACTTCACTTGCCCATTGCACTCTCTATATAAAATAGTGCATGTTCTTGGCAGGACCTTGCGTTCAACCCCATGTTGACTTTCTTGGAAAATTATGCGTTCAGTTGTTTGCTATTGCTTTTAAAACAAGAAATCAACATTTAAGTCCAACTAAAATTTAAACTGAACCCATTACCCCAGCGCCATCACACAGGAAATTTACGCGCGAACGTGTTAAACCACTCGATAACGCTGGCCTATGTGCTGTGTATACCTTCTCATATAGTAAATCCCACATCCTCTCTACCGAGAAAATGTCCAAACAGGAAGTTTAAGCACGAGCGCGTTAAACAACTCGACAACGCTGACCAATGTCTATGGGACGCTCTGTGGCGAAGTAGTCAAGTCGTCTGCCTCGCGCTCCGAAGGTTGTGGGTTCGATTACGGGCTACGTCTTTCGGTTTACGAGTGCATTTTTCTCGGAGACTCCTGGGGGTCGTCGCTAGAGCTACGGAGTTCGTACTTTGAGCGGCGTTTTCGGCAGGCCGCCCTACGGAAAGAGACCTAGCCATATAGGAAAACAACATGATACTATGAAGTCGATCCTCTTGATTGTTAAGACTTTTTATAAGACTGACCTATGTACTGTGTATAGCGTCTCTAATATTCATTCAGTGCTACACGCCACATCATCTCCACAGAGAAAATGTCCAGCCGAGGTCAAAACGCCGACTGCCCAGCGAAAGCGAGATCAGCGTGGAGAACTTCCAGCGAGAGCTCTACGAGGTGGAGCCAGAAGAGGAATCGTGTCTCACAGACGAGGAGAAGCTGGCTCAGTTTCAGCTGGGACAGTTGCACTTTGGTCTCAGATACGACATCTCAACAAAGGTAATCAGTGCTGGTTGATACACTTTGTCCCATCTAAGTCAATGAGTTGTATAAAATTTCTCTCTTACATGACAGGGGATGAGTATGTGAGTCTGGTATATCCAAGCGTTATAGAGAAGAGAGGCAAGAATGTGGGGGTCGATGGTTACAAGCTTTATTGGTGGGAGGCCAGGATGTGGAGTCGATAGTTAAAAGCGTTATTGAAGGGAGGGCAGGATATGCCCCTTTCGATAGTTAAAAGCGTTATTGTTGGGAAGCCAGTATGCGGAGTCGATAGTTCCCAGCGTTATTGGTGGGAAGCCAGTATGTGGGATCAATATTTCCCAACTTATTGGTTGGAAGCCAGCACGTGAGGTCTGCCGATTCCATCAGAAATGAACTGGGTGCTTTGTGGGGGACTATTGTGTTGACATTCTGGTGGCGGCATTATGCACAGTGTATCTGTGCGGGCTGTTATTTGTCGAGACTCCTGTCTTTTCCACTTTTCACATTGGGCAGTGGGGAGCGTTTTGTGTGATATTCACTGGCACAGGAATGGAGCATAATGGGGACGACCCATTGCTGTGAAGTTGGAACTGCGACTAACTAACTAACTAACTAACGTGAGGTCGATATTTCCCAGCGTTATTGGTGGGAAGCCAGTTTTATGGAGTCGATATTTCCCAGCGTTATTGATGGGAAGTCAATTTATGGGGTCGATATTTCCCAGCGTTATTGTTGGGAAGTCAGTTTATGGGGTCGATATTTCCCAGCGTTATTGGTGGGGAGCCAGTTTATGGGGGTCGATATTTCCCAGCGTTATTGGTGGGAAGCCAGTATGTGGGGTCGATATTTCCCAGCGTTATTGGTAGGAAGCCAGTATGTGGGGTCGATATTTCCAGGCAACACCGATGGGAGGTCAGTATGTGGGGTAGGTATTTTAGAGCTGTCATGATGGGAGGTAAATACGTGGGGTAGATATTTCTAGGAGTTCATGATGGAAAGCCAGTTCTTGGGGGTCGATATCTCCAAGAGTTCATGATAGAAAGCCAGTTCTTGGGTCAATATTTCCAAGCGTTTATGATGGAGAGCTAATTCTTGGGGTCGATATTTCCAGGAGTTCATAATAGAAAGCCAGTATAATGGATTGTTACTTCCAAGCGTTATTGATGAGCTGCCAATATATGGGGTCAATATCTCCATTACTTTGAATATAATTGGGAATACGGCATTAATATCTGCGATCTTGGTGGCTTTAGAAATTTCTCTATGGTGTTAATGTTTTTAGTGATTTCTCTGTGATATTTATAGTGTCAGTGGTGTCTGTGTGATATTGATTGTATTAGTGATTTCTCTGTGATTTTGATGGTGTTAGTGACGTTTCTGTGATTTTGATAGTATTAGTGATTTCTCTGTGATTTTGATGGTGTTAGTGATGTTTCTGTTATCTCGGTGGCATTTAGAGTGTCCTTCTGTGACTTTAATAATGCGAGTGTTTCTTAGGTGTAAGATGTGACGGAAGCAGACCGTGTCGCGTTGTGTTATAACGTGATGGTATGGGAGCTGGTCGTTCAGAAAGCAATGGCAAACTACTGAACGTAACACTTGCCTAGTACATCAACAGCAGCTGAAAAATGCTAGTGTTGATTGCAACGTCCCGTAAGGGATACGCAACAATAAAAATAAAAACGAGGGAAGTTGAAGCTTTCGAAACGTGGTTGTATAGATGAAATGGAAGATAATCTTGTCTGGAGAGGGAAACACATACTGGAGCAGTAACAAACTGAGGGATAAGAAGACATTAGCGAATGAGATCAAGGTCAGGTTAATTTAAAAAAAAAAAAAAAACACACACACAGAGTTAAGAAGATATTAGCGAATGAGATCAAGGTCGGATTAATAATAATAATCATAGAAGATAGTGTTAAGAGGACATTACCGAATGAGATCTAGGTCAGATTAATGTTTTTTAAAAACACGCACACAAACAGAGTTAAGAAGATAGCAAGTGAGATCAAGGTCAGATAAAAATACAGAGTTACGAAGATATTTCCGAGTGAGATCAAGGTGAGATAAAAATACAGAGTTACGAAGATATTTCCGAGTAAGATCAAGGTGAGATAAAAACACAGAGTTACGAAGATATTTCCGAGTGAGATCAAGGCAAGGTAAGATAAAAACACAGTTTAGACGACATTAGAGAATGAGTTAAAGGCCCGACAAATAGGGTACTTTGACCATACAAAAAAGGACAGCTCATAAAGGAGATGATCGAGTGAAAAATGGAGGGGAAGCATGCCAGAGGAAGACAGTGCTACAGATGGGCGGACAACATCAAGAACTTGAAGAAACTTGCATGAACGCACTAGGGTAGGATATATGGTGTTGGGATTCGTTACTGTCGACCTTCATCGCGGAGAAGGAATTTGGTTGACCGATTGACTTTTTAGCAGCCGCATTGATATCTCACAATTTCCAAAACACAAACACAAAAACATCATCGTGCATTTATTTGTCAAATGTGTAAAACTATAATTTGTAATTAATATTTTATGGCCCTGGTGTCTTTATTGTTGTGTTTTTATAATGCCTCTAAATATTTAATGTATGCGGAAGTCGTAGTTTTGTGTGTGTGAACATTGGTGTAAAATACAGCTCCCCATAATTTAAGGGATAGGCCTAGGGGGATGACGGGATGCGAGGGATGATGTATGGCGTCATGTATCACCTCTTGTATCTGAGTCAGCGTGAGAGATTTGCGTTGTTATGAACGACGATAACTCAGAATGAGAATGGTTTAATCGCATCAGAAGAAGACAATCCACATTTTTTAAGCATGTCATGGGAAGAAGACAGCTGGAGTATGTCGTCATAACGGGAAGGTTGTGGGTGAGGAGCAGCAGGAGGAGGAGACCAAGAAAGAAGATGCAGGACAGTGCGACATCAAGGAATGGAGAAACGTCGGTATCAGAAATGATTGGCAGTACACGGACCAGAAGACGGCATGTCTCATGCCCAGACATGATCACTAAAGCCACTCGGCTGGGCTATAGGAAGACGACCCGATACTTCTTCAGGCTGAAACTGGCGATCATGACACGTCAATCCTCTCTGGCAAAGTAGCTGGTAGCTACGCCCGTGGGCGTCCAGTGGTTGGTGTGTCATGGTGGTTGTAGCAAATATAAAAGAGATAGGTAAGGAACTTAAGACAGGTCTAACAAACCGGTAGGGATTTTACTTGATCCTAGAAAAATACAGCTCATGAATCATGAAGGAAATTGAAGGAAGGCGCTAGTCACAGGCGCTGGAACTTCAATAATCCCTCCCCGCGACGTTTAACGGCATAAGTGGAAGAAAACAACAACAACAACAACAACAACAACAACAACAACAACAACAACAACAACAACAACAACAACAACAACAACAACAACCTGTTGCCAATATCATTGTATTTGGTCCCGATAATTTAAGTCTCCACATTCATCTGTTTTCATACTTCTTGTTTCTCAGGTGTTTTTCGGTCATTCTTCTTGTTTCTTTGGTGTTTTTCGGTCATTCTTCTTGTTTCTTTGGTGTTTTTCTCTCGTACTTCTTGTTTCTTTGGTGTTTTTCTCTCGTACTTCTTGTTTCTTTGGTGTTTTTCTCTCGTACTTCTTGTTTCTCTGGTGTTTTTCTCTCGTACTTCTTGTTTCTTTGGAGTTTTTCTCTCGTACTTCTTGTTTCTTTGGTGTTTTTCTCTCGTACTTCTTGTTTCTTTGGTGTTTTTCTCTCGTACTTCTTGTTTCACTGGTGTTTTTCGGCACAACTCTATTCCTCCATGCCATCTCTTCGTCTGATATGTCCCTTAAATTCCGTTTGTCTTTTTCGTAATTGTTTTCATTAGAGATCTAGTAACAGCTGCAGCTGTTCATGTTCATAGATAACGATTTTAACCCACTGCGACGGCGCTGCGGCGAAAGTGTTGCGAACGCGATTCGCAATCCCACATGCCGCATTCGTAACACAGCTGCAGGGATTTGGAAGCGGACCTTGCGTTGATTTTCATACAATGGTATTAGCGTCGGTCGTTCAGAAAGCAATGGCAAATTACTGAACATAATCTTGCCTAGTGAGGTTGATTGCGACGTTCTGTAAAAGGACATGCAACTTAACTTTTACCCACAGTTCAAGAAATCTCAACATTTAAAAAAATCACATTTCCAGTTTCTTCACTGCGCTTATATAAGAAGGCTATACTTCCAAACCATGTCATAATCTATATACTTTTACACTCGTGGGTAGTATCTAGTTCTTTAGCGTGGTCGAAAGATTAAGAAAGCTCGCTATTTAACTTCTTATACGCTAATGGCGGGTTAATGGATTTATTTACTACACCCGCTATTTGTCTTGAACGTTGACGTCTCGTTCAGAAATTGATGTCAAACCACTGAACGTAAAATTGCCAAGAAAATCCACCTGCGGTTGATATCAACTACCCACAGACAACATGCAATTATTTTAGAGTAACATCTACAAAGTCAATCCCAGAACAAACCACTTCCATGATTCTTTAACACGTTTCCATATGTACCTTCCTCAGGTCCTTGTTGTGAAGATGATAGAAGCACGGGACCTGCCACCCCCCTATTGCTTGGACGAGACCAAACAAGACATGGCACACTCTAACCCCTACTGTAAAATTTCCCTGTTGCCCGACCAGAAAGCGTCGCAACAGACAACGGTGCAGCGTAAGACACAAGAACCCGTGTGGAATGAGTACTTCAGTTTTGATATTGACTATCAGGAGTCCCAGGAGAGGACACTGGAGATTCTGTTGAAGGACTTTGATAAGTTTTCCAGACATCGGCTCATTGGAAAAGTCTTACTGCCTCTAAACACGGTTAACCTGATCAAAGGAGGCCACATGTGGAAGCCATTGTCGCCGGGAAATAAGGTAAATTATTAAATTACTTACATGCTACTTATCTATCCAGCTACGTATCTATCCACCTCCCTATCTACCCACCAACCCATCTACTTACCTACCAATTCCCTAAAATATATATCTATCTTCCTCACAACCTATCACCCACTATATATCTACATACATATATTTACCTCCCAACCTGCCACCTGTCTACCTACCCACATGTATATCTCCCTCCTCCCCAACCCCAACTGCAGCCTACATCCCTACTTATCTACCGATTTACCGACTAAACTACCTATCGGATTAACTAAAAATCTGGCTACATACCAGCCTGTTCACCTGTGTGCATATTTGTTTACATAACTACCTACTTGTTTACCTACTTACCAACCTACGTACTTTCCTATCTAACCACATATCCAGCTGTATCATAATAATCTAATTACGTATCTACCATCTAACCAGCCAACCTGCCTACTAATCTGCCTACTAATCTGCCTGTCTATCAATCTACAAACAACCAACCTACTTGCCTATCTGCCTATCTATCCGTCCGTCCGTCCGTCTGTCTGTCTGCCTGTCTGTTTCTGTCTATCAGTCTGTCTGTTTCAGAAAAAGCGAGAAGTACAGAAGGAGGTACAAACAATATCAAGCATTCGGTTCTTGTATTAACACACTATGCAAATAATCTTAACAACCCCCCCCCCCCCCCCCCCACATGAATCCCAAAAAATGCCCCCAAGAAGGACGGGGGAAATCCCCACCGGATGAGAACCACTGCTCTAAAATAAGCTTAAGCATCCTTACTTCTATTCTATTCTATTCTATTCTGTCTGTCTGTCTGTCTGTCTGTCTGTCTGTCTGTCTGTCTGTCGGTCGTTCGGTCTACAAACCCACCCATCACCTATCAGTCCATCCATCCATCCATCCATCCATCCATCCATCCATCCATCCACCCATCCATCCATCCATCCATCCATCCATCCATCCACCCATCCATCCATCCATCCATCTGTAAGAAAGAGAGCTCATATTGCAATAATAATATAAACAAGTACAATGTTAGTAACGAGGCAGACATAAACAACGGAAGAGAAAACTAAAGGAAACCAGGTTGAACCACTCTAATACAGGATGTATTTTTAATGACTTTGGGGGGGGGGGGGTTTGAAAATATTTTTTTGTTTTGTAAAGTTTTGTAAATACACCCTGTACAACTGCCACAGACTGTCTTCACAATGACGCTGTACACACAAAACCAACGATGACGCCACACTCAGTGTTGTGTGGCGCGAATTGATCACGTGATAATCACTTCAGTGATTTGATTGATTGAATGATTTAGGAACCGACATCACAGCATTCGGGACATTCAGTGAAAATCCCCACTATCCCATTAAAAAGAACTATGCTTCTAGAAACCAATAGAAGAGGTGTGTGTGTATGTATGTGCGTGCGTGCGTGCGTGCATGCGTGCGTGCGTGAGTGCGTGCGTGCGTGCGTGTGTGTGTTCGGGAGACTGGCGGCGAAGTGTTTACGCCGCAAGCCTCACGTTCCGAAGGTCTGTGTTCGATTCCCGGCTGCGTCGTTTCTTTCACGAGTACAATTTTCTCGAAAACTCCAGGGGGTCATCGCTGGAACTACGGAGTTCCTGTTTTACGCCTGATAGAATTCTATACACCTGTATGTCTTTTCTCCGTAATATTTTCTGACCCCAGTTCTATACTCTGAAGTAACGACTGATTTAACGTTATCGTACTCTCTGACACAGTGCACATCATCGCCAAGTGCCATGCCGACAGTCGTGAGCGATCATGCATGGTTGCCATCTGACACTGTACTACATGACTGTAAGCCTCAGCTCTGTAAATCTGCTTGATTCATCAAATCTAGCGTTAACTTTCCAAACTTTTTTTTTTTTTTTTTTTTTTTTGCATATCCTTTACAGGACATCGCTGTCAACGCCAGCATCTTTCAACTGCATATTGATATCTTGGCAAGATTACGCTCAGTAGTTTGCCATTGCTTTCTGAGCGACCGGCTCACATACCCCGTAAGTTACCGATGCGATTCGAACTACTGCTGATTCTCACCGTCATCACGTTACCTACGAGAGTATACGAGATTACGGAGAAAAGTCGCTAACCTCTGAGCCACGAAGCCGGCTTTCCAAACTTACTGGATATATATATATATATATATATATATATATATATATATATATATATATATATACTGGCATATTCCTTATAGAACGTTGCAGTCAACATCAGCATTTCCAGCTGCTGTTGATGTACTAGTCAAGATTACGCTCAGTAGTTTGCCATTGCATTCTGAGCGACCGGCTTACATACGCCGTAAGTTACCAACCCGGCGAGAACCGCTACCGATTCTCGCGCAGGTTACGTTACTCACGAGAATATACGGGATTACGGGGGAAAGACGTTAAACCCTAGGCCAGGGAGACCAGCAAGGATTAATTAAGTTACTTCATAATATGTTGGAATTTTGTCTATAGCACGTAAGGCATACATTGTGCAATATATTGTTTCTGTCTTCATTTATAAGAAACAACGATAATTGTACTAAAGGCTGCTTCAGTTAATTTTAATTTTGCAAGAAATGTGTGGAAAACGCAAATACATAAAACGGTCTTACATCAAACATCAAAATCCTAGTTCGCTCATGCGTATATTTTGAGCTCATCTCTCGGCGTGCATATAATTCCAAATTGATTTCTTTTGAAGCAGAAACACACATAGCAACAAAACAACAAAGACACGGAATCTGACATCGCCTGCTAACTAGATAAGTGTCAAGGAAATGAATTTAACTGTCTATAATTTGCTATTTTCGTCACAACATCAGCATATCCTTTGAGTTTTGCTATGCATGTTTCTATTTGTAAAACTGCCGAGGTACTTTATTTTGATATCTTGTCTTCCGAAAGTAATTTGCAGTATTTTGTTTGTAAACAAAGGGGAATTTGAATGCAGAAACAAATGTTGAAACTAGGTGAAATGTCAGAGGTTTCAGAATGATTATTTCATGGTTTGCCGAGTTATTTTTAGAGTCTGGGTACTGGGGATGGGTATCTATTCTAAGACACAATGGACTTCTAGGCACAACACTTAAGTAGATAAATTAAGTATTAATGTTGATTAATGCGATAAATATTACATTATAGTGTACATTGCGCAACGGGTGACGAGAGATGTATGTCTGGCATTTCTCTCTCCGCCACTTCTCGTTTTCTGTCTGTCTAATCTTACTAGCTGCCTTGCTACCAATAAATCAACTTACCTATCTATTCACCCACACACCTACTTACCCACTTACCTACCTAATTATATAATCCACAACCCCACCTATCCACCTACCTACCTACCTACCTACCTACCTACCTACCTACCTACCTACCTACCTACCTACCTTCGTACTTATCCATCCATCCATCCATCCATCCACCCACCCACCCACCCGTCTGTCTGTCTGTCTGTCTGTCTGTCTGTCTACCTGTCTGCCTACCTGCCTGCCTGCCTGCCCGCCTGCCTGCCTGACTGTCTGTCTTCCTGCCTGCCTGTCAGTATGTCGATCGATAGATCCCTGCCTGGCTACCTGCCTGTCTATCTGCCTGTCTGTAAAGCTACCTACCTACCTATCTATCTATGCCTTCCACCCTACCTGTATCTCTCTCTCGCTCTGTCTGTCTGTCTGTCTGTCTATCTACCTGCCTGCCTGCCTGACTGTCTGTCTGCCTGCCTGCCTGCCTGCCTGTCACTATGTCGATCGATAGATCCCTGCCTGTCTATCTGCCTGTCTGTAAAGCTACCTACCTACCTATCTATCTATGCCTTCCACCCTACCTGTATCTGTCTGTCTGTCTGTCTGTCTGTCTGACCGTCCGTCCGTCCGTCCGTCTGTCTGTCTGTCTGTCTGTCTGTCTGTCTGTCTGTCAATACGCCTGTGCGTCTCTCAGTCAGTCTGTCTGCAAACCCGTCCGCTTGTCTGTCTGTATGTTCACCTGTCTGCCTGTCAGACTAGTTGAGTTAGACAGAAGACAAACGGTACCAAAATGTCAGTGAGCACTACTCTCAGAGCAGGCTGCAAGAACCCGTCAGCAGCCACAGCCACTTGTGTTTAATCCCTAGGTCAGGAAGTCAGTAGTTGTCATCATCGCTGTCCCGAATCTGAGAGCTGTTCAAGTCCGGCTGACAGTATCAAAGATACAACAATCGAAGCAACACAGAATCAGGTGTACACAACTGAAGTGACGATCAGTAGCCCAGACATCCTGCACCACAACATGCTTTAAGTAAACTTAGTTCAGTGGTTCTCAACCTTTTTTTGGCCCGTGCCCCCCCTACACCATATTTTCAGAACGTCATTCCCCCATTTTCGTATTTCCTACCTAAAAATTTGGCCCGTGCCCCCCTTCAACATATTTTCAGAACGCCATTCCTCACTCCCCTTTCGTATTTCCTACCTAAACATCCCCCCTTTTTTTTACACAGTATACGAAATAATGGAAGCTAAATTTAATAGCACATACTAAATCAAGTCTAGACGTCCATATAAAACGTGATTTGTGGGTCTACTTACTTTATAAAATGAATTTTAGAAGGGTGAAATGTACAGAACTGTAAAGTATGAAGGGAAAAACAATATCAAGTAATCGGTTCTTGTATTAACGCGATATTAAAATAATCATAAATTCCCCCCCCCCCCCCCCCCCCCCCCCCCGAAGCCCTAAAATTCACTGACTTAGTTAGTCGCGGTTCCAAATTCACGGCAAAGGGTCGCCCTATTATGCTCCGTTCCTGTGCCAGTAAACTTAGTGAAGGGCCCTTTCGCACGTCCTTAGGTGCATTGGGCTTACAGTGCCCCGTATTTAGCCAACCATAAATAGCCATGGTGTGTATACATGTTATAGATGGGTTCTAAGAATATCTTGGATACAGAACAGAACAAAAGCATCCAAACGATAAGATCTGAATATCGAAGAAGGCCGGCTACTAAAGACAATAAATCAAAGAAAATTGAAATATGTTGGACACTTGAAACGTCATGAAAGTTTGGAGAGAACAATAATGGAAGGCTATATGCCCGGGAACAGAGGAAGAGGAAGACCAAAGAGAAGATGAGTGCAGGATGTGGCAGATGATCTCCAGATGCCTGTATTGGACGCGGGACATCTTGCTTATGGTCGAGAGGTTTTCCTGAAGGTTGTTATGGGAGCGAGGTTCTGCAAAGGACATACTACTGAATGAATGAATAAATATGTGTCCACTTTGTCATCCGAAAACTGTGAGTATATTTCGTGCGTTATCGAAGCCCCAAAGGGAAGTAGTATAGAATAGTAACACTGTATCCAACCATACATGTCCTAAGAGGCCCTTATGAGTATTGGCGTGAGACTGATTATCTCAGCCTTTATAACACTGTGACAGTATAATCTAACCAGTCATAATTAATCAATCAGGTGCCGTCTACACAATGAATGTTGGCTGCATTGGATCTCCAGCATTGTCACCCGCCCTGACTGTACATTCTTTCAGACTGATGTTTGTCCATCTCTTGATGTTATCTTCCCACTTGTATCGTTGTCTGCCTCTTGCCCGCTTGCCTTCAACCTTACCCTCCAGTATGGTTTTTATAAGAATGTTATGTCTTTTAACGCGGTCGAAATATTTAACTTGCCTCTTTTTTATTTCTGTCATCAACTCTCTTTTAATTACCAGGGTTTCTAGAACTTCTGTATTTGGTTGTTTTTGTTTTCCTGAAATACGATATATTCTTCCGAAGATCCACATCTCCAGGGCCTCTATTCGACTTTCTAATTGTTTGTTCACAATGCAACCGACATTCCAAAAGTGGCAACATAAATAGCCAGCCGTCTGCCTGTTAATGATCGTACTGTTAACCACTTGAAGACATGACAGCTAATATGGGGGTCGTTCAGAAAGTAATGAAGAAGCATGAAATTTTACACTTCACATATGACATGAAAAATTACCTGGGGAATTTCTTGACAAATGGCAAAGGGGAAAAAGAACAAGGGAATAACAGAGAAGTAAATATCTACATGGTATAATCGAGACAAAAACACAGAGCTGATCCACGACTCTGGCGATCGTGTGCGATGACGAAACATGATCGCCTACGCTTATCGGCAAGGCACATGATTATGATGATGATGAAGTGTTGTTTTGGTAACGAATAAGAGCAAACGGTTAGTTTATCCTCATTTTAAATAGCAACAGACGATATAATTCTAATCAATTCCCCAGCGTAAATATGATTTGACAATAGCATTCTAAACAATTGCAGACATATTGCTTTACTACCATGATCACTAAAAACATACACACGAAGTAACACAACATCATTGAATTCAAAATAAACGTAAAGTTGTCAGACAAGCAGAGTTTCGACTACAAATAAGCTTGCCAGCCAACCTCAACAAACATGATAGAAAACTGACATTAGAATGTTAACGAACATAATCTGTATGGGACGTGATTATAGGCTTTCGAAAAGTATTCAATGTGATAGACCGCCCAATTCTAATTAGCAAACTAGAAACAATGAGAGTGGGCTTTAGTCCCCCATCGGGACATAAACCCTTAACCTGTTCCTCTGCTTTTGTACTTGATGCACAAATCCAGTATAGGTAATATACGAAGGAAAGTCAATAAGTAAGTCACAAATGGCTGTAGAATAATAACTAAATGTGATAACAATTTGAAACCAGATTATTTTTATACATACATTGTCCCTTTATTTCTCAAAATAATTTCCACTAACATTGATACACTTATCCCATCGGTCCTCCCAAACCGGCTGCATAGAACTGCTTGCTCTGTTTTCTAAACCACGTTTTCACTTCACATTCAACTTCGGCTCATTCGCGAAATGTCTCCAGCCAAGGTGGGTTTTCAGTGGACCAAAAAGGTGGAAATCGCGAGGGGCTAAGTCGGGGCTATAAGGTGGATGTTCCAGAACTCGCCTGTCACCTCTAATCATCGCCTCCACCCACTGCAAGGATGCTTCTGTTGCAATCTCAACAGGACGACCAGATCGGATTTCATCAACAATTTTAGAGCGTCCTTGAGAAAATTTTTCTACCCAGCTATGCCCCGCTTTACGGGACAAACATTTGTCAGTATAAACAGGAAGCATTTCCTTATGAATGTCCGTAGCAGGCAGTCCCTTAGCCCACAAAATAACGCACAACAGCACGTTGCGCTTAGGTTTTACACTCCGCAAGTACAGTCGCCATTTTGTTTATGCGCTGCGCATGCGCATGAGACACCTGGCGCCACATGACGAACGGGAATATAAAGTTCGATATTGCTGTCACCTTATGACACCTGTAGAAAATACCAACAACATTTACCTGCCATCACACAGTACCGTGTGACTTACTTATTGACTCACCCTCGTATAACGTCTGAAAACTCGTTTTCTACCTCCCGATGAGTTACGCAGAATGTTTTTCGTCTGATGGAATGTTGCCTTTGTTTGGATTATTCTGCATGTTATCTCTGTGTTACTTTGTCCATCTGTTGCTATAATTGATCTTAGATCATTGAATCTCCATTCTATTATAGATTCGGTGTTAGCCCTTTTGCTGTCACTGTATTATCTGGGCGCTAGGAACTATTTCACACGTCTCTCAATGACGCTAGTGCAGATCTTCTTCATCTTACTCTCTCCCCCCCCCCCCCCCCCCCCGTTTTCCCCCATTGGGTTAGACCCTGAATTAACTCACTCAAAGTTCTCCTATCCTCAGCTACCCCACGCAGCTCCGCCCATGTCCGGGCCATATACACCATTTTTGGTTTTACTCCTCTTCTTCGTTTGTTGTTAGGTCTTAATGTATTTCTGTTTCCCTGTGAATTCCAGACAAAGGTTTATTCTAGTTATACAATTCTCAGGTTTTCTCAATGTGCGGCCAGTCCAGAGCCAGCGCCATTTCTTCACCTCTTGGTTCACTGGCATTTGTCTATATCTCTCCATGAACTCCATATTGGTGATATTGTCGTACCATTTAATTCCTTCTATTCTGAGCAGGTACCATGTAACTGCTCTGTGGCGAAGGGGTTACAAATGCGATTCGTAGTCCCGCATACCGCGATCGAAGCACAGCTACAGGCGACTTGAAAGCAGAAGTCCTTGAATTGATTTCCATACAATGGTATGAGTGCCGGTCGTTCATAAAGCAATGGCAAACTACTGAATGAAAACTTGCCCAGGATTCACAAACAACCCCAAAAAAAATATTGGGATTGATTGCTACGTCATGTAAAGGATATGCTACTAACTTTAACAAAGTAATGAATGTTTGTAGTTTATTTGTAACTGTTATAGACTCACTGTTACCACGTACCTTTAACCTGCGTGGTCTATGACAGATTAAAGCTTATTTCATTCACACAATCCATCCATCCATCATGTGCCATGCCGGTAAGCGTGGGCGGTCATGTTCTGCCATCTCACTCGATCACCAGAGTCGTTGATCAGCTCCGTGTTTCTGTCTCGACCATGCCACAATAAGCGCACGCAAAGACAGGCAGACACTTTCGGTCCAATTCGGACACTTTAATCACTGTTAGTGAGCGTTGCAACAATCCAACATGGATTGTCTGCTACATGACCGTCATTCCGACATAAGACACAAAGGTCGGCTTGAATGACATTTCAATACATAGGAAATATATACAGCAATGTATTTACATACGAACGCTTACTCTTTTGCACAGACTTGCCATCACATTCAATTAGCATACACCGGCTCTCTCAGTTCTACTTGCTGGCGTGCCCACAATTATACAATTCGTATTCTCAACCACTATCACACGTCTGTCTCTGTCGATAGTCTAACCCCGTCTGTCTAAGTTCGGGCCCGCTGTCCCGCATCACGGGTTCTCATGCCTCCGTGATTCTCGTCTCACTTGGCCTGGACCGTTGATCTCGGGTCTGTGTCAACTTACAGGCTCACCTGTCCTTAACCCTTGTTGTTTGTCAACAACCCTGGTCTGCTTCAGCACCTGTCTCAACCTGCGGTCCCTGTAGCCTACTGTCTTCCCTGTATGCTGTCCTGTTTATACTGTCCATTCTGTTGGGTCTCTGGAAGTAATCATTTCAGTCGTTCTCAGTATTTCTGATCTACAAAGTAGTATTGACCTGACACTCATCATCATCAAGTGCCCTGCCGGCGGGCGTAGGCGTTCATGGCTCTCAACAGATCTCGGTCTTTGGTGTTTTGGATCAACTCTGCTGATGATATTCCTCCATGCCACCGTCTCAATCCATCCAGCATCATTTCTCTTGGTCTGCATCTACCTCTCTTCCCCTCGATCTTTCCAGTTGTCACGATGTTCTCTAATGCCTCTCTTCTCATCACATGTGTCAAAGTCTTGCTTAGGGCAAGAATTATGGCTCTTATCTTGACAAGTGTGATACTAAATATGTTTATCAAATAACACGAGGCTAACAGCCGATAATATAATTCGCGCTATTTATTCGCGCACTGCACACATCAGAAACAATACAAGCTTCGCGCAATCACAATTCACAATATCCAATAGATTATAAATGCAAGCAATCAATACATCAATATAATAATACATCAATGCACTCCACTTACAAGTCACACAGACAGGCGTTCCATCTCCAACGGTCATACAGGCTAACTATCAAGACATGCATAAAACTCTCAAGCCGCTTTCACACGTCAGTCCGTTACGGCCACCAAGCCTAGTCTGCCTGGACTTTCAGCACACATCACAGTTGTGCTCGAGTCAGCCCGCGTGACCCCTCAATGTTCACGCTGTGTTCCAGCTGACCGCCGACTGCTTAGTATCGCTCAGCGTTGATTGCCTGGCGTTGTTGAGGACGCCGCGTTATAGCTGTGGTGCTTATAATAGATCAGTGTTGCATTGTCGGGCGTTGGTGCAGACAACACGTTATAACTCTGGGTGAGACTCTGACATTCTCCCCCCCCCCCCTCATTCTCATGAAAGGTTTTCCTTTCATGTACTCTATATAGCTGTTCTTTATCTTGTCAGAATCGAACTTTGCACTTCATCTGACGTAACTCTTTAGTTTGTCTTAATATGTACAGTTGATTAGTAAACAATATGCATACAAATCCCATGCCTACCCATCAAGCATACTGTTCAAGTACAATCAATTCCATGGTTTTTACCTCGCTGAGACACAGCCAGTCCGGTAGGTTACGGCTAACTTGCCCCTACCTCTCCACCAAAAAGAAAAATTACAAACAATCAGGTGAGTCTGTGAGTATCTACCTATAAGATAACTCCGACATTGGACATCTACCCTTATCTAATAGAATATCCAATGAAGGTCTTCAGTTTTGGTAAGTTTTCCCATATACACATGACGTCACATTGACGTGATACCTATTAGGCAAACATGGTAGTTTCAATACATATTTACACATCACCAACAATATTTAGTTATGTCCCTTGGTTATGGAACAAAAGTTAGGGACAGTAATTTTATCATGCTTTCAACAAAATAAATTACAAGTAACATTTTCTTTCTTAGTGTCATAATTTGATCCTCCTTGACAAAAGTGCACAAAAGGTCACTCTTGTGAAAAAGTAAATCAAACTACGATGCTGAGATTACATCTAACAAACCTCGACATATACAATTTCGTATATGGAAATGTTTCCTACCCAAATTTTCCTATAATTGTCATAAATTCATAAACATTTTATTATGGTATGCTAACTTTCAAATTAATATGGACATCTAACGGAAGTGTAGAGCTGTGTTGTTGCACACTCAAAGTCTCTCGTTTTAGATGTACTTTAAATATACGGAGCACCCAGATCTTGTCATCAGCTGTTGGATAGCTTCTTCTGTCTTATCCTCGGATTAGGTTGTCAAGGTCATCATTCGTACTTGTTAAAACGTCGTGGACCATCTTTGTAGCTGTACTCAGGATTACTTGACGCTGTTCAAGCTCAGTAAGTCTTTGGGTCCTGTAGTACTGTCCTGTGACACTTGTGGTGTCTATTTATTATAATACTACATATTTACAATAGTAATGGCATTCTTTCACATTTCTCACAATTATACGACCCATTCATTCACATAATAATAATAATATGTACACAATATATTTACAATGAGAGATTAAATCTTCCCTATCACACTGTTCTTCACAGCGTAACTGACATAGTCACAATTGGCTGTGGTGTTGAGCACTATTTACGTTGCAGTTTATACACCATCTGCAATGTGCTCGGGTGTTACCTGGCTATTGGGTGAGTCGTATGGACATCTCGATAGAAGATCGGCCAGAGAGTTATGTGAGCCTCGTATATGTCTGATTTCGAAGCTATAGTCCTGTAGAAGAAGGAACCATCTGGCCACTCTGTGGTTACTTGGGGTACCACTGGTGATGAATGTCAAAGGGCTATTGTCTGTTTCAATAATGAAGTGTTTACCTAAAAGAAATCTCGAAAGTTTACGTACCGAGAACACAAGAGCGAGGGCTTCAAGTTCCGGCGTGCTGTAATTTCGTTCACTGGTGTTAAATTTCCGGGAGACGTAGTATACAGGGTACAATATTTGGTCGTGCTCTTGAAGCAGTACCCCTCCAATGGCTACGGAGCTCGCATCGCATCTTAGCCTGAAAATAGTGCTAAGATCAGGTAATTTTAGAATAGGTTCACTGGAAAAAAAAAGATAGTAATTTCGCAAATGCAGGCCTTAAACATTCGCTATTTACAATAACATTTGGATGTTTGTTTGTTAGTAAATCAGTGAAACATTTGGTCAATTCAGCAAAATGGGGAATAAATTGTCTATAGTAATTTAAAAGACCTAACACACTTCGCAACTCTTTTTTGGTTGTCGGAAGCGACAATTTCAAAATTCTAGACATGATGTTATCGTCAGTTGATATGAAGCCATTTGAGATCTTATAGCCCAAAAATGTAATTTCTTGAAAGGCTATATCAACTTTGGATGGTTTTATTGTCAGTCCATGTTGTCTAATCCTGTCGAATGTCTGCTGTAATGCTGTTATGTGGTCTGTCATGTTCATTGTATGTATGCAAATGTCGTCCATGTACCAAATGATGTTGGAAATGCCTGTTAAAAGTCGTCTTGTCATTCTGACAAAGGTTGCTGGAGCATTAACTAGCCCGAATGGCAACTTGCACCATTCGTATAGTCCCCAGGGTGTGGCAAATGCTGTCAGATATATACTGTCAGCATGTACCGGTATTTGCCAGTAACCTTTTGTCATGTCCAGTTTAGTAAAGTAACGTGAGTCAGTCAGTTCAGTTAGTATGTCTTCACAGTTGCTCATTGGTTCTAAATCCAACTGTGTAATGCTGTTGAGTTTCCTATAGTCAACACAGAGTCTTATTGTGTTGTCCTTTTTCTTCACAATGACAATGGGTGAACAAAAATGTGATTGTGAACGTCGGATGATATGGTTTGCTTCTAAGTCAATAATTTCTTGGTGTAATTTGTCTTTGTAGTGTATAGGAATGGAATATGGTCTGCATTTTATTGGGATGTAAGACGTCAAAATAATATGGTGATGCACTAAGCCTGTCTGTCCTGGGTTGTTAGAAAAAATTGTACTGTAGTCTTGTAATACTTGTCTGCAACTGTCAGTCTGTGTCTGCGTCAGTTTGGGATTTACATTTATGTCCTGTAGGTTGGTTGTCGTGTCCAGTACTGGTGGTGGTATCTCGTCAGTATCGTTGTCGTCTGTCTGGTCCACAATTGTTGTGCTTGCTGTAGTCTCTACTTGTTCATCGTCCCTGTGGTAATATGGTTTAAGCATGTTAATATGAAAAATCTTGTGTTTGTCCCTAACTGCAATTTCGTAATCTACTGTCGAAATATGCCGTAACACTTTAAACGGTCCTTGCCAAGAGTCTGTGAGAAGATGTCTGTCACTTGGCAATAAGAGAAGAACGTCCTGTCCTGGCGTCAGAGTAATGGTTCTATTTCCTCTGTTAGCGTATTGTCGGTAGATAGCACCAGATTTTTGTAGTGCTTCTTTTGCTAACACACATGATTTCATGATTCTATCGCGCAATGATATTACATGTTCATATGATGAAATGGGTGTAAATATGGTTTTACTTTCAGTCAGCATAGACTGGTACAATGATAATGGGCCGCGTGGTTTGGCACCATACACTATTTCAAATGGTGAGAATCCAGTGCTGGAATGTGGCACTTCCCTATATGCAAATAAGATAGCAGGTAGATATGTGTCCCAGTCTTCGGGATGTTCTTGGGTTACTTTTGAGAGCATATGTTTAAGATCGCCGTTGATCTTTTCTATGATACCTGTGGAGTGTGGGTGGTACGGGCTGTTAAAGCATTGCTTCACTCCCAACATCTTAGTAAATGCTTGTGTAGCTGCGGCAATAAACTGGCTAACCCGATCTGAAAGGATGGTATCAAGGAATCTTACCCTTGCAAAAATATGGAAGAATACTTCCATGATGTCTTTGGAAGTTATATTCTTCATCGGAATGGCTTCTGGCCACCGACTACATAAATAAATTATTGTAACAATATATTTGTTTCCTCTTGATGTTATGTGGTTAAGAGGACCAACTATATCGACCGAGATCTTTTCAAACGGTCTACTTGCCAAATCAGTGATTTGCAGTTCTGCTTGCGGGTGTTTCCCCTCTTTAACAAGCTTTTGGCAGATGTTACACGATCTGCAATACAATTTGGTATCACTGCAAAATTTAGGCCAATAGAATTGAGTAAGTAACCTTGCTCGTGTTTTAGCATACGCCATATGCCCTGCAAAGGGTATGTCATGTGCTAGCTGTAATGCTTGGTTGCGGTTTTCTGAAGGTAGCACCGTTTGTTCTGTAGTGCTAGAACCTTTGGTATAGTACCGTGTCAGAATTCCGTTTTTCAGAGCAAAATACCATTTAGCGTTCTTTGCTACTCGTGGCTTTTGCTCTATTAATTTAAAATACTTTTGCAACGATCGATCAGCTTTTTGAGCTGTTATAAATTTCTCCCTGGTTGTTTCCGGAGATGTTACAACTGGGCTTATTAGCTGTAAAGCCTCTGTCTGACCGATTCGATCTTGCATTTGAGCAGTAGATCTGGTTACTGCATTTGTAAAATCAAGGTTATCATGTACATTACAACTTGGTGTTACATTTACACAACTACATTCCTGTGATGACATTGCCGAATTGGCATACATACATTCATTTACAGGTGGTAGTACATCATGAATGGTGATTTGTGATGGTGGTGGAATGGTATTATCAATGTTACAAGTGACGGTGGATATAATACCGTCATGTGGCATATCATTCACCTCTGAAAGGTTACCAATGATGACATCGCAACAAGGATTGGTCAATGCTGCGCATTTGACCTTTCCGGTGAGGAATGGTGTACTTATGTATGCCCATGCAAGCGGGTATCTCTCGATGTTACCCGAGAAAGTTCTGCATGTATTATATTTACCACTATATTGTGATGGTAAGATACAGTCTCTCTTAATGCCAATGAGGGTACTGCCGCTATCCCGTAAAACGGCGGCAGCTCTGCCGTTAATATACCCATGGTGGATATTTAATTTACCTTGGGAGTTAACTACTAAATTGGCTTCCTCATTTGTAACAGGAATGGAATGGCCACATGTCAAAATGCCATCCTCGTGAAATTGATCACAGATAGTACATTTGTCGCGCTGAAACACATCAATAGAATGTGCTGCGTTTACAGTTTGATCTTCTACAATTTCATCTTCTGATGAAGAACTATCAATCATGGCTGCATTCGCCTGTCTGGACATAGCTTTGGCTTTACAATCTTTCCGCCAGTGGCCGAACGCCTTACAAAGGAAGCATTTGGTGTTCCGTATGTATATCTTTCTTTCTTTGTCTCGCTTCGCTATGTAGTTTTGTACGTACGACATGTAACCAGGACTTTTGTCACAATATCAGTTTCGTGGTGTGACAACTGACAATATTTGCATTTGTTAAGCTGTTCAGCAGATTGTCTATAGGGCTTTTGTTTGTTGTAGGGCAATGACTTAGCTCTATCATATGTAGCGGCTGCTACAAAGTCTGTGCTAGTCAGACCGGTAATGAAACATTGCTTATTGGCTGAAAAATAACCTGAGCCACGACTTTCAATCTGTTGTACACTTTCACACTGACATTCTAATAGAAATTTCGAAAATGGAGGTGGGAGAGATGTGATAATTTTATCTCTCAAAATAAGATCTGTCAATTTATCAAAATTACCATTCACTTTGGCTGCTGACAGCCACTTAGAAAAAACATTCTGTATTTCTGAGATGTAATCAGAGAACGTTTGTGTTGGTTTAGGAGACAATTTACCAAACTGTTCTCTGTAGCCTGCTTCATCTAGCAGAAAATGAGACATAATTTTTGTCTTAATATAATGATAATCTTTCTTCAGGTCATTTGGAATCGACTCTATCACTTTCAGAGGTTCCCCAGAAAGACTTCTCATGTATATTATACTCCATTCTGACTTTGGGATCTGGTAATGATCCATAATACATTCAAAATTTTGTGTGAAAGCTGCTATGAAATCACCTGTGGTGTAACTTTTAATCAGCCCTTGGTATTTCTTATATGGCTGGTCTTTGTCAGCTTTTCTATCTTCCTTTTCTTTGGAAGTTTCTGCTTTCAGCTGTTCAATTTTTAGCTGTACTTCAAGCTCTTCTTTCCGGGCTAAAATTTCAGCTTTTCTTATTTCTGCATCTGTTTCTGCTTGTTTAAGTTTTAAAGAAACTTCTGCCTGTTTCAAAGCAGTATCTGATTCTGTCTTCTTAAAAGATCTTTCGGCTGCTCTCTCATCACGTTCATTAACCTTATATTCTGCAAACTGTTTCTCACTCCAGGCCCTTAACTCTTCGCCAGAAAGGTTCATCTTTAAACCCATTTCGATGTACTCGTTTAAACTAGACATGATGAATAATATGTATGATGAAATAGATAGACACAAAATTAATAATGTTGTTAGTAATTTAAGTTCAAAAGTTTACAGGACTTAATCTTACAGCTTATGTTTAGGCCTGCTGAACGAAAATATAAGGAAAAGAAAAACAATTTTATACTCAAGTACTCCTGAGGCAATGTGCCGGACAATGCCTGCTCAGACTGCCCGAAACCACACTGGTTTTTAATTCAGGTCGACCAAAAAATGTCGGAGTTTACAAGGGACATGTGTAGATGACACCAAACAACCTGTTATTCTTGGAGCAAGAGAAATTAGAACATGTGCAAGTGTGTGGTGTATGTAATGTCACTTAAGTTTTTGTAGGTTTGTATGTCGTCCAGTATTGTTGTTAGTCGTATCACCACACTCAACAACTCTCTTTTCACACTTTCCAAACGTTCCGCTACCACTACTTCTACTCAATGACATTCAAGGACATGGCCGCCATTTTGTTTTTATCACTTCAATAACTCGGTTGAAATTTACTAAGTCCAAAAACGCACTTATAGTTTCGATAAATTAACTCGAAAGATGGTATTTATCTATTAAATTATAACCTACACGCTCGCATTTGTTCAAAACTCGCACTTTATACCAATAATTGATTCACACACAAAAAAAACTCGACAATAGTCGCCATGTTTACAATTATTTAACACTCTATTTTTCGTATTTCACGGTTCAAATCTAATGAGGACGTAGACCTCACGTTCGCACTTGTCAAAGTCTTGCTTAGGGCAAGAATTATGGCTCGTATCTTGACAAGTGTGATACTAAATATGTTTATCAAATAACACGAGGCTAACAGCCGATAATATAATTCGCGCTATTTATTCGCGCACTGCACACATCAGAAACAATACAAGCTTCGCGCAATCACAATTCACAATATCCAATAGATTATAAATGCAAGCAATCAATACATCAATATAATAATACATCAATGCACTCCACTTACAAGTCACACAGACAGGCGTTCCATCTCCAACGGTCATACAGGCTAACTATCAAGACATGCATAAAACTCTCAAGCCGCTTTCACACGTCAGTCCGTTACGGCCACCAAGCCTAGTCTGCCTGGACTTTCAGCACACATCACAGTTGTGCTCGAGTCAGCCCGCGTGACCCCTCAATGTTCACGCTGTGTTCCTGCTGACCGCCGACTGCTTAGTATCGCTCAGCGTTGATTGCCTGGCGTTGTTGAGGACGCCGCGTTATAGCTGTGGTGCTTATAATAGATCAGCGTTGCATTGTCGGGCGCTGTTGCAGACAACGCGTTATAACTCTAGGTGAGACTCTGATCAACTCTGCTGATGATATTCCTCCATAACACCGTCTCAATCCATCCAGCATCATTTCTCTTGGTCTGCATCTACCTCTCTTCCCCTCGATCTTTCCAGTTGTCACGATGTTCTCTAATGCCCCTCTTCTCATCACATGACCAAAGAAAGCTGTTTGTCTCTTTCTTATTGTTGTATATAGTGTTCTAGTTTCATTGGCCTCTTTCAGGCAGTCGTTGTTAGTTACTCTGGCAGTCCAAGGAATTCGCAACATTCGTCTTAAAAACCACATCTCTGTTGCTTCTAAGTTCTTCCTAATTGACACTAGAATTGAATAATATAAGAATGATTGTTGTTGTTTGCATATCCTTTACATGGCATTGCTGTCAGCAACAGCATCTTTCAGCTCATTGTTGATTTCTTGGCAAGTAGTTTCTGCCTGCGGTTTGTATTCTTATTCTGATATCTTTATCTGTTATCTCATCCTTGTTTACATTGCTACGTAAATAACTTCAGCAAACATGAAAGAAAACTGGCTTCGATAATAAAGCATGTGGAGCAGAGTTTATAGATTTTAGAAAACCTGTTGATGACAGATCACGCTATTTTAACTAACCAACTAAAAGCAATGAGAGTTATTTTAGTCCAGTGAGATTAATTAAATCCTTTGTGTTAAATAGAAAAAGGCAGTATCAGCCAATAAATCTCTAGCACAAACCACAGCATTAAACATTTGAGTACTGCAAGCTCGATACTTAGCCCTCTATTATTTGCCATTTAACCAAACGATCTTCCCTTATGGATTTCCCCATTTTGTGATCTATTTATAGATGATTGTACAGTCTATACAAACTTATAATGTACTTGGAGTTATATTCGGAACAAGATTATTTAAACAATGGAATTAGGTGGCGCTGTGCAGTCTATATGCAAATAAACAATCTAATTGATCGAATATCTTGGGTCGTTAATTACCAACAATTGTGACACAATGAAAAGCATTAGAAAACGAATATCTAATGCTCTTCAGAAACTAAAAGAATTGAATAAATTGTGGAGTGGGACAGATATACCTACGAAAGTTAGATTTTTAAGAGCTTGCATCTTTCCCATTTAAGCATACGTCTGAGTGAGTGCGTGGCGCGACACTGTGAGCTGAGAGTTTCACGTGGAATGCTTTTACATCTGTCGGTGGTTGTTTGTAGTGTGAACTGCATGTTCGGAACGATGGCGGCGGGCTGTTGCTGGATTGACTGGTTTGCCTTTTCAGCTCACGGGTGCATTTTTCAGGAGACTCCTGGGAGTCACCGCTGGAGCTACGGAGTTCGTGCTTTGTGCGGCACTTTCGGTGGGTCGTCCTGCGGAAAGAGACCAAGCCATATGGGATAAAACCCAGGTCAATGAAGTCTTTCTGGTGACTGCCGTTTCCATCGACGATGAACTGTATTTTTCATGGAGGACTTTTGTGTTGGCATTCTGGCGGCGGCATTATGCACAGTGTACCTGTGCAGGCTGTTGGCTTGCCGATACTCCTGTCTGTTCCATTGTTCACTTTTGGCAGTGAGGCGCATTTTGTGTGATATTCACTGGCACAGGAACGGAGCAATATGGGGACGACCCGTTGCCGTGAAGTTGGAACCACGACTAACTAACTAACTAATGTTATCAAAGTTTGGAGACAGCGTCATGGCGGGGTATATGCACGGGAAGAGAAGTAGAGGAAGGCCAATAAGAAGATGGGTGCAGGATGTGGCAGATAATCTCCAGATGGGTGTGTCAGACGCGGGACATCTTGTTTATGACCGAGAAGTTTTCCGGACGGTGGTTATGGTTGCGAAGTTCTGCAAGGGACACGCTACTGAATGAATGAATGAATGAATGAATGAATGAATGAGTTTGCCATTGCTTACAGAACGAGAAGTCAACGTTTAAAGTCCAGCTTAATGCCGGTGTAGTGAATGAACTCCCTAGAAATTCTCAGCCGTATGCGGGGATTTGCAGAGTATGAACAGACAACTTCAACAGTATCCATCAACTTAATGCTTTTACAGTAGTATTTATCCCACATCGCATATTTTCCTTAAGAACGCCTATATGAAAATGACTTGGCCATCTAGAGAGCACCCAATTAACTTATGATGACATGCTTAGCATCGAAGAGTTAAAAGAAAAGAAACATCTGCCCCAGAAACGGCAAGAGTTAATTGACGTCAGCGGGAGGTGACTTAACGTAATAAAACACATTTCCCGGAACTTTAGCTGTCAGGAATAATCTAACTGTTGTTATCTCCCCTGTCCTGTGTTGTGTGGTATGACGTGTTCTGTGTCGTCAGTGCGAGCGCACACATTCACACGCCTTCTCTTCCTGGTTGCGCGGTGTCTCTCACAGCTGTCTAGTTTCGCACACTGTCAGTAACAGTGGTAGACGGGTGAAGTTAGTTAAGCTACAACAGTTTGTGCCCGAAGGCGGTAAAGTGACAAGTATATAGCAGAAGGCGGTAAAGTGACAAGTGTATAGCAGAAGGAGTTAAAGTGACAAGTCTATAGCAGAAGGCCTTAAAGTGACAAGTCTATGGGTGAAGGCGTTAAAGTGACAAGTGTATAGCAGAAGGAGTTAAAGTGACAAGTCTATAGCAGAAGGAGTTAAAGTGACAAGTATATAGCAGAAGGCGTTAAAGTGACAAGTCTATAGGAGAAGGCGTTAAAGTGACAAGTCTTTGGGTGAAGGCGTTAAAGTAGGAAGTTTATTAGCAGAAGGAGTTAAAGTGACAAGTCTATAGCAGAAGGCGTTAAAGTGACAAGTCTATAGCAGAAGGCGTTAAAGTGACAAGTATATAACAGTAGGCGTTAAAGTGACAAGTGTAAAGCAGAAGGCATTAAAGTGACAAGTATATAGCAGAAGGAGTTAAAGTGACAGTGTATAGCAGAAGGAGTTAAAGTGACAAGTCTATAGCAGAAGGCCTTAAAGTGACAAGTCTGTAGGAGAAGGCGTTAAAGTGACAAGTCTATAGGAGAAGGCGTTAAAGTGACAAGTCTTTGGGTGAAGGCGTTAAAGTATGAAGTTTATTAGCAGAAGGAGTTAAAATGACAAGTCTATAGGTGAAGGCGTTAAAGTAGCAAGTTTATTAGCAGATGGAGTTAAAGTGACAAGTCTACAGGAGAAGGCGTTAAAGTGACAAATGTATAGCAGAAGGCGTTAAAGTGGCAAGTCTGTAGCAGAAGGTGTTAAAGTGACAAGTCTCTAACAGAAGGCGTTAAAGTGACAAGTGTAGCTCAGAAGGAGTTAAAGTGACAAGTCTATAACAGAAGGCGTTAAAGTGACAAGTCTATAGCAGAAGGCGTTAAAGTGACAAGTCTATAGCAGAAGGCGTTAAAGTGACAAGTCTATAACAGACGGAGTTAAAGTGACAAGTCTATAGCAGAAGACGTTAAAGTGACAAGTGTATAGCAGAAGGAGTTAAAGTGACACGTCTATAGGAGAAGGCGTTAAAGTGACAAGTCTATAGGAGAAGGAGTTAAAGTGACAAGTGTATAGCAGAAGGAGTTAAAGTGACAAGTCTATAGGAGAAGGCGTTAAAGGGACAAGTTTATAGGAGAGGGGGTTAAAATGACAAGTCTATAGCAGAATGGATTAAAGTAGCAACAGTCTTTGACAAGAGGAGATAAAAGGACAACACTTTATGACAACTGAAGTTACCGTGACAACAGTCTACTACAACAGAAGTTAAAGTGACAACAGTCTATGACAACATAATTTAAAGTGACAACAATCTATGACAACAGAAGTTAAAATGACAATCCATGATAGGAGTAGTTAAAGTGATAACAGTCGATGACATAAGGAGTTTAAGGGACAGCAGTCTATGAAAGAAGGAGTGAACTTGACACCAATGTATGACAGATGGACTTAAAGTGATAACAACCTATGACACACGGAGTTAAATTGACAACAGTCTATGACAAGGGGGTTGGAAGTTTCTATGACATGAGGGGTTAAATTAAGAACCGCCTGTGCCATAAGCAACTAAAGTTAGAACAGTCCATGATAGAAGGAGCTTAAGAAACAAGTCAATGACAGAAGGAATCAAAGTGATAAAAGCCTGTTACATGAGTTGAAGTGAGAACCGTGTGTGACAGGGGTGTTAAAATGACATTAGTCTGTGGTAAAAGGAGCTAATGTGCTAAAACCCTATTACAGGTGTTAAAATGAAAAAAAGTGTGCGACAGAAGGAGTTAAACTTACAATTGTGATAGGAGTTAAAGTGACAACAGTCTGTGGCAGAAGGTGTTAAAGTGGCAACAGTCTACGACAGAAGAAGTCCAAGTGACAGCAATTTATGGCATGTGCTTTCTAAAGAAAATGCAAAGAATACCATGGGTGGACAGAAAAACAATGAGGGAATCCTTCAAGAAATAAATAACAATTTTAAGATTAAAGAAACTAAGAGTAGACAGTCAAGATATGTGGCACGACATAAGGAAAAATAAACATGAAAACATAATAACAACTGGCAAGACTGATGACAAAAGAGCACGGGGAAGTCAGACAGACAAATGCCTGGGTGACTTGGATAAAAATGCCGACCTGACTCAAGACTCTGGTGATCGCGTGAGATAGCGATCCATGACCGCCTAGGCTTATCATCACGGCACATGAAAGAAAGTCGGAGCCCGAGTCAAACGGCTTAGGACCGGGGGGGGGGGGTGTCTTGTGCCTGATGAATTAGAACCAGCTAGGCCAGTGTTTCCCAACGTGGGGCCCATGCCCCACAGGGGGGCAATTTGACTGTTAAGGGGGGCAATTCGAAAATGGAAGAAATCGGCTGAATATAACAAAACGGGGAGACTTGAGACTGAAGTTAACTAAATTGGAACCTGACATAAGATCTTTTTGCAGCAAGCATCAAGCGCAAGGATCTCACTAAATTTAAATAATAAATAATTACTAATAATTAAAATAATATAGAAAAATCTTTCATTAAAATTATTTTGTACTTGAATTTCAGTTTTCCATTATGTGTTTTGAAAATTTACTTACTGTGTTTGCTCAATAATTACCTAGTGATTTCTTCCTAAAACCTATCATTCAAGTTTCTTTAGTGAACATTTCAATTTTTGAATATTAAAAATAATGTATATGTTGAGGGGGGCCATGGGGCGGGGGAGGGGGGGGGGGCAATATGAATTTTAGAAAGGCTTAAGTGGGGCATGGTACAAAAAAGGTTGGGAAACACTGAGCTAGGCCATGTGTGCTGTGCTGAATCTTGACCGAGTTGCATCCTAATATGCCTCTCTCAGATGTGAAGTTGAGGTACCAGTATGCTCACTCCACTGATTTTTGAACTGAGGGAGGGGGAGGAGAGGTCTGCAACACAGTTCATGTGGAGATGGCACATCGTTACCGTGGTGGGAAGAGTGAACCTACAACAGACCTACTCCGACAACAGATGCAAGCTCTTCTCTGAGCTCAGAAAATGTGAACGGCAATCAATTGGACTTGAGAGTTACTCGTCTTTCAGTCATTTAACCAACCAGTGAACCAAGCAACTATGAATCAGTCAGCTAGCCAGTCAGCCAGCCAATCAGCCACCCAACCAACCACCAAACCAGCCGCCAAACCAGCCAACAAACCAGCCACCAAACCAGACACCAAACCAGCTAAGCAACCAATCAACCAATCAGACAGCCAGCAAACCAACCAACCAGCCAGCCATTCCACTTACCAGCCAATCAACCGACCAACTAACTAACCAAACATCCAACAAACCAACCAAGCATCTAACAAACCAACCAGCCAGCCAACCACCTAGCCAACCAACCAACCACCCACCCAACCAGCCAGCCAACCCACCAGCCAACCACCTAGCCAACCAACCAACCACCCAACCAACCACCCAACCAATCACCCAACCAACCAGCCAGCCAACCAACCAGCCAACCCACCAGCCAACCACCTAGCCAACCAACCAACCACTCAGCCAACCACCCAACCAACCACCCAACCAACCAGCCAGCCAACCAGCCAGCCAACAAGCCAGCCAACCAACCAGCCAACCACCTAGCCAACCAACCAGCCAACCAGCCAACCAACCAGCTAACCAACCAGCCACCCATTCAGCTAACCAATCAACCAATCAGACAGGGAGCAAACGAACCAATCAGCGAGCCAAAAAAAAAAGGCGCTTAAAAGGCGACAGGGTCGACTTCATTGCACCGGGTTTTATCCCATATGGCTCGGTCTCTTTCCGCAGCACCGAAAGCGTTGCACAAAGCACGAACTCCGTAGCTTTTTGCGACGACCCACGGGAGTCTCCGAAACATTTAACTCGTAAGCCGAAGGGTGCGGCCCAGAATCGAACCCACAACCTTCGGAGCACGAGTCAAACGGCTTGACCACTTCGCCACAGAGACTCCCAGCGAGCCAATCCACTTACCAGCCAATCAACCGACCAACCAACTAACCAAACATCCAACAAACCAACCAATCATCCAATAAACCAACCAGCCAGCCAACCAGCCAGCCAACCACCCAGCCAACCACCTAGCCAACCAACAAGCCACCCAACCAACCACCTAACCAACCAACTAATCAGACAGCCAACAAACCAACCAACCAGCCAGCCAATCCACTTACCAACCAATCAACCGACCAACTAACTAACCAAACATCCAACAAACCAACCAACCAGCTAGCCAACAAACCACCTAACCAAACCAAATCAAGAAACCATGTAAGGCAAACGAACTAACCAACTGACGAACAAACCAACGACACACTGGGTGGCTGTTATTTAGAAGAACACGCAAGAATCCAAAAACGAAACATATCAACATAACTCATTCGGAAAATGGACTGACTGCTATTTGACAAACGAGTACAGAAATACGTCAGAATCATGTACAAATTACACGAGACAAGTCTACAAAAATAAAAACTAACACCAATCATACAAGCACATAAGACTCAACGTGACAGTTTGAATACAAAAATCATCAGGATAGATGAACCTTTAAGGATTCATTTATCTCAGAAAATCTATACCAGGTCTCACCTAATTTTCGACCAGTGCCAGGAACGTTTCTAAATTTCTGTCCACACGAGTCCCCTGCACGCGGCGCTGTCCTGGAAGTAAAAACTAGGTCAGCCAATGGATAGACATGCTGACGAAGATATTGATCCAACCTTCCGTGTCCCTGCGCCCCAGTGCTAAGCAATGTTTCCGCGCCACGCAAGAATGTTTACATTGAACGGGTGAGAAAAATCTCGCACAGAGGTATGAATTATGAACAGAGGAAGACTGGTAGGATGAGAAGTAAGTACATCAATGTGTCCATGATTGCAATGTTTTGTCTGTAAAGAGACGCCCACGAAGGAAGCCTCCTATGAATTTATAATGTTGGTTACAACAAGAGGAGTGAGGAGCGGATCGATGCGGACTCCCGGCTCGATTGTCTGGACACACCCGTCCAAGTCCCCGGTGAGGTAAAAGATTTTGTATCCATTAAAGGGTTCGTAGAAAGGCGACGAGGAAGGGTACTGACCACCGCATTTTATTATATCGTTATAAACAGACTACATACCCCCACCCCCTTTGTGGAGTTCAAGCAACATGAAAGGTAAATACAAAACTTGGAACGGCAATATTTTCAAAACCCCCGCAGTCATTAAAAATGCATACTGTAGTATTAGTAGGTTTCTTTCAGTCCTGTATGACTATAGAGCTGTGCCGCTGGGGAGGTAGCTGACAGTAACGCTGGTGATTGTGCAGTCCAATGCGAGAATGACAATCTCTGTCATAGTTTCCGCATCTGTAAGACGAGCAAGTGACTGCATTTTATGCCTGTGCCTCCTATCCTCAGTTTGTTGGATCAGATTGCGCTCAAAGAGCACCAGTCCGTTTCGTACTTCTCTTCTCCAGGAACATCTGTCTGCTGCAACTCTTTCCCACGTGTCTGGATCTATGCCAAGGGTTTTCATGTCTGTAATCAATTCAGCTTTAGAACGAAGTACCACAATGTAATATTCAAGTAAATGGGAATATTCTTCAACAAGTGAATCGGTACAATTATCTCGGAACAGTCATAACATCTGATAGGAGATGCCTTGAAGAGATTAGAACAAGAATCGCCATGGCGAAAGTAGCCTTTAGCAAGATGAAAAACATTCTGACCAATAAAAAGATGTCAATTGAAACGAGAAAAAGAGTGTTGAGGGGATACATAGAGCCTGTTCTTTTGTCTGGATGTGAAACTTGGACAATGTGCAGTCAAGCAGACAAACATCTGATGGCTGCAGAAATGTGGTTTCTGAGGAAAATGCAAAGAATGCCATGTACAGAAAGAAAAACCAATGACCAAGTACTACAGGAGACAAATGAAAATCGTAAAGTGATTAGAGATATTAGACGTATACAGTCAAAATTTTTTGGACATGTTATGAGAAGAAATGGATTGGAGAACTTAGTGACAACTGGCAAGATCGAAGGGAACAGACCAAGAGGAAGACCGAGAGGGAAATACCTGGATGGCTTGGCCACATGGCATGGACGATACAGGAACACTGAGTTGATCCACGACGCTGGTGATCGAGTGAAATGGCGAGTCATGACCGCCCACGCTTTCCGGCATGGCACATGATTGATTGATTGAATCAATTCAGCAAGTATATCCGACCGTGAAATCAATGGCCGAGACACGACATTATGAGACAGTTGGTGTTGTTTGGCAATGTAACGAATGTTATGATAGCAGGAACACGCTGTGGGTAAGTGCAGTGTCACGACCATTACATGATGTAGGCATGGGCACACCGAGGATTAGATAGCCAATCTTTGCCTCCTGTAACGATCGTCGAGATCTGACATCGAGCTCTTGTATACTAACAGCGTTGAGGAAAAGACAGTCGGACTTTTTATCAAATTGCTATTTGAATAAACGGCAAGGGAAATTTCGGTGGCTTTTAAAAAGAGGGACTGAGAATGTTTAAATATCCGTAGTGCAGTTATGTGGATTCTTAAACTGACCGGCACCTTACCGCCTTGACAGACGATAATTTGTAAAATGGAGTTATACCTCTCCATAGCACATAGCCTGGGCTGAGTTTAGAGACAATGTGTTGCCATTGCAGCATGACCGCTCTCTCTCTCTCTCTCTCTCTCTCTCTCTCTCTCTCTCTCTCTCTCTCTCTCTCTCATTCTCTCTCTCTCTCCCTCTCTCTCTCTCATTCTCTCTCTCTCATTCTCTCTGTCTGTCTGTCTGTCTGTCTGTCTGTCTGTCTGTCTGTCTGTCTCTCTCTCTCTCTCTCTCTCTCTCTCTCTCGGCCTGGCTAGTTTATTCCGGCGTAACGTTAATGCCAATACGTCTGGATCAAGACAAACTGCAGAAGCTGCCAGATCAGAAAAGCAATACTCTAACTGTCAGTCTGTCGGAGCTTCGGTCCCAGACAGTGTTGCCAGATTGGCTTTTTAAACGCCAAATCTAATAAATATGGCTAAAAAACAGGTTTGGCGTCAAAATATCAGTTTGGCGTTTTGGCTTTTTCCCTTGACTTTTGAAAAAAATTTGTAATGGCATAATAATTAGCTATAAATGCCTCTTTTTTGAATTGGTCAAGTTAAATGTTATCTTGTTCTAACACTCTTTAGCTAAAACAAATGCAAAACAATAAGCTTAGCTTATACTGCTTTTGGTTCATTCTCGAGAACGAACGTAACAACTAACAAGTATTAAATACTTTTTGTATGTTCTATGCGCACTCACGCACTGCGCAGCCACCTTACTGGTCAGTTAAGATTTCAAATTCCTTATGCCATCATGGCAAGTATTTCTTATTATTGAGCCCATTATCATGCCAAAGTGGAAACCATCTTATGATACTAATCGGAAATATAATGATCAATGGGAAAAGACATTTGTGTGGCTCAAGAAATCTACTGATGGTTCTGAACAGGCATATTGCAAATTGTGCGGTGTAATATTGTTCCAAGAATTTCAAATCTCGCAAATCATGAAACAACCGAAAAACACAAGCGGAGCACGCCATCTTCTTCACACAAAAACACTTTCAGTGATGAAAATAAGTAAGAAAATTGATGATAAAGTCAATTAGCAGAGTTACAAATTGCTGTTAGCATGGCCTGCCATAGTGCCATACGCACCATCGATCACTTAGGTGAAATAATGGTTGCAAGTGGATGTGGCAGCACTCTTGGTCAGATAAAATTTATTGCACCGAACGTAGTGCATATCACTAATAAGAAATGTTATTTCACCATCTTTAAACAGAAGAATTTAAAGAAAATGGACTGCCCAAAGATACAGAGCAGTTCTGGCAAGGAGTCATGAAACATCCCCAATTTAAAGAGCTTCCTTCTTTTGCTTAATAACCCCTATTAGCAATGCTGCAGTGGAGAGGATGTTCTCACTTTTAACATGCATAAAAACCAAAGCAAGGAATAGACTTCAGCTGTCTCTCTTATACGCAATTATTAGAATTAGAGCAGAACTATTATCTTCAAGCAAGTGCTGTAAGGTATGTGTTCCTTCATCCAAAATGTTGAATGATTTCAAAGCTGACATTTTATATTCTAAGGAATCATGTACTGAATTTCTCAACAATGAAGAGGAATACTTATTTGAAGAAGAGATTTTCATGTGATGTAAATATATTTTTAGTAGAAATTTTTATTGGGCCATGTTTGGCGTTTTTTTTTTTTGGCATTTTAAATTTCAGACTTGGCTTTTTATCATAGTGATCTGGCAACCCTGGTCCTAGATCAGTTGCCGACCAAGGTTTAAGGCCTGATCTGCCCTGCCATGATATTTAGTCTTTAGGCTGCATTTCCTCGCACTAAGGTAAGGCTTGTACTCTTCAAATTGCACTCCTCCGCCCGAAGCCGTTGGCACAATGTGGAGTGTCGGGTTTGGTAAGCGCCGCCCAACATTCAACGCTAACAGAAAGCATGTAGTACCGCCTACTGTCATAAGGTAGCTCAGTAATATCTGACTAAGACCTGTCTTTATTGATCCTTAAATTAAGTATTACTTATCAATATAGCCCATGGCATATGCCAGGTATGTCTACAGCCTCCTTTCTAGCGTTTTGCATGTACTATCCGAAATATAAGATGCTCTGTGCCAAGATATTAAGCCGCTTAGTATTTAATATCTAAGTCTGAAGACACATGAAGGGTGTAGCATAGGTGGGAGCGCGAGCGCAATTGAAATACCACTACTTTTATCGTTTCTTTGCTTATTAATTCTCAGGGAGATTTGTTTACAACAGACGAGCAATATCTCCGGCGGGCGGATTCTCGTAGGTCGGGATCGGCACAAAGTCAGGCGGGGAGTCTGATGGTGGTACACGCTTTTATTGGTACAAAACTTACGATGACAGATGTACACGCTCGTACTGGTCCAGACACTTGGTATAAGGAACTCAGCTGAAGGAAATGGCTGAACGTCTTTAAGTCAAATCTTTCGGATGTGAGGGCCTGGTCGCCACCCACCTCCTGCTCTTGGAGGTTTGACGCTGAGCCGCCAGCATCTGCAGCCTACCTTGTTCCAGACGTACTGGTTATCCTTTCCTCTGGAGTAACCAAGACAAGGCCGAGAGAGGGAACATGCTGCATGGGCAACACATGTTCTCTGAATCCAAGCCCAGGCACTGTGAGATGGAATTGTGGCCAAATTCCAATCCACATACTTTCGTCTGTCAAGACGGCAAGGTGCCACTCACTTCGCCTACTTGGCTTGACTTCCTATTTTCCAGTTGGGTCCCCTCGTCGAGTCCAAAAAAATTGCGTTGTATGTTTCTTTTGCGAGTAAACAGTCTCATCGTTGGTTGGCTTAGCGACGTATTTTCATTACGTGTGTATATGTCAAATATATTCTTAGCAGTTATTTACAGAGGTTCAGTGGCGTCACTGGGGTTGGTGTCACCCAGTGCGGTAAACTCTTGGTGTCACACCTCTAGACTTTCACCATGGTCTTCTTCCGAGTGTTCCTGTACCATATATAATCGCATATAGTAATGTTTGTAAAATAAGTCAAAATGTTAATAAGGACATAAGAAAGAAAACACATTGAACAATATAACTTCAATACTTCAGGTAAAACATAAATAAAGAACTTCGACAAACTCGGACAAAGTTAAATTTGTGTTATTTAACATTAAAATTTCTAAAATTAACAATGAACGGTTATGAAACCCGACTAGACAGAGCTATGTCTGCTTTGTCAAATTTGCAATTTTTTTATTTTGGTGTCACCCCTTGATGGTGTCACCCGGTGCGGCTCGCACCGCACCCCCCCCCCCCCCCCCCCCCCCGCACCCCCTAGTGACGCCCCTGCAGAGGTTATATAAGTGGAGAAAACTCATGGCTGTACATAGCTGAGCTACTACCATAACTATCTGACTCGACAAGTGGAAGACGCATATGCAGTCTATCGGGTCGAACACGCACTTTATCAACGACAAACTAAACGTACACAAAACTACTTGAACTTTTAACATCTTAATTGACGACCAAACATGTTATAACACAACACAAAACAGTATTTCCTTTGACAGGAAGTCCCAACATAAAAACGGAGAGATAAAGGGAAGTAATACGGATAGGCGGGAAAGACATAACAGCCTTAAGAAAATTATACATTGTTGAAAGCTAGCGCTCAAGACAGCCAATTAACAAAACAAAAAAAAACAACAACAAAAACACTATTATATTCGGATTTCTCCGATTTCTGGTGTCTATCAGGGGAGGTGTCTAGGTTGAAGGATGTAGGCCGCTTACCAAGGCAGTTACAAAACATCTTACAGTCTAGCGATTGTACGTGCACTCCGATAGATCCAAATCCGATGCCATATCGAGGTTTAGAACACTCAACTCCCACGATTGGTGGAATTGGCAACCTAACATCGCGGGCACGTCGTCCTGACAGCTATGTAAAGGAGAAGATAACACCAACGATGAAAGCGAACGCAGGGTATAATTGCCATCGTCGTCGTCGTCATCATTATCATCATCATGTTGCATTTTATGTGCCGAACTTGGCTCTCAACACGTCCTACTAGAATATCCCATAATCTTTAACTATTCCCCCGCCTCACGCACCCTCAAGCCTAAGGTGTCTTTAGTGACCTGCGTCCGTCTCCCTGCTTGTCCATCCAGCCACATCTTCTAGAAAATGTGCCTTCCATTACTGCCATCTCTAAGAATCTGTGATGTTTACTATGGCCAAAATATTTCAGTTTCGTAGACATGTTGGATGTGAAGCGTGGACAATGGGCAGACAAGCTGAAAAACATCTGATGACTGTGGAAATGTGGTTTCTGAAAAAGTGCAAAGAATATCATGGACAGACGGAAAAATCAATGACCAAGTCCTACAAGAAACAAATGAAAATCGTACACCGATTAGAGAAATCAGACGTAAACAGTCAAAAAATTTTGGTCGCGTTATGAGAAGAAATTGGGGAATCTGGTGACAGCTGGCAAAACTGAGGGGAAGATAACAAGGAGAAGGCAGAGAAGTAAATACCTGGATGGCTTGGCCACGCGGTATGATCAAGACAAGAACACTGAGCTGATCCACGACTCTGGTGATCGTGTAAGATGGCGAAACATGACCATCCACGCTTATCGGCATGGCAGATGATGAATGAAGAACTGTTGATGAACTAGTATTTTTCCATTGTGAGATCTTCTGGAATGTCAGTATGTTTCTTCATCTTGGTCCACGATAGTGTAAATACCACAGTTTTTATTTTAAGTGGTTGCGAAATCGTCCATGACTCACATCCGTTCGTTGCCACTCAAAAGGTGTATGTTCTCAAAAGTGTTTCTTTAATTTATTTGCTTGTGTTGTGCCATTTATTACTGTTTAAGTTCTGCATTGCCATATCCAGTCTTCTTGTGACCTCTTCTAATCACCTCGTTTTAGAGTTAGGGACTGCAAATACAGTGAAACCTCGGTTTTCCTCGATAATCCGTCCGAAAACAATCGACGAAATCCGAAACCGACGAAAACCGAGGCACTTATTTCCATATGAATTAATGTAAATCCAATTAATTCGTTCTAGATACTCCTAAACACATACCAAAAACACATTTTATAGAGAATAGATACATTGTTTAATACTAAAAACAATAAGAAATTAATATAAAATGAATATAAAAGACTAATGTAAAGAATAAATAAACATTTAACAGAACATTTACCTTTCTGAAAACTCTTCTTGGCGTATGGAAGACTGCGATGAGGGGAGAGAGAGGTGCAGATATTATATTTTGGAAGGGGAATCCCCCTCCATAAGGACCATAGGTATCAAGGCACTATCTGGGGTCAATTCCCTTCTTGGTCTTCTTGTCTTTTGTATGCCAGTGCGCCCCTTGAATTTTTCAAACCATCCTCTGCTGGCCTTAAAATAACTAAGTACACTAGCACTCGTCCCAGGTATTTTCTGAGATCAGCTTACAACAGTCTGGCGTTTTCACATAAGATTGCCTCCGAAACAGAATCGCCATCTAACTGTTTTTGATTTATCCAAATTAATAATAACTGTTCGACATCTTCAATTGTTTGCGATCTCAGTTAGGACATTCACGCCTTTCGCTACATTGTCATTAGCCCCCTTTATTGCTTTCTCTTTCGCCACAATGGAACTTATCGTAGATGGTGACTTCCCGTACATGCGGTCAATTTCAGCAATCCTAATGCCGCTCTCGTAAATTTCAATGATTTCCTTCTTCAACTCGATCGTGTTCCTCTGGCCTTCTTCTTCGAAGGTCTGCTGGCTCTGGAAATTTTCTTTTGTCCCATGATGGAGCTAACAGGACAGGGTTAACTTATTAGCATGTGATGCTCACACAACGAGAAAGAATGCCAAAATGAACGGAAGAATGCCTGGGTCCCTTTGTTTTCGCAAAATTAGCAGCGATGCCATGTGAGCGCGCCGATGAAATCAGAGACATTCGACGAAAACCAAGACAATTTTTTCGCGGAATAAGCCGACGAAAACCGAAATCAACGAACACCGAAGTCAACGTGTAGGCAGTGCACGTGATGATGATGATGATAATTATGATGATGATGGGAATATGTAATTAAATACTTTGATCATAATAAACAGAATAGTGTTTTAGTTAAGAAAAGTCATGATGATGATGGCTTTTTTTTTGCATATCCCTTACAGGACGTTGCAGTCAACATCAGCATTTTCAGCTGCTGTTGATGTACTAGATAAGATTACGCTCAGTAGTTTGCCATTGCCGGTCTCTCTGGCTGTGGGGTTACAACACTTTCTCTCTGTAATCCCGTTTATCACGCAGAGTCTCGCAGCGGAGCGAGAACTGAGGTGGTTCGACCCCCGCTCGTGACTTGCGGATACTGAGCCGGCCGCTCAGAAAGCAATGGCAAACTACTGAGCGTAATCTTGCCAAGAGATCAACAGACAGCTGAAAGATGCTGCTGTTGACAGCTAAGTCCTGTAAAAGGATACGCAAAACATTAGTTTGCCATTGCTTTCTGAGCGACCGACTCGCACACTCCGTAAGTTACCAACGCTTCGAGAACCGCTACCGATTCTCGTGCAGGTTACGTTACTCACGAGAATATACGTGATTACTCAGAAAGACGTTAACTCCTTGGCCAGAGAAACCGTGTTTTAGCTCAGAAAAGTCATGATTCCTGGGACAAGAGTCAGGCGTAGACCATCATGACGGTCGACCATCACCATAAAGTGCCGTGCCAACAAGCATGGGCGGTCATGGTTTGCCATCTCACACGGTCACCAGAGTCTCGAATCAGGTCTGTGTTCTTGTTCCGACCATGTCGTGCTGCCAAATCACCAAGGTATTCATCCCTTTGTCTTCCTATTGCTCTCTTCCCATCAAGCTTGCCAGTTGTCACCAAATTTTCAAGTCCATTTCTCCTCATAACATGTCCAAAACATCTTGACTATCTACGTCTAATTTCTCGAATCAGTATCCGTTTTTTTTTTTCATTTGTTTCTTGAAGGACTGTCTTATTTGTTTTTCTGTCCGTCCATGGATACAGTACGGAGAATACAGTAAATTAAAATGTCGATAAATTCCCGGCCTGCTTGGGATTCGAACACACTACCATCGAGCCGGCAAGCTAGAGTGCTACTAACTTCTCTACCAAGGCTCCCTACAACGACCATGTAGTTTAATATAACAGCTGACAGACACAGATTTGAGGTATCCAGTTTCCTTGAAGCAGACAATGTCAGGAGTTGTTTTCACCTGATTCCCGTCATTTCCACAACATGAGAACATCACAATCTCGTGTGACGTTGTCAAGATGCTGACTTCACGTGGAAGGCAGGATTCGAATATACAATCTGTCTACACACGTTAAATGTCTTTCTTTGTTGGTGTCTTCGCTACTCCTCTCTTCTGCATCTTTCTTCGTCGTATGACAGGGACAGTGTTTTGTTAACAGGACGCTAACATTAAGCGCTCGTTTGTCGCTTGCGCTGCGAAAGTTGTGGGTAGTTCGTGCTCTGTGCGAAGCTTTCTGTAGGTCACCCTGCGGAATGAGACCGAGCCATATAGGATAAAGCCCGGTGCAATAGAATCGATTAACTTGCCCTTTAAACCTTTTTTTTTGTTCTTATTGTTTATGTGTACAAGTGTCATTGTTTATGTGTAGAACTGTCATTGTTTATGTGTAGAACTGTCATTGTTTATGCGTAGAACTGTCAATGTTTATGTGTAGAACTGTCATTGTTTATGTGTAGAACTGTCATTGTTTATGTGTAGAACTGTCATTGTTTATGTGTAGAACTGTCATTGTTTATGTGTAGAACTGTCATTGTTTATGTGTAGAACTGTCATTGTTTATGTGTAGAACTGTCATTGTTTATGTGTAGAACTGTCATTGTTTATGTGTAGAACTGTCATTGTTTATGTGTAGAACTGTCATTGTTTATGTGTAGAACTGTCATTGTTTATGTGTAGAACTGTCATTGTTTATGTGTAGAACTGTCATTGTTTATGTGTAGAACTGTCATTGTTTATGTGTACAAGTGTCATTGTTTATGTGTAGAACTGTCATTGTTTATGTGTAGAACTGTCATTGTTTATGCGTAGAACTGTCATTGTTTATGTGTAGAACTGTCATTGTTTATGTGTAGAACTGTCATTGTTTATGTGTAGAACTGTCATTGTTTATGTGTAGAACTGTCATTGTTTATGTGTAGAACTGTCATTGTTTATGTGTAGAACTGTCATTGTTTATGTGTAGAACTGTCATTGTTTATGTGTAGAACTGTCATTGTTTATGTGTAGAACTGTCATTGTTTATGTGTAGAACTGTCCTTGTTTATGTGTAGAACTGTCATTGTTTATGTGTAGAACTGTCATTGTTTATGCGTAGAACTGTCATTGTTTATGTGTAGAACTGTCATTGTTTATGTGTAGAACTGTCATTGTTTATGTGTAGAACTGTCATTGTTTATGTGTAGAACTATCATTGTTTATGTGTAGAACTGTCACTACTTATGTGGCCTTGGGGTTAGTAACACAGTTCCACAATCACACACTCAAAGCTAGACGTCAGTCGCAAAGGTTGTGGGGGAAGATCGCTTTGCGTTGATTTTCACAACTGTATCAGCGTCGGCCGTTTGAAAAAAAAAGTAATGACAATCTATTGAACGTAAAATTGTCTGGAAAATCAAAATCAGTAATGAATTCTGGGGTTGGTTCCGACGTCGTGCAAAGAATCTGCAACTAACTTTTTTGTTGTCAACACAGGGTCGATATGTACAATACTGGATACCTCTTTATTCATACACAATATCACAATTTATCTATTGTTATCCAACATTGGAAACCTCTATATTCATACACATCATTGGAAATCTCTATATTCATACACATCATTGGAAACCATTCTATTCACACCCAACACCAGAATCTATCGATTCACACACAACACCAGAATCTACCTATTCACACTCAACACCAGTACCTATCTATTCACACTCAACACCAGCATCTACATATTCACACACAACAAGAGAATGTATATATTTACACCCAACACCAGAACCTATCGATTCATACCCAACATTACAATAGGTCTCACATTCCAGATATACTTCATAGAATCTCTGCCCCACGCTTCTAAAATAAACATCGAATTTAACCATAGATTCTTTAACCGGATGTAGTGTGATGTGGTGTGGTGTGGTGTAGTGTGATGTTGAGTATTGTGGTGTTGTGTGGTGTGGTATAGTGTGGTGTGGTGTGGTGTTGAGTAGTGTAGTGTAGCGTAGCGTGGCTTGGTGTAGTGTAGTGTAGTGTATTGTAGTGTGGTGTAATGTAGTGTACTGTAGTGTAGTATAGTGTAGTGTAGTGTAGTGTATTGTGCTGTAGTGTAGTGTAGTGTAGTGTAGTCTAGTCTAGTCTAGTGTATTGTGCTGTAGTGTAGTGTAGTGTAGTGTAGTGTATTGTGCTGTAGTGTAGTGTAGTGTAGTCTAGTCTAGTCTAGTCTAGTCTAGTGTATTGTGCTGTAGTGTAGTGTAGTGTAGTGTAGTGTAGTGTAGTCTAGTCTAGTCTAGTCTAGTCTAGTCTAGTGTATTGTGCTGTAGTGTAGTGTAGTGTAGTGTAGTCTAGTATAGTCTAGTCTAGTCTAGTGTATTGTGCTGTAGTGTAGTGTAGTGTAGTGTAGTGTAGTGTAGTCTAGTCTAGTCTAGTCTAGTCTAGTGTATTGTGCTGTAGTGTAGTGTAGTGTAGTTTAGTCTAGTCTAGTCTAGTCTAGTGTATTGTGCTGTAGTGTAGTGTAGTGTAGTCTAGTCTAGTCTAGTCTAGTGTATTGTGCTGTAGTGTAGTGTAGTCTAGTCTAGTCTAGTCTAGTGTATTGTGCTGTAGTGTAGTGTAGTCTAGTCTAGTCTAGTGTATTGTGCTGTAGTGTAGTGTAGTGTAGTCTAGTCTAGTCTAGTCTAGTCTAGTGTATTGTGCTGTAGTGTAGTGTAGTGTAGTCTAGTCTAGTCTAGTCTAGTGTATTGTGCTGTAGTGTAGTGTAGTCTAGTCTAGTCTAGTCTAGTGTATTGTGCTGTAGTGTAGTGTAGTCTAGTCTAGTCTAGTGTATTGTGCTGTAGTGTAGTGTAGTCTAGTCTAGTCTAGTGTATTGTGCTGTAGTGTAGTGTAGTCTAGTCTAGTCTAGTGTATTGTGCTGTAGTGTAGTGTAGTCTAGTCTAGTCTAGTGTATTGTGCTGTAGTGTAGTGTAGTCTAGTCTAGTCTAGTGTATTGTGCTGTAGTGTAGTGTAGCGTAGCGTGGCGTGGTGTATCGTGGCGTAGTGTAGTGTGGTGTGGTGTGGGGTGGTGTGGTGTGGTGTGGTGTAGTGTAGTGTAGTGAGGTAATATCTACACGGCTTGGCCACATAGCATAGGCGAGACAAACACTCTCACACACACACACACACACACACACACACACAGCTGATCCACGACTCAGGTGATTGTTTGAGATGGCGAAACATGACCACCAACGCTAATCGGCATGGCACATGATGCGTGTTGTTTTATTAGAAAGCTGGACGATATTTCTAAGAATGATTGTTTTGCGTCCGATCGTTTTGAACCCAAGCGTAGTTCATACACGTGCTATAGTACACTGGACTGATTTTTGTGTGTGGATTAGCTTTCCCTATTGCCAATGGCCCTCTCCATCAGGCGAACTCGCTCCTACTTCTGAGGTACTTGTAATTTACATCCCCAAGGACGAGAAGTCAACATTTGAGTCCAAGTGACTAGTGTAGGGGTGAACCCACTATCTCGGCATCAGCAGAATATTTGAATTGATTGGGAACTGTTACAACATGACATATCTCCTAGTACAGTGGTTCCCACCCAGTGGGGAATTCCCCCAAAGGGGGCGGGGGGGGGATTTAGGTTTTCGGGGGGGGGGGATTAAGACCATCGATTGACAGACTGAATATGGCTTCAGGCACAATATCCTGGCTTTCTATTGACCGTTTTATTTGATGAAGCACAATTTTCTAGTATTCTGGGTTCGTATATTAAGTGACAATTCTTTGACGTTGTAAATGTTTGTTTATTGTAATATGATTGATTTGGTTTGTTAGTAAAATACTGTGAATATAACAAATGCACCCTATGAGGCTCAAAATTTTGGAAAGGTGACAGTTCTTTTTCTTTCGTTTACTGGCAATGGAGGGGGGGGGGGGGGAATGACATTCTGACATGTGGTGAAAGGGTGCATGGTTCAGAAAAGGTTGAGAACCACTGTCCTGGTGTAATAAAGATTGCCCAGTTCCGGTTAGATTTAACACGACAACGCTCGGCTCAGTGCCCAGTAGTCATGTGTTCGAATTTACCCTCAGTGCTGGGATTTGTTAAAAAGAAATTTCACTGGACTTCCTGATCGAACTCGTCTAAAATTGTACCAAGAAATCGCAGGGGAAGAAAAGTCGGTTGAAATTTAACCATATCACTCTTCGAGTGCCGATTGTTCTTTATTCAAAATATGAAGCTAGCACCATATATCTAATTCTCATCAAGGCGTGGAGTGAACAGGGTCCGTGTTTTATTTACATTACAGATGTATGGACTAGATTTGCTTTTACGGCCAGGTGATTGGCACAATAACGAAAGCTGCTTTCTTCTTGTCTAAAAATCGGCTAGATCTGGCCGAAAAACATAGCTAAATCTCACAACTTTGCCCTTGATTCAATTTCTGACTGAACTCGTCTGGTATTGCGGCAACAGAACGTATATTTGTCATAGCCAACAGAATACATGTTTTCTTTCCCAAACCAGAGGATTAAGCCAGGGGTCAACGCGTCGATGCGAGCGCGTCCCAAGATCACTCTCCCTGATTTGAAACACGACCTTAGTTTCAGTCTGATTAGGTTTTGGGTTACAATCAATAAAACGATGATGAAAGTAAACCTTTGATGTTTTCATTTTAATCATTAATCTAAATGGTATTGGCTGATTGCGAAATCTTTGGAAGAGTACGGGTTAACTCGCATATTCGATGCTTGGGGTAGTTAATATCCCAGAGCTCCGAAAAGTTAGTCTTTATCTTATTATTTTTTGTAACAATATCTTGTTCAGCACTTCTGAATTATAATAAGATATATTATGTTAAACATCATCATCGTCATCCAGTGCCCTGTCGACTGGCGAGGGAGATCATGCCTTTCCACAAATTGCGATCTCCGACAGAGGGAATCAATTCGTGTGTTGACTCCCTTCCGGGCCACGACATAAGACTGTCAAGAATGTTCTCGCGATGCCTTTCTCTGTCTCTCTTTCCACAAAACTTTTCGGTTGTCACAACATGTTCAGGTTTTGTCTTGTCATCATATGATCAAAAAAAAAAAAAAAAGAGATGACTGCTTCCTTCTGATGTTTGTGATAAGTTGTCTTTGCGATTTAGCTTCATTTAAAATGTCCAGATTGCTCATTTTGGCTGTCCAATTAATTTTCAGCATTCTTCAACAAAACCACATTGTCAATGATTCTAGAGATTTTTTCGCCTGTTTATTAGGAGGTCCAGGAATCGCAGCCGTGTTATACATATTTAAGTATAAAGCAAAGAGGTAATTAGGTTAAATATTAAAGGTAATTGGTTTATTTTATATGATACACATATTTAAGTAATATTTATATGTTATATATATATATATATATATATATATATATATATATATATATATATATATATATATATATATATATATATATATATGTTGTATTTTTAATGACTGTGGGGTGTTTGGAAACATTGCCGTTCCAAGTTTTGTATTTACCTTTAATGGTGCATGAGTTCACAGATGGTACATACAAAACTTGGAACGGCAATATTTTAAAATCCACACAATCATTAAAAATACATCCTATACATATTCAAGTAAACAACATATGTAATTAGGTATATCCCTTGTGCTGTGATGTCGGTTCTAGGGTCAACTCAGATCGTTGGTCAGGTATCTTTTATATGAATATTGTCAATGTGGAGGACTAGAGGAACTCTTTCCAATCATAACAAAGCTGATAAAGTACCGAAGGATATTATATCGCTACAATTTATCTCTCATATGGATAGAAGGACAATATATCGCCATGCCAGGGTCATCGTGTTATTTGTTTTGTTTCGTGCTATCTTCCGCAATTTCAATGCTCAGCGAACGGAAATCTACATTTTGTTTGTTTGTTGCGCTCGCTTTGAATTCAAGCGGAGTCCATACATACTACTTCTAGTAGTGCTGGACTGAACTTTGCCCGTGGATTAGCTTTAACTAGTAACAGTGCCCCTCGACATCAGGCGAACCCACTCCGACTTCAGAGGTACTTGTAATTTACGTCACCAGGTCAAGGACGATAAGTCAACATTTTAGTCCAAATGTCCGGTGTAGGGGTTGAACCCCTTACCTCGGAATCAGCACACCGGGTGTTTAAGAACACGCGTTCTTATCCATTCGGCCATGCTGACCTACAATCTGCAATGTAATACTTGTTCATTTGCTTCATGCCTGATCAAAACTTTTTTTTTTTTTTGTTGCACTGAATCAGTTAAGCAATCACATGTCTAATAAAAAATTATTAAGAAATCCGTCACATGTTTCGTTTAGATAAAACAACAACATTACAAAAATTAATTGGCACTTATAGAAGATATAGGAACTATGTAGAAACCCAGGACACACTTTTTTCCCTCATATCCTATTACAGGACATCGCTGTCAACACCAGCATTTTACCGCTGTTGTTGATTTCTTGGCAAGATTACGCTCAGTAGTTTGCCATTGCTTTCCGAGTGGCCGGCTCACATATCCCGTAAATAACGGGCGCGGCGAGAACTGCTACCGATTCTCGTGAAGCTGCGTTTGCTCACGTGGATAACGGGATTACGGAGAAAGTCGCTAACTCCTAGGCCAGGGAGACCGGCCAGGACACTCTACCCAATAGAAACACTGAAAGCTGTGCGACCACTGGCCATCGACTTGTCACCTGCAAAGGCCGCTGGTTCCTATTCATTGACCTGTCCGACGTTTGAGACGCTGCCGGTATCTGCTCTAGTGTAGTTTCGTTTAGTCGATGGATCAACATCACGGCACACGGGTGTAACCCATAAGTGCTCCGTTCTCCTCCTAACTCAAACCTGAGTCTGGAGAAACTCAGCTCAGTGCACGAAATCCGTAGCACCGGCGAGGGTCCTGAAAAATTTGGGGTAGATTTTTAACTCGAAATTGTGCTCGGGCAGCGCCGTTAGACTACTCTTTTTCGATTCCCAACTGCCAAGGGATTTTTTACGTGCGCAACAATACACACGGGCGTCCTATCTCACTACCCAGGGCCAGGGGAAATTTTATTACTAGAAGTCCACGAGAAATAAATCCCGGTCCTCACCGGGGCTTGAACCCGGCACCTCCAGCACTCGAGGCGGACACCATACCTCGAGACCACGCAGCCCCCTTAACTGCCAAACAAGTATCTGCGCTACCGTCGGCATAGCTCTTGGGGTTAATGGAACACGCAAGCCCCTTTGCCACTTCAAAGTGGAGACATAAGAGTAGGGGCGGGGGCGAGGGGGGGGGGCGAGTAAAATCTATATTCCCAACTGGAACAATGAAAATCTACGTTCATGATTGATACGATTGACAGGCCTGTTAATCTGTGTCCATTAGTGTTACGATTGAATCGACTCGTCAGTAAATTTCTGCTAACCAGTGTTATTGTAAATATTTTGGTCACTTGAAATGTCATGAAAATTTGGAGAGAACAATCATGGAGTCGTAAATTCCCGGGAAGAGAAGAAGAGGACGGTCAAAGAGAAGATGGGTGCAGGATGTGGCAGATGATCTCCAGACGTGTGTATCGAACGCGGGACATCTTGATTATGACCAAGAAGTTTTCCGGAAGGTTGTTATGGGAGCGAGGTTCTGCAAGGGACATGCTACTGAATGAATGAATAAGTGTTACTGTAGACACATCAATAAATCTATAGTCACCAATCTTACCGTTGACAGGCAGTAAAATCTAAGGTTATAATTATTATTAATGAGCCACAAGTGAAACCTGTATTCACTATTGTTACTATTCAAGTCACAGTAAATATATGGTTATACATGTTACTAATAAGGCGTCGGTACAATTTATGTTTATCAATGGTTTTATTCACATGTAGTAGAGTCTATAGTCTTCAATATTATTATTTTCACGTAGTAAAATCTATGGTCTTCAGTATTACTATTCTCATGTAATAAAATCTCTGGCCATCAATGTTACTGTTCACATGTCGTAAAATCTCTGGTAACCAATATTACGATTTCCAAGTAGCAAAATTTACTGTAGTTAATGTTACTATTCACATGTAGCGAAATATACGGTAATGGCTGTTACTATTCATACGTAGTAAATTTAGCCATCAATGTTTCTGTTCACAAGTAATAAAATCTTGTCGTCAGTTTTACTATTCACGCGTATTAAAATATCTGGCCAACAGTGTTACTGTTCATGCTCTGTAAGATCTAGTAATAAATGCTACTATTCACATGTATTAAAATCTAGTATAAATGTTACTATTCGCACTTTGTAAAATGTAGTTAGTTGGTTAGTTAGTTAATTAGTCGCGGTTCCAACTACACAAGAACGGGTCATCCCCATTATGCTCCGTTACTGTGCCAGTAAATATCATACAAAATGCCCCTCATTACCCCGTGTGAAAAGTGGAACAGACCGGAGTCTCAAGCCAACAGAACGCACAGGTACACTGCATAATGCCGCTGCCAGAATGTTAACACAAAAGTCCTCCACGAAAAATACAATTCATGGTCGAGGGAAGCGGCAGTCACTAGAAATGTAGTAATAAATGCTACTATTCACACATAGTAAGATCTAGTAATAAATGCTACTTATCACACAAAGTTAGATCTAGTAATCATTGTTATTATACCAAAGTAGTACAGTTTACAGTGATAAATGTTACTATTGAAACGCTAGTAAATCTCATCATCATCAAGTGCCCTGCCAGCTGGCGTAGGCGTTCATGGCTCTCTACAGATCTCAGTCTCAGGTGTTCTGGATCAACTCTGCTGATGATATTTCTCCATGCCACCGTTGCAATCCATCCCGCATCATTTCTCTTGGTCTGCCTCTGCCTCTCTTCCCCTCGATCTTTCCAGTTGTCACGATGTTCTCCGATGTCTCTCTTCTCATCACATGACCAAAGAAAGCTGTGTGTCTCTTTCTTATTGTTGTATATAATGTTCTAGTTTCATTAGCCTGTTTCAGGCAGTCGTTGTTAGTTACTCTGGTAGTCCAAGGAATTCACAACATTAGTCTCAAAAACCTAATCTCTGTTGCTTCTAAGTTCTTCGTAATTTGTTCATTTACATTCCAAGATTCACTGACATATAGAAAAATTGGTTCTTTATAGCATTAGAAGAGATTAGAACAAGAATCACCATGGCGAAAGTAGCCTTTTAGAAAGATGAAAAACATTCTGACCAATAAAAAGATGTCAACTGAAACGGGAAAAAGAGTATTGAGGGGATACATAGAGCCTGTTCTTTTGTATGGATGTGAAACGTGGACAATGAGCAGTCAAGCTGAAAAACATCTGATGGCTGCAGAAATGTGGTTTCTGAGGAAAATCCAAAGAATACCATGGACAGACAGAAAAACCAATGATCAAGTACTACAGGAGACAAATCACAATCGTAAATTGATTAGAGAAATTAGACGTAGACAGTCAAAATTTTGGACATGTTATGAGAAGAAATGGATTGGAGAACATAGTGACAACTGGCAAGATCGAAGGGAACAGACCAAGAGGAAGACCGAGAGGAAAATACCTGGATGGCTTGGCCACATGGCATGGACGAGACAAGAACACTGAGCTGATCCACGAATCTGGTGATCGAGTGAAATGACTAGTCATGACTCCCACGCTTTCCGGCATGGCACGTGATTGATTGATTGATAGCATTTCATCACTCCCTTTCTTACATTTGTTGATAGTGACTTATTGCATAAGATACCCTTCATTTTCTGAAATGCAGCTTTTGCTTGCCCTATTCTGCTCATAATCTCTATTGTACATCTACGATAATAAATTCTTCTATATACTCGTAGTATAAATTTTGTCATATTAGGTGTCACAACAAATATGTAATTAGGCACTACTTCGTCAATATTGCTATTGATACTTCAGCATGACTTCATCGGTGTTACTATTGATACGTAGTATGACTTCATCTGTGTTACTATTGATACGTAGCATGACTTCATCTGTGTCACTATTGATACGTAGCATAACTTCATCAGGGTGACTATTGAAAAGTAAGTAAAGATGACTTCATCAATATGACTATTGATACGTAAGTAAACATGCCATCATCAGTGTTACTATTGACAGACCGATGAACTGTGTGATCATGTTTCTCTTGACATTAGAAGTAACTTTGTGCTCATCGATATCACTGTTGATGCTCGTCAAGAACAGAGAACCGTGGTGACTGACTGAATACAGGACAGACATTTTCAACCACGACAAAGAAAGTACAATGAAGTCTGCAATCGTTAACTTTTACAAAATATTTCACTACAGAAATAACAACACGCTAACAGTGAAGACATCACTATTGCGGCAGAAAGAAGGAGAAGAAGGGGGGTGGGGAGGAGAAGTAGCAGCAGAAACAGGAGCAGGGGAAGAAGAAGAAGAAGAAGAAGAAGAAGGAGAAGAAGAAGAAGGAGAAGAAGAAGAAGAAGAAGAAGAAGAAGAAGAAGAAGAAGGAGGAGGAGGAGGAAGATGGAAGAAGGAAGATGGAGAATGAGCAAAAGAAGAAAAAGAAAATAAGAAGGAGAAGTGGGAGGAGGAGAAACAGAAAACGGAAGAGGAGGAAGAAGAAAACAAAGAATAAGAAGAACAACAACACAAGAATTCTGTGTGCCTAGCGTGAGCGCCCACATCACGTCAGTGCCATAATGCACAGACATCGAGTATCGATTTTCTCGCTGGCTATAGTCTTCAGGATTGAAACCTGGCCAGTAGATTGAAATGCGATTATATCAGCGAAACAGTGGCGGCCAAAGTTTACTCTGTGCCTGACACTCGAACCTGTTTACGTCGTGTATACATGCTGGGGGTAAAAGGATTTTTGTCGCACGCACATTATTTCTTCTCCTGCGTGTAGCCTTAATTTAATCACAGATCCTCAACTAACTCGCCTATCTTTTACTGTACATTATAGGCGACTATAGCTCTTAACTTGTCCTCAACATTGTTTTCTTTCTTTTACGTTCGCTGAATGTGAACTCAAGCGCAGTCCCTACCTCTGCTAATACTTCTAATGTACTGGACTGAATTTTGCGTGTGGATTAGCTTTCATTATTACCAGTGTCCCTCGCCATCGGCCGAAGCCACTTCGACTTCTGAGGTATTTGTAATTTACGTCCCCAAGTCAAGGACGAGAAGTCAACATTTTAGTCGAACTGACCGTTGTAGGAGTTGAACCCGACATCTCGGCATAAGCACACCGGAAGTTTAAGAGCAAACGCTTTAATCTATTTTGCCATGCTGGCCTCCGTCCTCAACATATTATTCATCTCTGAGTCTTATTCTCTTCTGGCTGTGTTTCTAGGTCACTTAACTTCTAAGAAAGGAACCTCTTTTTATCATGGTTGGCTGGTTATATTTATTTCCCTGTGTGTAGACTTGGTGGTTGGCTGGTTATTTTTATTTCCATGTGTGTAGACTTGGTGGTTGAATGGTTATTTTTATTTCCCTGTGTGTAGACTTGGTGGTTGAATGGTTATTTATATTTCCCTGTGTGTAGACTTGGTGGTTGGCTGGTTATTTTTATTTCCCTGTGTGTAGACTTGGTGGTTAGCTGGTTATTTTTATTTCCCTGTGTGTAGACTAGGTGGTTAGCTGGTTATTTTTATTTCCCTGTGTGTAGACTTGGTGGTTGGCTGGGTTATTTATCTTTCCTCGTGTTTAGACTTGTTGATTTATCGTTAAAAACCTCTTAGTCCCACTTTATGCATTTCCGCCCATTGTAGTCTACCAAGGCCCATCTGTCAGTATTAGTGGTTAGTAATTTGATGATGAGAGTTAGCAGTTTGGATGACCGCCTCTGCTCCCTGGCCAGATCAATTGCAGATACATCTACACTATGATCTTAGCCGAAAGGCCGAGAAGCGATACTTAAACTTGTAGATGATTGGCTGGGTTATTTGTCTTTACTTGTGTGTAGACTCGTTGATGATTGGCTGGGTTATATTTCTGTCCTTGTATGTAAAATAGTTGATGATTGGCTGGAATATTTTTCTTTGCTAGTGTGTAGACTTGTTGACGATTGGTTGGGTTATATTTCTTTTCTTGTGCGTAAACTTGTTGATGGTTGTCTGGGTTTCGCTGCTAAACTGCACAGGGATGAGGTAGTCCTTGTCTTGCCAACGCACTTTAGTCGCCTCTTGCGACATGTATGGTAAGTGCAACTGTTACTATTATATGCACGTCTTATGGGCTTCGGTAACTCACGGAGACGAACAGTTAGAGAGAGAGAGAGAGAGAGAGAGAGAGAGAGAGAGAGAGAGAGAGAAAGAGAGAGAGAGTAAAGAACCCCCTTACACTTCTGGAGGCGTAATGGGTGTATGGTACTAACCGCATATGTTTACAGGCCAATCAGCACGCGGTGATTGACGCGGTAAAGATGATGCAGGCCGCCCTCACCTTCCCCAGAAATATCCAGGTGCCCAGTTTACGCTGGGCCTATCTGGAAGCTCATTTCAATGTTAAAAAATCCACCTCCCTACGAGTTCTATCCCATAACCACCGGGTGGATAGACAAATGTGATAACCGGAACGCTACCCGCAGAATTACGTAGTAGGAGTGTTTCCAACAGTATCGCAGAATCATTCATGCCGAAACTTGTGGGAGAATTAGATTCCAGCGAAGCGTCGCTACCATTGTATTGAATCCATACCGAGAAAACCACATTTTAAAAGAAAATTATTATTTTTAGTAAATTTACATTTTGTCCTCGATATACTGAATGTCCTCTTTAGGTTTTTGCAGTCTCTTAGCCGTTCTCTTATTTCCAGCTTGTGTAAAGCGTGAAACTAGAGACCAATGTTCAGCTGACATTGGATCAAGCTTCGACTAATCTTGACGACCATGTTTAGTGCACAGTGTCCACAGCTAATCAGGATACTGTGAATCTGCCTTTATCTCTGGATCTCAGCAATTTCCCAGGATCTGTTTCAACTTCTAGTTTGAATTTTTGAGCAGATTGAACGCTGACCTTTGCTAACAATAATACATCTGTTAACAGTTTAACTAAAATAGCATTTCTCTGTACTCTGCATGGCAAACGAAATATAGGGAGACTTACAAACTCATGAAGAAGAGAAGAAAAGACATAATTGATGTGGGGAGTACACGGGGCTAACTGCATGTGATAGAAAAAGTTTGGTTGAGGCCCTATTTTACATCAGAGGATAGTAATAGGCAGAAGAGGGAGAAGTAGGTGAATTATATGGCAGAGTGGCGTGGAGGTGTATAGGGGACGTAGGAGATATGTAGGGGACGTGGGAGATATATAGGATTTAGGATATATAAAGGATATGGAGGATAATAACCACAAACAATTGAAAACGATTCATAGTTTAACAAAATAAGGAACCCAATGATGGTAAACACCACTTGAATCCTTTGGGTAGTGGCTCGGACATCAAACCTTCTTGGATAAGGTTCTTGTTTTGTTCATTCATTTTTAACTCTAGCTTAGTGCACTCTAGTGCTACTACTAGTGCTGCTAATTGCTACTACAAGGGAGTGCACTGAACTGATTTTTGCGTGTTTTCCCAGTTACCAGTCTCACACCCCCCCCCCCCCCCCACCCCTACCCACACACACACTCCCCCTTCTGAGTTACTTGTAATTTACATCTCCAAATCAAGGACGAGAAATAAATATTTAAGTCAAATTTATGCTGAAGTTCAAAGTGAGCGAAGGCAAAAAAAAAAAAAAAAAAATTACAGTATTGCGAAAGTCATTGCAGATTCGGGAGGGTCACGGGAGCTATAGTGGGCCGGGTTGGGGATGGGCTAACCGCGATGGTAATATTAAAATGTAACATTACCATCAGACGAAAGCAAGCGATGAAACGAAATAGAGAAAAGCTTTTGATCATTGAGCAAAGCGTCCGATAACTGTCAAGAACAACGATAAATTGATTGGCGTTTCGCAATCCTCACAATGTCTGATTCGGTCTGTACTCACAGGAACTTCCTATCTCGGAACATCACAAATGTGGATTTCAAAGCAATGTTCACTCTCTTGAGACAAACGAAACAATACTTTTCGCTTTGATTGTTTCGTCGCCGCGCTTTGTCATATTTTCCGGCCTGGCCTTGAAGATACTTTTTCTTCTGCAGGGAACTGCTGTTAAACTTCTGTTATGTTTTTAGGTTGTGGTAGGTGTTTAGGTTGTAATGATCAGTGCAAAAGGTTTAATCCATCCATCATGTGCCATGCCGATAAGCGTGGGCGGCCATGTTTTGCCATCTCACTCGATCACCAGGATCGTGGATCAGCTCCATGTTTCTGTCTCGACCATCCCATGTGGCCAAGCCATCCAGGTATTTACTTCTTGGTCTTCCCCTTGGTCTCTTCCCTTCGATCTTGACAGTTGTCACCAAGTTCACCAATTAATTTCTTCTCATAACACGCCCAAAAAATGTTGACTGTCTACGTATAATGTCTCTAATCAGTTTACGATCTTCATTTGTTTTGTGTAGGATTTGTTCATTGGTTTTTCTGTCCGTCCACGGTATTTTTTGCATTTTCCTCAGAAACCACATTTCCACAGCCATCAGATGTTTTTCAGCTTGATTGCTCATTGTCCACGCCTCACATCCATATAAAAGTACAGGTTCTATGTAGCACTTCAACACTCTTTTTCTCGTTTCAATTGATATCTTTTTATTGGTCAGTATGTTTTTCATCTTTCAAAAGGCTACCTTCGCAATGGCAATTCTTTTTCTAATCTCTTCAAGGTATCTACCATCAGATGTTATGACTGTTCCGAGATAGCTGTACCGATTCACCTGTTTAAGAATGTGACCATTTATTTGTATATTACATTGTGGTATTTCCTCCTTCCCAATGACGACCATAATCTGTGTCGTCTTACAATTCAATTCTAACCATAGTTGTTCATTGTGTGCAACAACCGCATCAACTAAATGTTGCATGTCCTATTCATTGTCTGCAATCAAGACTGCATCATATGTATATCTAATGTTATTGATGCGTCGTCCCCCAATGTTGATTCCTGCCATAAAGGTTTAATACATAATACCATTTAGGAGTTGAAGGAGAGACCGTATAAACTTAGAGACTTTGTGGTAAAAATTGAACTGAAAATAAATTCGGTATTTAATTTCCTCTTTTACATGTACCTGGTCCAGTGCAGGAATCGATGATCCTCACTATCGTGTGATATTGTGATACAGATGGTGTTGTGTATGTTATTATTAGTTGAAGAAGGAGGAGGAGGACCAGCAGCATGAGCGACAGCAGAGGAGGAGAAGATGGGCAGGAGCAGTAGCAGCAGTAGGAGAAGAAGAAGAAGAAGAAGAGAAGAAGAAGAAGAAGAAGAAGAAGAAGAAGAAGAAGAAGAAGAAGAAGAAGAAGAAGAAGATGGAGGAGGATAAAGGAGTGAGGAATAAGGGTGGAGGAAGAAGTAGGAGGAAGAAGGAGGGAGGAAGGGGGAGGAAGAAGGAGGGAACGAACGAACGAACAAACTTTATTTTCAAAGGGTTAAGAATTGGGCACGCAGGCCCGTCTAACATTCTGCCCTTCTATCACTCTCTTTCATACATTATTTCATTCACACATCATTCAAGGCTAAAAAAGAACAGCAACAATATAAAAGATTTGCATTATAAAGGCATGGGCAAAATGCGAACATCAAAACTACACGACACAGTAATATTAGATAATGGTCTGACACTTGTTATTAGCCATGTGGAATATACTGGCCTACAAAAAGGGGACTGGCTGTTATACTAGGGTTTTGTTATTATTATTATTATCTCTGTTATTAAGGGGAAGGTAATCCGTATTGAGATAGTGTTCGAATAATTTGCGATTATATGAATAGGGATTGGTGATGTCTTTGATTTCTTGTGGAAGATTGTGGAAGGGAGAAAGAAAGAGGGAGGTAGAAGGAGGGAGGAAGAAGGAGGGAGGAAAAAGGAGGGAGGAAGAATGAGAGAGGAAGAAGGAGGTAGGAAGAAGGGAGGAGGAAAGAGGGAAGAAGAAGAAGGAGGTGGAAGAAGGAGGAGGAAAAAGAAAGAGGAGGAAGAAGGCGGAGAAAGAAGAAGGAGGAGGAAGAAGAAGGCGGTGGAAGAACAAGGGGGAGGAAGAAGAAAGAGGTGGAAGAAGAAAGAGGAGAAAGAAGAAAGAGAAGGAAGAAGAAAGAGTAGGTAGAAGAAAGAGGAGGAAGAAGAGGGAGGAGGAAGAAGAAGGTGGATGAAGAATAAGGACGAGGAAGAAGAAAAAGGAGAAGAAAGAAGAAGAAGAAGAAGGAAGAAGAAGGAAGAAGGAGAAAGAAGAAGAAGGAAGAAGAGGAATAAAGATACATGTCTTGTGAGAATTAATATGAACTTGTGTCTATCTGCCAGGAATGCAAGGATCTTGGTGAACTGCTGCTGTCCTTAAACTACCTGCCATCCGCTGGAAGACTGACAGTGGATGTCATCAAAGCCAAGGGACTTCTCCAGACGGACATCGTGGGAGGGTCAGGTGAGTTCATCGGCTGGTGGAGATACGGAAGACTCGGGATATATGTGGTGGGGGGGCACATGATATATGGGGGAGGGGAATATAAGATATAGGGTGGGGGGGGGGGTTACAGGATATATGGGGAGGTATAGGAAATATGAGAGATACGGGATACTTGGGGGATATAGGAGATATCGAGGATACATGGGATATGGGAGATATAGGGGATATGGAGATAAAGGGGATATAGCAGATATAGGGGATATAGGCGATATGTAGGATACAGGATATATGTGGGATATAGGGGACATAGGAGATATAAGGGATATGGGGGATATAGGATATATAGCGGATATAGGGGATATGGGGGATATAGAATATATAGGGGATATGGGGAATATAGGATAAATAGGATATATAGGGGATATAGGAGATATGGAGGATATAGGATATATAGGGGAATAGGATATATAGGGGATATGGTAAATATGGAGAATATAGGATATATAGGGGATATGGACGATATAGGACATATAGGGGATATTGGAGACATGGAGGATACATTTTATATGGGGGATATAGGAGATATGAATGATATAGGAGATATGTGGGATATAGGAGATATGGAGGATACAGGAGATGTGGGGGATATAGGAGAGATGGAGGATACAGGATATATGTGGGATATAGGAGATATGGAGGATACATGTTGTATGGGGAATATAGGAGATATGAAGGATACATGTTATATGGAGGATATAGGAGATATGGAGGATACATGATATATGTGGGATATAGGAGATATGGAGGATACATGATATATGTGGGATATAGGCGATGTGGAGGATACAGGAGATATGGGGGGACTTACGAGATATTGGGGGGGGGGGTAATAGAAGATATGGACCATAAGGAGTGATTTAGTAGATATGTATGTGTGGGAAGGGGGGTGGGTATAGGAGAAATGGACCATATGGGGTGATTTAGGAGATATGGAGGGATACAAGAGATAAGGGGGATATAGAGTATATGTGAAACGTTCGCATTCGCAACTGCGAGCGCTAAGAAGACAAGTCACCTGAACAAATCAAGAAGGCTGATACGGGGGAAAATGGCACGTGGCAAGAACACCAAAAAACACGTGGCAACCAAGATGTGCAGCGTGGGAGCCAACAAGAAGACGAGCGGAGAGAATCTACCTGCGAGCTGCAGCAAGCAACAAGAACCTCAAGCAACAAGAACCTCAAGCAACCTCTAGCGAAGCTACCACGAGGAAGGACGACGACAACCCATCACAAACAAGAGCCAAACTTACTGAGAAGCAGAGGGAGGAGAAAGACACCAGAAGCGGAAACACCGACTCACCGACAAACAAGTGGGTTGTCAAGCATATCCAAGTTGAACTATCAGACGAAGAAATCCTGAAGCACTTGCGAGAAGAGAATCTCCACATCCGATTCTTGAAGGCGGAGCGGCTCCTCACCTACTCCAAGATTCCTACAATCTTGGCGGTGGTGACGACAGAGGGCAGCGAGATTCCGACCACAGTATCAATCAACAAGAAAACACAACAGCCAGAGAGATTCATTCCAAGAGTCAATAAATGTTCCAGATGCCAGAGGGCCGGCCACAGTAGAGCAGCGTGTCGCAGTAAGACGGAAATCTGCCGGTGCTGCGCAGATCACCACGCCTTCAAGGAGTGTCTGCTGGCCAAGCTGGAAACGGACTTCCGAGCACCCAACAACAAAATAAAGTGCTCCAACTGCCTAGGCAAGCATGGAGCAAGATACCAATCTGTCCGTACCTTCAAAGACACAGAGATGTCTTAAAGTTCGCCGTCACCACAAAGACACCATACAACGAAGCAATGCGAAGGTGCGAGTCAGCCACAAGCATCTCACAAGCGGAAAAAGCTCAACTGCAAGACCAGATAGATGAGCTAAAGAAGCAAATGAAGATGCTTCAAACACCGGCACCGACCAGCGACAATGAAAAGCTGCTTGCTGAAATAAAAGAGATCCAGCGAAACATCAAGCAAGAAGTGGAACATATGGCAGTGATGAAGAAGGAAAACGAAGAAATGCTACGAACCATTAAATCAGAGAGAGAGAGAGAGAGAGAGAGAGAGAGAGAGAGAGAGAGAGAGAGAGAGAGAGAGAGAGAGAGAGAGAGAGAGAGATCTGCTAAAAGCTGAAATGGAGTTAACCCAACACCAATCAGCAGAAGAAACGGAAAAGAACACAGAGAAACCGCAAGATGAAACCCAACAAGAGATGGAACCGGAACCTCAAGATAAAGCCAGCAGCCCAACCACGACACCCGAAACTGTCAAGGGGAAACCAATATCTCGCCAGACATCCGAAGAAAACCGAGATGAGCACCCTGATGTCGGCACAGAGAGGCCCCGGGGACCTACCTTGGAGGAGTTACTAGAATCGGCAAGGGAGGAGGCAATTAGAGTAGAGCTCGAGAACAAGGAAATCAGAATTCGCTGGGAAGAAAAAGAAAAGAAGAAGCCCAAGAACGCAGGGTGCAATTGATACAATACCCAGATACAATCTATGACTGGGAGACCGGATTCAAGTACTATATAGATGACGGAGAGATCATCCTATGGCTGTCCACGGAGGAAGACTGCAAAAAGAAACATCTTTATCGAAAATGAAAACAGGCGCAAGAAGGAGGAAAATGAGAACATCGGAAAGCTTCTACAAACAATACATAAAAAAGGAGACAAAAAGACCAAATAAAAAGTCCTTATAAGGACTGCACCAAGATGATCCAGGAGCCTGCACCAACAAAGAAAACCACAAGAGGAGACGGGCACAAAGGATAGCCCCCGACCCCCCCCCCCCCCCTCTTTCTCCCAGCTGACGCCACAGACACAAACGCTTATGTAACCAGTCCGAGGAAGGACTCGTTCGTAAGAGCGCACAAGACAAGAAACAGGGCAAAAAACAAACAAAAACAACGGCTCTGAACAGTAACCACCGCCGAGGAAGCAAGTTAGACGAGACCGAATTTGGAATTTTTTTTTTTCGAAAATTGGAATTGGAATAGGGTATATGGGGAATATGGGGGAAATAGGAGATATGGGGGATATATGATATATGTAGATGTAGCAGACATTTTGGATATAGCAGATGTGTGGGAAATAAGAGATATGGGGAAATAAGAGATATGGGGAAATAAGATATGTGGAGGATAGAGGAGATAAGAGGATATGTGATATATAGTGAGATTTAGGAGATACTAGCTGACCCGGCCCGGCTTCGCCCAGGCCCTGGAGGGGATCTATCTATCTATCAGTCTGTCTGTCTGCTTGTTTGTCTGTCTGTCTGTCTGTCTGGCTGACCCGGCCAGGCTTCACCCAGTCCCTGGTGGGGAGCATCTCATTTAATTCATATAAGTAGTCATATAAGCTCTCCCGTTCCCGACTATTTGTTTGTCTGTCTATCTGTCTGTCTGTCCCGGCCCGGCTTCACCCAGTCCTTGGTGGGGAGCATCTAATTTAATTCATATACGTAGTCATATAAGCTCTCCCGTTCCCGACTGTCTGTCTGTCTATCTGTCTGTCTGTCTGTCTGTCTGGCTGACCCGACCCGGCTTCACCCAGTCCCTGGTGGGGAGCATCTCATTTAATTCATATAAGTAGTCATATAAGCTCTCCCGTTCCCGACTATTTGTTTGTATGTCTATCTGTCTGTCTGTCCCGGCCCGGCTTCACCCAGTCCTTGGTGGGGAGCATCTAATTTAATTCATATACGTAGTCATATAAGCTCTCCCGTTCCCGACTGTCTGTCTATCTGTCTGTCTGTCTGATCCGGCCCGGCTTCACCCAGTCCCTGGTGGGGAGCATGTCATTTAATTCATATAAGTAGTCAAATAAGCTTCCGTTCCCGACTATCTGTCTGTCTGTCTGTCTATCTGACCCGGCGTGGTTTCGCCCAGCTCCTGGCGCACAGTAACTTAAAAGAATGTCCTACCACACACCATTCATTATTTTTAATGAAAACTGTTTTTAATCACCGATATGACAGTTGATAAGTTCTTTAAGCAGAAAACGATGGGTTACAATGTTATGCATTATGCATTATTTTTATGAAAACTTTGAAAATGCCTTCAAGATTATATCATTATTTATTATAACTTATATGCCTGAAAATAACTATAGACAAAGAGTTTAACAATAGTGCAAGTAAGTCCAACAATATGACTATAAATTATATAGAAATGTTATTAAAAGTTATGCCCCTTGAAATAACTTTTCTAGAGTGAAGTCCCCCTGCTATATAGAAATTATATAATGAAAAATGAAAAAGTAAATGTTATTAAATAAGTAGAAGATTTTACACTAAGAAACTATTATAGTCGGTTGCACAGGAATGAAAGGAAGACGTGTAGAAAATTTCATCTCAATCGGATGTACCGTTATCGAACGCATCCAATACACACAAACAAAGTCACATACACTCTGTTTTATAGATATAGATGGGGGATATAATATGCTTGCCTGCTAGCTCGACTGAGATGTTTTCGAATACACATCTCATTCCCCCAACCTTCGAATTGTGATGTTTTTTTAAACATCTTGTACTTGGGGTCCTAAGTCGACCTAGTCTTAAATTGTCACCAGGGAATGTTTTGAGGAAGTAAATGCGGCCCGCGTGATACTGACAACATGGCCCGCGAAATAATATTAGTCTATTAAAATATGCGGCTTGCAAGATACAGCCACTACGCTTTTCAAGGCTTGGAAGAGAGCCATTTTCGTTACTTTTCGTTCTGTAAACGTAATGTGTCTCATAGCGTGACAAGGGTCACATAATTTTCTTTATTTTACATTTCTTTACTTTACTAACCTTAGCATATACAATGAACATCACGGAATTAAATAGGCATACTTTACTTTACTTTACTTTACTTTACTTTACGTACCAAACATAATACACCGCATGGCGTGACAAGGGTTGCTTAATTTGATTTCACTTACCTTACACTACGCTTTATGGCGTGAAAGGGTCCTACTTTAACTTTACTAATACTTTACAATATTTTTATTTATCATATGGCAAAATACGATTCTTGACTTGAAAACGGGTCACGTATTTATTTAACGAAAGAAAGACCCCCAGTAAAATTGTATTGCTTAACAAGTAGGAGACTACAACAAATAATATCTGCAGGTATATTATATACAGTTGGTGAGATAGGACTGTGGTTAATACCACAGCCTACTTAGACTGTTTGTTTTATTCAATTCTACTCTGGTATTGACTCACCCTACAAACAAATAGTACCAGACACTTGTCCAGTGTGTAAGGCAGCCTGTTGGTTACTGAACACATCGCCCCTCTAGTGTCGTTACGTCATGATACACAGCACCATCTTCCCTAAGATACCAGTCAGTAGCACACGGGTCACCTTACCTATCAGATAATTGTATACGCGCACATATATATATCCCATAGGGTATCTCCATAATAGGCACTTCTTTTGGGGGGTGTAGTGTTAAGCTTACACGCATTCTGAGAGAGAGAGAGAGAGAGAGAGAGAGAGAGAGAGAGAGAGAGACAGAGAGACAGACAGACAGACAGACAGACAGACAGACAGAGACAGAGACAGAGAGACATGCAGAGAGACTCAGAGGGGGAAATAAGAGACGCAGAAGCACAGGGAACAGAAGAAAGTTAGATTCATACAAGAGACAACATTGCAGTTATAGACATATTTCAAGCGGACGAAAGAAGAAGAAGAAGAAGAAGAAGAAGAAGAAGAAGAAGAAGAAGAAGAAGAAGAAGAAGAAGAAGAAGAAGAAGAAGAAGAAGAAGAAGAAGAAGAAGAAGGAGACGAAGGAGACGAAGAAGAAGAAGAAGAAGAAGAAGAAGAAGAAGAAGAAGAAGAAGAAGAAGAAGAAGAAGAAGAAGAAGAAGAAGAAGAAAGCTTTGTATATCCTACCGACGAAGCCACTTGTAAGAAGGCTAAACACGAGAGTGGAGGAAAAGAGCACAGGAGAACATAATATTGTTGTTAGTGAAAACCTCACGTCACGCCCTAGCACAAGAAAGAAAAAAGTAAAAACCAAAATGTGAATTTCGGGCATGGATTGTGAAAGTGTGATTCACAATCCTGACAGTCGCTAGAAAGCTGTCTTACAGAGTAACAGCCAATGCTGCTCAAACTAGGGCTTAACAAGTATTAGGCTACAACAAATAAATCTGTATTCAAAGTAACAAGGAGAAGTTTCTAACAAAAAAATGTCCCAGTAAAATTGTATTGCTGAGTAAAAGACACAGTTAGTGAGATTACCCACCAAGCAAAATTCATGGTGTGAGAAACGGTGCTTTATTTTATTTATAATTTTTTTATAGTTGTTAATTGTTTATTCTCACAGACTCATTTCTTGCTTTCAGATCCGTTTGTTCGTGTGACCCTTGTGCACATGGAAAAACCCATCAAAACAAGGAAGACATCATGTAAAAAAAACACCATCGATCCGGTGTTTAATGAATCTGTTAGTTTCAACCTGACACATCAACAGGTGAGAAGAGCCTCTTAGCATCCATGTTTTGTAATAACAGGGTGTTATAAATAAGAAAGTCTTTTATCTTGCAAACAGCTGTAGTAAAGTAATGAAATGACGAAAGGTGGAATATCAGGTGTCAATTTGTCTTTATTTTCTAATAATTTATGGTATTGGCATTAAGACATTCAATACAATTAAAAAGTCGATTTATTTGGTTGTTACGGGATTTGAGATTTAAATATTGAGCACAACCCACTACTGACAACGCTGATCGTATTCTGGTATGAACCTAAGGCCTATCCACGTCAATGTGGGTGCACTAGACTCGAGTTTCGCTCTCGTTTGAGCTCGTCAGTAGTGCATATACTTGACTGGTTCATACCAGAATACTGTTGCCAGTAGTGGGTTGTGCTCAATATTTAAATTAAAAAGTCAATTTCCACGGCAATATGCGTATGAATACAAATCCATCCATCCATCATGTGCCATCCCGGTAAGCGTGGGGGGTCATGTTCTGCCATCTCACTCGATCACCAGAGTCGTGGATCAGCTACGTGTTTCTGTCTCGACCATGCCACAAGGCCAAGCCATCCAGGTACTTGCTTCTAGGTCTTCCCCTTGGTCTGTTCCCCTCGATCTTACCAGTTGTCACCAAATTCTCCAATCCATTTCTTCTCATAACATGCCCAAAAAATCTTGACTGTCTACGTCTAATTTCTCTAATCAATTTACGATCTTCATTTGTTTCTTGAAGGACTTGTTCATTGGTCTTTCTGGCTGTCAATGGTATTCTTTGCATTTTCCTCAGGAACCACATCTCTACAGCCATCAGATGTTTTTCAGCCTGACTGCTCATTGTCCACGCTTCACATCCATACAAAAGTACAGGTTCAATGTAGCATCTCAACACTCTTTTTCTCGTTTCAATTGACATCTTTTTATTGGTCAATATGTTTTTCATCTTGCTAAAGGCAACTTTTGCCATGGCGATTCTTGTTCTAATCTCTTCAAGGCATCTCCCATCAGATGTTATTACTGTTCCGAGATAATTGTACCTGCTCACTTGTTGAAGAATATTCCCATTTACTTGTATATTACATTGTGGTATTTCGTCCTTCCTAGTGACGACCATAATCTGTGTCTTTTTACAATTTAATTCTAACCCCAGTTGTTCAAATATGAAGCACTAATACTTAGTATGGGCCAACCATTGTAGTTGTTTCAGAGATCTCCTTGATGATACCCGTCTCCTTTCAGATGTACTATAGATATTCCACTGTGGTTAGATTTATAGATTTCCAAATTTGGTCACGATACCGCCCAATTCGTTGCTGTGTCCAACTCAAATATATGGGAATATAAAAATATACACACACAAGAAAAAGAGCTTAGAGGCAGCGAATGTGTGGCTTCTGTGTATATGTAACTGTTCACACAAGAATTATTAGCTTGTGGTCATTTTCTATTATAATTACAGAATATACTATTGTCACTATTTTAGTACAATGTAGGCTGTTTCAGTTCTGTTGTTGGGCTTCGGTTTTTGTTACTATACCCATTAAACCCCCCCCCCCCCCACTCTTTTTCCAATGACCCTAGGAGCTGTATAGAAGGTAACGTAGCTAATGGCAGAGTCTTTCAAGTCGGAAAATTCCACGAGTTGGGATCAAGCATTTAAACGTTAGTTGCATGCCCTTTACAGGACGTCGCAGTCAACCCCAGCCTTTTTTAAGCTGTTTGTGATCTCTTGGCAAGTTTACATTCAGTAGATTGCCATTGCTTTCTGAACCAGGGCCGTGCCGGGCTATGATACAGAGAGGCGGCACCGCAATGGGGCTTCATAAGGGGACGGCATTTTAAAAGAAAATAAACACATGTAAGGGGCGACTTTTTGAAGAATTGCATCACACTGAGAAAATCTACCGCACGGTACTGTTCTGAACGACCGGCACCCATATAATTTTATTAAAAACAAAACAACGCAAGGTGATCTGCTGCCAAATCGACCGCAGATTTGTTTTGAACGCAGTATACGGGTTTACGAACTATGTCTGTAACCCCTTCGAACGGAAAAAAGAGTTTATTATTACGAGCTAGGCGATGGACCCTAATATAATTTATCTTCTGAGGTTAACAGGTGACGGGCTAATGGTGGAATGGAAAATGAACATCTTGCAACCTTGGGGGTTGACGGGGAGGTCAAATGGTAGCTAAAACAAAGTCGAAAGATGCTCGTCAGCATCGAATGCACTGCGGCACAGGGTGGACAAAACGGTGTCATGTGACTAGTTTTTTTTTTTTTTTTTTTTTTTTGGGGGGGGGGGGTCAATGTGGTGAAGTCGTAATACCACCTGCCTCACGGTCCGAAGTTTGTGGGTTCGATTCATGGCTACGTCGTTCGGTTCAAAAGTGCAAATTTCTAGGTGACGCCTGTGGGTCGTCGCTGGAGCTACGGGGTTCGTGCTTTGTGCGACGCTGTCGGCAAGCTGCTTTGTGGAAAGAGACCAAGCCATATGAAATAAAACCGGGTCCAATGAAGTCAACCTTCTTGCCTTTTTACGAGGGCGCCATCATGAATTAATTATTTGTTTTTAAACGTATATCTACTTGCTTTTGTTCTTCTTGTCTTAATTTAAAAATTTGAGAGAGGCGCTGTGACTAGCAAGCTAGCCTGTCAGTTCGGTGGTCATGTGTTCAAATCCTCATCAAAGCAATTTTTTTTTTTTTTTTTTTTTATTGATCTGGGAATTAAAGGCGGCAATAATGTGCCCATTGGTCAATAAAAATACGTGGCTAGCACAAAGCTTCACTACGCCTCAAGGCAGCTAAAGGGTGTTTTACTTATTATAGTTCCCTCCAGAGTCCCCTCTGGTAACACATCATGCAGGGGTCAGTATGTCCCTACCTATAACAACTATTGTAGAGGCGGAGCGGCTTAGGCGAATGACTTGTGTATCTAGCTCACATGGTTGGGTTTATGTGTCGACTGGATTTGTTCGAAATAAGAATGTGTGGTACACAACCCCGCCCCCAGAATCCTTGGATAGTGGATCCTTCTTGGACAAGGACGAAATACGCAGAGGACTTGTGGTGAAGTGGTTAAGCCAAAGGTTGTGGGGTCGTTTTCGGACTTTTGTGCAGAAAGAGATCGAGTTATATGGGATAAAACCTTGCAATTAAGCCCAATCTCCTGTCTACACACTCCTTTAAATGTTTAAAGGTTAATAATTTTCAAAGCTATAGTAATTTTGCGGGGGTTATATAAACAGTGGTAAAAATTACTGATATTCTCACAGATATTCACCTTCTTCAGTGGCTAACGAAGAGTTCCCATTCTGATGGTACCAATGGCAGCTTTACTGAACGTCCTTCTGCGTTTCCCTCTACGCGTGAGTTTGGTCCAGACCTTATGTACTCACCCTCTGCTGAATCAGCCTATCCAGAAGTGGGTTCTTTATCTGTTTTCCTGCACTTTCCACTCCATCCCAAAGAGCCTTCACCATCCCATCCTTGTTATGATGTACCCCCTGCCCGTGGAGCAGCAGTAGTAGCCAGTCTATCAGCCTATTCATTTCCTCGTACACCCACCTAGTCAGAAAATCCATGATATTCTCTTGACCCTCGACTTTTCCCGCGAGAAATTATTTGATGAAAAGGGGAACAAGAACACAATATGTGAGTAGAGTGGTTACCAAGACACATAAAACTGAAGAAAATGAAATATTTTGAACATGTAAATCAACATGAAAGATAACCATGGAGGGAGTGTACTGGGGAAATGGAGAAGACAAAGACCACAACATAGATGGATTCAGTATGTGGTAGATAATTTACACACGGCAGCAACAGATGCAGGGCACATGGCTTAGGAAATAGGGACATTTTGAAAGACTGTTACAGGAGAAATTCCTCAACAGGGCAAGCCACTGGATGGCGATAGTGATGATAAAAAAGAGTCCAAAGGGCAAGCGGATTGACTTCATTGCACCGGGTTTTATCCTACATGGCTCAGTCTCTTTCCGCAGGGCGGCTTGCCATGAGTAAAAATGTATACCCTGTACAAAACGAAACAAACATTTTGGCCTCGAAACTGCTGGCCCGTGGTCATGAGTCTTAAAACAACTTACCGAACTACCTTCCCTCCTTTAGGCTTGTGAATTCTTTCACACACTAGATAGTGATGATGATACTGGTGGTGAGGATCCTGATGATGATGATGATGAGTCAAAATCTACACCCAGTACATAACAAAACAAACATTTTTACCCCGAATATTGCTGGTCACGAACACAAAACCTACCCAAATATATCCCCTACTTTACGCTTGTTGTGAATTCTATTACACACTGGATAGTATGTGGATACCGACGACGATGGTGATGTTGAGTCAAAATATATACCCAGTAAAACAATGAAACAAATATTTATGCCGCGAATACTCCTCGCCCGTGGTCATGATTCTGAGAAAACTCTACCTAACTACCACTCCTTCTTTAAGCTTGTGAATTCTATTACAATAAATTTAATGCGTGTATTTATTATCTTTCAGCTGATTGGAGCCAGTATAGTCGTTACCGTCTGGGACCACAACTCCAAGTCTAAAGATGATTTCGTAGGCCGAATAGTCATCGGCCACCACCACACAGGGCCACAGGAGTCCCAGCATTGGGAACGTATGCTCCAGTCCCAGCGATCCCCGGTAGCCCAGTGGCATTCACTGAAGTCTCGCGCAGAATGCGACCAGGTGTCTGTTGCTTCCATAGCTGTGCACTGAGCACCATCACCGGATGTCTTGTTGACAGTTGAATTTCCATGCTGGCAAGGCGTGGCAACATATCAGTGTCCATAGGGCTTGAGAATATCACAGTTGTTCATGTTTACACAGCTGTTAGTTATCTGTAGGGCTTCAGGGTGTTGTGTGCATTCACTTCTTCTGCCCCAGCCTGTTGTGACATTATCCTATTATACCCTAATTGATACATTAACCCATTTTGTCGCGGTTATTATTTTCAACTGTTTCTGAGCCAACGTGGTAACATATCATTGCCCATAGGGCCTGATAGCATCACAACTGTTAGTTTTTTCCCAGGGCTTCAAATATTGTATGCATTACCTATCACCCTTTGTCACGTTAAACCATTGTATTCCAGTTAATACTTTCATTCATTCTTTCCCATTAACTCTTGCCGAATCAGACAGTTATTGCTTTGAAGTAAACCCTGTCTGAAATGGAAAGGGTTAGTAGCACTGCTGTAGTATTGTTGTCATCGTAGTTTGAAACGTATTGATCTTTCAACCCTGATTGAATCGCTGTTTTATCATGTTGATTGTAAAGACTGAGTCAAGCCTAGCTTACTACACTCTGAATAAAATGTCGAACTCGTTAACTGACTACAGTGTGAAACGAGTAAGTAGAGGAACCATATAGACATCATGAGGCATATTGGATAAATGGTGCCAGTCGCATGTTATTAGATTAATCAACACTCAGTGGATTATATTGTCAGCACCACGTCAGCCGTTGTCACTTCAAAGGACTTTTCCTGTTCCCTATTTTAGACTGGGTCAATCTGGGAGAACAGGCCAATGAATATAATGTAATGTAATGTGTAATATAATATATGAGAACAGGTCAATGAATATAATGTAATGTAATGTAATATATTATGTACTATAATATAGGAGAACAGGTCAATGAATATAATGTAATGTAATGTAATATAACCGGTCTCTATGGCTAAGGGCTTGCGAACGCGGTTTGTGAGCCCGTATACCCGGGTTCGAAACACAGCGGTGCTGATTTTTTCGAAAAAGGTATAGGGGCCGGTGGTTCAGAAGCAATGACAAACTACTGAACGTAACACTTGCCTAGTACATCAACAGCAGCTGAAAATGCTGGTGTTGACTGCAACGTCCCGTAAGGGATACGCGCAAAAAAAATATAATATAATATAATATAATATAATATAATATAATATAATATAATATAATATAATATAATATAATATAATATAATATAGAAGGCACATTTTTACATACCTTGAGGCATATTTGGTAAATGGTACTAATCAATCAGCTGCCTTTACTTCGCAGACCATCTCTTGGTACTCATATTACGTGGGTCAACCTGGTGGACCATGTACACCAGTGTTTCCCAACGTGGGGCCCACGCCCCACAGGGGGGCAATTCGATTGTTAAGGGGGGCAATTCGAAAATGGAAGAAATCGGCCGGATATAACAAAACGGGGAGACGAGACTGAAGTTAACTAAATTGGAACCTGACATAAAATCTCTTTGCAGCAAGCATCAAGCGCAAGAATCTCAATAAATTTAAATAATTACTAATAATTAAAATAATATAGAAAAATCTTTCATTAAAATTATTTGATACTTCAATTTCAGTTCTCCATTATATGTTTTTTGAAAATTTACTTACTGTGTTTGCTCAATAATTTCCTAGTGATTTCTTCCTAAAACCTATCGGTCCTTTGACTAAGATCGGGTTCATTTGCTGCTTCCCCACCCCCCCCCCCCCTCCCCCAATAGTGCGCCTGGTCTGGTCGCGGGCCGGGATGATCAAATAAAAACCCATCACATATCTTAACCTTAGATGTGGGCCTGGTGGACCACTGTGGGCAATAGCTCACAGTGAGACTAAGGGTCCACACAAAAAAGGGGGAGGCGGGGGTAACCGCCAAACCAAATAAAAAAAAAATTCACCCAACACAACCGGCACACAGGGACGCGGGACCTGGGGGGGGGGGGGGCTTTGGCCCCTCTGGGAACCGTGAGCCCTTCTAAAAAAAAAAATGCAAGTTTCTGTAGTGAACATTTCAATTTTTGAATATTAAAAATGATGCATATGTTGGGGGGGGGGGGGGGAATAAGAATTTTAGAAAGGCTTAGGTGGGTCATAGCACAAAAAAGGTTGGGAAACACTGATGTACACTTTTAAAATTTGCCTCATTGCAAATTCAAATCTATGTATGAAACTAAAGTTGAACTCACAATGATAGTCAAGATTATCACGGTAACTGTATGGAAGTAATCAGAACTCCAAACTATAGTCAAGTTTCTCATGAGACATGTAAAAAACTAAAGAGGAACTCAAAACACAAGTTAAGTTTGTCATAGAACCGTGGAACCAAACAGATATTGAAAGAATGGTGAAGTTTTTTATGAGAACTAAATGGCTTGTCCACATGGCATGGTCGAGATAGGAACACTGAGCTGATCCACAACTCTGATGATCGAGTGAAATGGCGAGTCATGACCGCCCACGCTTTCCGGCATGGCACATGATGTATGGATGGATGGATATGGAACTATATAAGAACTCAAGACAATAGTCAAGTTTATCATGAATACAGTATTAAACTAAACTGGAACTCCAAAATATGGTCAGGAGAACTGTATGAAACTAACAAGCAACTCAAAACAATAGTCAAGTTGTTTTATGAGAATTGTGGAACTAACAAGAAACTCCAAACAATGATCAAGTTTTACATGAGAACTTTATGGAACTAAAGAGGAACTCAAAATAACAATCAAATTTATCAAAGGAATTGTAGGGAATTAAAGAACATCTCCCAAAAATTGTCAAGTATAACCAGAAGTTTTCCTACAATACAAACATCGTAGCTGTGGTCATGAAACGAAGAGGAGAAAGAGATTAGTCAGCTGCATTTCCTTTACAGTACGTCGCTATCAATTCCAGAGTTTATTGCATGTAATGTTTCAGGCACTTTTACTTTCATTAGTTTGCCATTGCTTTCTGAAGTGCTTCTGAACATATCATTGTGAAAATTAACGCAAAGCTATCTGCTACCCACACGGCCTGAGACCGACTTTGAACTTCGTATGTCGGGGTGTTAAACTGTGTTGATAACCACGAAACGACAGACGCCTATAGAGATTAGTGAACATAAGTCATGTGACCAACAATTGTGTTTAATGTCCAGATAATGTGGCTGTTGTCTTCAGTCATGCCTTGCGCTCGGAAGTAACCTGATTCATTCCCCGCCTAGGGTATTTTTAGACATTGTTATTTTACAAATATCCTCTGGCTTCTTGGGTAGAGTCATCGGGTGCTTAGTCTTAGAGGGCAAAATGGCTTACAGGTTACATCCACCTTTAACTGAAGCAAACCGGGGTGGATTCATAGTGTAGACTAGTGGTTCTCACCCGGTGGGGAATTAAGATTATTTCAATATTGCGTTAATACAAGAACCAATTACTTGATATTGCTTTTCTCTCCATACTTTACAGTTCTGTACTTCTCGCCCTTCTGAAATTCGTTTTATAACGTAAGTAGACCCACAAATCACGTTTTATGTGGACGTCTAGACCTGTTCTAGTTTGTGTTATTAAATTTAGCTTCTATATATATTTACGTATCCTGTGTAGGGGCGGGGTGGGGGAATTATAGGGAGGAAATTCGAAAAAAAGGGGGGGGGGAGACATTCTGAACATGTGGTGAAGGTTGCATGGGCCAAAAAAGGTTGAGAACCACTGGTGTAGACTATATGGATTCCTATAAAATAAGAGACGGTTGGTATACACCCTTCTGATCTTGGGGTAGTGGATCAAAAGTCTTGCATTCTCATATAAGGGCAGAGAGCGCAGAGGAACTGTGGCATGTTGGAAATCGAAAAGAGCTGGCCAAATAGACCACTGAACCATTTGAAACTTTGAAAACCTACCCACAAAAGGAAAATTCATAACATGTGTGATTCTAGTATACAGAATTTAGATCCCAGCTAGTGCTGTGGAGTTCAAGTTCTGTGCTCATATTCTCCTTGTGTAATCTATGGCAGGGAATTGGATCACTTATAGATGTATGCGTGTACAGTGAGAGTGATCTATAACCAAAACAAAACAAAACCTTTCCTTCTTAGATAATGGCGAAAATTAGAGAGGCAACGGTGCAATTTGTGCATGATGACAATTTAACAGCAGGAGGAGAGTGTAAAGATTATAAAATAGGGTCTCAGGCCTGGCAAAATTGTTAGAGGAGGGGAAAACGTGCTCACGTGTAGGTTTAGAACCTTACATAAATCTGGGTATAGGAAGTAAACTTTACACTAATGTGCATTCAATTGGTATGCATAAAATTAGTGCAACCGCGGTAAAAATAACACAAAGGAATGCAGCTTTACTGAACACAATTACAGAAAACACATAACATTGTGGTGACTAGCTTTCATCAGCAAACAAATACATACACAAAAAACAACATATAATCACGGAGAAGACACTATAGTGTCTATCCATCCATCCATCATGTGCCATGCCGGTAAGCGTGGGCGGTCATGTTCTGCCATCTCACTCGACACAGTGACTATATTAAGGCCAAAAATAAAACGGGATGAGAAGAATGAAAAGATGAAAAAATTAGAACAATGAAGAGACAATGGAAAAAATTTAAGGAAAAATAATGTGATACTTAACTCAGAATCTCAGGCTGTCATACACCCACAACGTTTGTGTTTTCCGAAATTGTGTTCTGTAAAGCTGCATTACTTTGTGTTATTTTATATTGTTTACATGAAATTAGAAATTAGTCAACACTGATATATATATATATATATATATATATATATATATATATATATATATATATATATATATATATATATATATATATATATATATATATATATATACATTGGCACCTTGCCGTCTTGACAGACGATAGTTTGTGCTTTAAAAAGGCATAATAACTTTTAACTATGGCGGTAGCGTGTGTGACTGATAAGGCCAATTTGCGCTGTAAATGTCCGTTCACAGTGGGTGCATCTGAACACGTGGTCATTTCCACCATCATGCACCATCTTACGTCTCAAACGCTTGGTGTGTGACTTTTCTGCAATAATTTTCTCCTTTGACTTTATTCCATTTCTGATATTTGCCCTCCATGCAACACGTTCAGCGGCGACTTGCTCTCAATGTGCATTATCAATGCCTGTATCAATCATGTCCCGCTTACACACATCTTTGTATTGTAGTAGAGGCCGACCCTGAGATCTCTTACCCATCTGTAATTCAGCAAAAAAGATATCCTTTGGTATTCTACCATCATCCATCCTCCTAAGATGTCCTATCCATCTAAGTCTACGAAGACTGAGCATGGAATAAACTGTCACACAACCTGATCTTTCCAATACTTCAGTATTTGTGATTTTGTCTTGCCACTTAATACCAAGAATTCTTCGCAGACACCGCATATGAAAGCTGTTTAAATTGTTCTCTTGGTGTGAGTAAGTTGTCCAGTTTTCACTGCCATAGAGAAGAGTACTAAGGACACAGGCTTGATAGACAAGGACTTTTGTTTTGGCAGTAAGCTTCCTGTTCTCCCAGACTCTTTTTCTTAACCTGTTCATTGTTGTTGCTGCCTTATATATATATATATATATATATATATATATATATATATATATATATATATATATATATATATATATATATATATATATATATATATATATATATAGTGGTACCTCGGGTTACGAACTTAATTTGTTCCAGAACTCGGTTCGTAACCCGAAACATTGAAATCAATGAAATAAAGACAATCCGTTTCAAGATGAAAGAATCGTTCTTTTTTTTATTAACATCCGGTCGTTTACCTGACAAAACGCAAAGAATACGTGTACTTAACGTATTAAGTAAAGAGAAAGAAAAGAACCAAATGAATTAAATGTAAAATAACAAAAAGATTTAGTCTATATTTATTACCAAGAAAACGATCATGGGAAATTTGTCACTTTCTTTGTTATTATGAATCATTAGTTTCAGGAGTATCTTGTCGCTGTTTCTACGCAGCCGACTGGGAATCTTTCTGCACCAAGAAACTATCAAGGGAGATGTGTCGCTTCCTTTGCTAGAGAATCTTTCTGAAGTGGGCCATCGTGTTATCATTCATCAGGTTTACTGCCCTGTTAGCAATAAATTTGTTTGGATGATGGTTCACAATGAAGTCTTCGACGTCTGCCCACTTGCTGCAAATTTCTTTGATCCTGGCAGTTGAAACAGTCACTGACTCCTCATCATCGACTGATCAACCTTTAATGTCTTTAGCTGTTCATTCTGAAGATCCACAAGCTCATCTGTAGTACTGTTTATACTGTACGCGATTATTTATCTCCAACGTTACACCTTGCTCTCTCTCTCTCGCCTTCGTTTGTAACCCGAAGCACTGTTCGTTACCCGAGACATACAATTTTCGAAGTTGTTGTTCGTAACCTGAATTGTTCGTGACCTGAGGTGTTCGTAACCCGAGGTACCACTGTGTGTGTGTGTGTATGTGTATGTGTATATATATATATATATATATATATATATATATATATATATATATATATATATATATATATATATATATATATATATATATATATATATATAGTGTGTGTGTGATCACTTTTATGATGATGTTCCCATGCACTACTGCTGTAAATATCAAAGTGTTTAAGATTTTATATTCATCCAGATCGCTGACTGGATCAGTTTATCTTGTTGCTTCTGTTAAAATTGAATCCTGATATATTTTATTTACATCTGTACAAAGACTTCATATCTGAAAATATTTATTATTCCCACACAAATAAACATTCTTATTTAAAATTGCTTTTTGCAAGACATGAACAGTATGATGCATTTTTGCATAACTAATGGAAAGAAAATGGAAATAAATAATACTTTCTTTTCTTTCAACAAGTTTTGATATCTTATTGTTCCACATAATTTATTTTCTGAATTGCATTTGTGAATATTGCATTACCTCATAGATTTTTTTATAAACTGCCCGCCGCCCCTTTAATGGTGCAGTCTTGTATAGATAGATGGTGCAGTCTTGTATAGATGGTGCAGTCTTGTATAGATGGTGCAGTCTTGTATAGATGGTGCAGTCTTGTATAGATGTTGCAGTCTTGTATAGATGGATCAGTCTTGTATGGATGGTGCAGTCTTGTATAGATAGATGGTGCAGTCTTGTACGGATGGTGCAGTCATGTATAAGATGGTGCAGTTTTGTATAGATGGTTCAGTCTGTAAAGATGGTGCAGTATTGTATAGATGGTGCAGTATTGTATAGATAGATGGTGCAGTATTGTATAGATAGATGTTGCAGTCTTGTATAGATAGATGGTGCAGTCTTGTACAGATGGTGCAGTCTTGTATAGACGGTGTAGTCTTGTATAGATAGAAGGTGCAGTCTTGTATAGATAGATGGTGCAGTCTTGTATAGATGGTGCAGTCTTGTATAGATAGATGGTGCAGTCTTGTATAGATGGTGCAGTCTTGTATAGATGGTGCAGTCTTGTATAGATGGTGCAGTCTTGTATAGATGGTGCAGTCCTGTATAGATGGTACAGTCTTGTATAGATGGTGCAGTCTTGTATAAATGGTGCAGTCTTGTATAGATGGTGAAGTCTTGTATAGATGGTGCAGTCTTGTATAAATGGTGCAGTCTTGTATAGATGGTGCAGTCTTGTATAGATGGTGCAGTCTTGTATAGATGGTGCAGTCTTGTATAGATAGATGGTGCAGTCTTGTATAGATGGTGCAGTCTTGTATAGATGGTGCAGTTTTGTATAGATGGTGCAGTCTTGTAAAGACGGTGCAGTCTTGTATATAGATGATATAGTCTTGTATAGATGATATAGTCTTGTATAGATGGTGCAGTCTTGTATAGATGATGCAGTCTTGTATAGATGGTGCAGTCTTGTATAGATGGTGCAGTCTTGTATAGATGGTGCAGTCTTGTATAGATGGTGCAGTCTTGTATAGATGGTGCAGTCTTGTATAGATAGTGCAGTCTTGTATAGATGGTGCAGTCTTGTATAGATGGTGCAGTCTTGTATAGATGATATAGTCTTGTATAGTTGGTGCAGTCTTATATAAATAGATGGTGCAGTCTTGTATAGATGGTGCAGTCTTGTATAGATGGTGCAGTCTTGTATAGATGATATAGTCTTGTATAGATGGTGCAGTCTTGTATAGATGGTGCAGTCTTGTATAGATGATATAGTCTTGTATAGATGGTGCAGTCTTGTATAGATGGTATAGTCTTGTATAGATGGTGCAGTCTTGTATAGATAGATGGTGCACTCTTGTATAGATGATGCAGTCTTGTATAGATAGATGGTGCAGTCTTGTATAGATGGTGCAGTCTTGTATAAATACATGGTGCAGTCTTGTGTGTGTATATATATATATATATATATATATATATATATATATATATATATATATATATATATATATATATATATATATATATATAGATGGTAATCTTGTATAGATGGTGCAGCCTTGTATAGATGGTGCCAGGAGTTTTCAAAGAAAGTTAAAACTGCTGGCCATGTCACCATGCTTAACTGATTCAGTGCCATAGGATGATAATCGTCGTAAGTGACTCCCCTTATCTGCCATGGTCTTATAGATCGCCGATATGTTGTCATTTCGAAATGTTGTCTCAATTAAAATATCAATACAGTAGCTTTCCCTAAGCAACTCGCCTTAAATTGATATATAACATAGCATGTTTGCTAACATATTAACAACTTTAAGGTCATAACTGTGACACAATCCTACTTCCCATTTTCCGCCATCCATTTTCGTTTGGTTTAAGCCATGTTTTTGTGTGGCACTGAATCAGTTAATGAAATTATGGAACAGAAGACAGTAACTAACATAAAGTAAAAAACCGTTTAAAATGTCTTGATTGAAAATGATGCGACCTATATTTCTATATACCACTCGGAACTCGGTTTGTGATGTCGTCAGTATCCCCCGGCCGTCTTTACTCCTTAAGACATTTCCTGGTACCAATTTTAGGCTGGACCGACCTGGTAGCTCAGGTCAATTTTACACATTCAAACACCAATGCGGATCAAACCCATAACCACGGAATAGGCAGAAGAGCGTCTGGCCACTACACCACTGTGGCTCCCATTAGTAGACATGTGATGCTATTATTCCCGTCATGGGTGCGTGATGGTGGAAATGACCATGTGTTCACATGCATCCTCCGTGGAAACGAATATTTACCGCGCAGATTGGTCTGATCAGCCACATTCGCTATAGCCATTGGTTGTATTCATTATGCCATTTTTTTTCCTTGTTTGAAGGAGAGTGTGATAAACTAATGTCTGTCAAGACATCAAGGTGCCAGCTGTTGATGAACATAGAAATGTTCTTGTCACCGTGTGATACGGGCGCCGTAAAGATGGAGTAAAGGTATATAACACCATAGACCTCCTGAGTACGGACTCTTGGGCAGCTGTGGAGAACCTTTTATTCATTCATTCAGTAGCACGTCCTTTGCACAACCTCGCTCCCATAACAACCATCCGGAAAACCTCTCGATCATAAGCAAGATGTCCCGCATCCGATACACCCATTTTGAGATCATCCGTCACATCTGCACCCCTCTTCTCTTTGGCCTTCCTCTTCCTCTCTTCCTAGCCATATACCCCTCCATAATTGTTCTTTCCAAACTCTCAAGACGTTTCAAGTGACCAAAATATTTCAATTTTCTTTGTTTTATCGTCTTTAATAGCCAACCCTCTTCAATATTCAGCTCTTGAAGTATGGATGCATTTGTTCTCTTCTTTATCCGAGATATTCTTAGAACTCGTCTATAACATTTATATTCAAAGGCATTTATGCGCTGTTCAGCTTGTTTAGTAAGTGCCCAGGTCTCACAGGCGTATGTTGCAATGGGAAAGATGCATGCTCTTAAAGTTCTTATTTGTGTAGTTCTATATTTCCCTCTCCACAATTTATTCAGTTGTTTTAGTCTTTGAAGAGCAATAGATATTCGTCTTTTAACTTCTTTCATTGTGTCACCATTGTTGATAATCAATGACCCAAGATATTCAAAATTGTCCACGACCTCCAATTTTTCCTCTTTACCACACATTTCATTCTCCATAGTAGTTCTATCTGTATGCATTATTTTTGTTTTTGCTATGTTAAGGTATAAGTTGTGATTTTCACTGTTCAATTGGGTTGAGGTTATTAGATTTTTAACTTTCCCAAAAACAATCATAGGGCTCACAAGAGCAGACAGTTCAGAAGCTGAGATCAGTAATAACTATACTTTTTTCGAATCCTGATTTTGAAGCAATATAATGTCATTTTTTAAACTATGTTTTAGTGCTGAAAATATCAAGACATTTGATAAAGTAAAACATGATGAAAGGATAACAATGTTGGAAGATTGATCTCGGAATAATAAAGAATATTTACTGGAAGCAAGTAGCAGTAAATAAAATAGAAAAAAAGAGGGCAATTATGAACACGTAAAGCTAAGAGTATAACAGGGATGTGTTTTGTCACTGGCCCACTTCTCTCCCTATTGCAATGTAATAATGAAAGAGATCAAAGAGAGGTCAGGAATTAGTTAGTTAGTTAGTTAGTTAGTTAGTTGGTTGGTTGGTTGGTTGGTTGGTTGGTTGGTTGGTTAGTTAGTCGAGGTTCCAACTTCCCGGCAATGGGTCGTCCCCATTATGCTCCGTTCCTGTGCCAGTGAATATCACACAAAATGCTCCCCACTGTCCAATGTGAAAAGTGGAATAGACAGGAGTCTTGGCAATCCAACAGGAAGTCAGGAATACGATTTGAAGGTTATAATATAACCAATATACGCTATGCGGACGTCACAGTAGTGATGGTGAAAAATGCAACAGATTTACAACTTACTGACATTGCAGTAACAGAGAATGTAAAATAACAATAGAATAGAAACTGCTTAACTAGGTTGTTAAATTTAAATAGTAGGGGCAATTATAACTTCAGGTGGAAGATGCACAACTGAGATTAAAAGCAGAATAATGCAAGCGAAGACTGCTATTTAAAGAAAATGAAAAGTATCTTATGCAATAAGTCTTTATCCGTGAATGTATGAAATGAGTACTGGGGTGTTATATAGAACCTGTTTTGCTGTATGGTAGCGAATCATGGAACGTTAAGGAACAAATTATGAAAAGCTTAAAGACAAAGGAGATGTGGTTCCTGAGACGAATGTTACGAATTTCTTGGACTGCCATAGTAACTAACAACCATTGCCAGGAAGAAGCTAATGAAACTAGAGCATTATATACAACAATAAGGGAGTCTCCATGATGAAGTGGTCAAGCCGTCTGACTCGGGCTCCGTAAGTTGTGGGTTCGATTCCTGGCTTCATCCTTCAATTCACGAGTGCATACTTTCCGGAGACTCCTGGGGGTCGTCGCTGGAGCTACAGAGTTCGTTCTTTGTGAGATGCTTTCGACAGTTCGCTGCGGAAAGAGACTGGGCCACACGGGATCAACCTCGGTGCAATGAAGTCGACCCTATCGACTGTTAAGCGACTTTAAACAACTATAAGAAAGAGACAAACAGTATTCTTTGGTCATGTGATGAGACGAGAGGCATTGGAGAATATTGTGACAATGGAAAAGATCAGTGAGAATAGAGGTAGCGGCAGACCAAAAGAAATGATGCTGGATGGACTGATACAGTGGCATGGAGAAATATCATCAGGAGAGTTGATTCAGAGCATCATGGATCAAGATCTGTGGAATGTCATGATGATGATGATGATGATCATGATGATGATGATGATGATGATGATGATGATGTATTTATAAGCCATACAATCAGGAAGTCACCAATATATACACACTTCTTGTCATATAACCCATATCACACAATGATCTTTAGTTACAATTTGTTGATTTCAGATTTTAATATATATTATAGATTTTAACATGTTATGCTGTTTATAACTAATGTCTGTTTAGTTTATTATTTGCTGAATGTTTGCCCTACTGGAATGTAGTTATAAAGTATTGTAGTTTTTGCTTTGTAATTATAGCTGCAATGCGATTAATTAATAGTAGTACTTAAACAGCACTCTTTGGCTTAGTGTAGATATTTATCCTTACAATGCTTTTGTTATTATCATAATTACCTAAGAGAGCAAGTTGCCTACCATTTACATGACTTCACGGTCAACCCCATCATTTTTGGCTGTGTGATTTCCTGGCAAGTTTACGTTCAGTAGTTTCCAATTAAATATTGCACGTTCTTTACAGGGACTTGCAATCTACTCTAGGTTGATTTTCTTCGTAATGTTATATGCAGTAGTTTGCCATTGCTTTCTGAACGAGAAGTCAACGTTTTAGTTCAGATCATTGCTGGTGTAGTGGTTGATCTGCCTCCCTCGCCATCAGGGTACCGGAAGTTTAAGAGAGAGAGAGAGGGAGAGAGAGAGAGAGAGAGAGAGAGAGAGAGAGAGAGAGAGAGAGAGAGAGAGAGAGAGATGTTATCCTTTCAGCCACGTCGACTACATAAAGCAGATACAATAATCAGAAATGACATGTATGTTTGATTTATTACAAAATGCTAAGAGGTCGCAACATATTTAATTCGCCCCATTGTCTAAATGTTATGTTGAGGCAAGCTCGTATTTATTTTTCTTTAGGATAAGATATTCCCAAGCATTGGAAGGTATAGATACACTAATCCAATTTATAGCTACGCTCTATAGCACGCACTTCACACTCACACTGGTAAAACATAGTTTACAAATTAGAGAACCTCTATAAATCGCCAACAGTCTCATTCAGTCCGCGGGACTTAACATTGAGGTAGGACAAGGTCTTTTCTACCTATGAAACTATTCTCAGGGTTTACCACTCTTAAAGCCACCAGGTCCAAGCTATGAACTGTATCTGAGCCAGGTATTCATAGCCTTCTAATTGCATGCTAAGCAATATGTAACGTTAGCCAACTTTCATGCATGGCGCTACCATCCTTACCCAACTTTCATCCTTAGAATTACTCCCTTACCCAACGGCCATGCTTAGAATTGCCATCCTTACCAAACTTTCATGCTTAAAACTACTAACTTTACCAAACTTTCATGCTTAGTACTACCATCCATACCCAATTGTCAAGCCTATGCCCAACTTTCATGCATAACATTACTACTCTTTCCCATCGTTCATGCTTAGAACTACTAACTTTATCCAACTGACACCTAGTACTACCACCCTTACCAGAGTTTCATGCTTAGCAGCTTTCGTGCTTAGAACTATCACCTTTACCCCAGCTTTCATGCTTTGAACTACGAAATTTATCCAACTTTCATGCTTAGCACTACCACCTTTACCCTACTTTCATGCTTAGCACTACCACCTTTACCCAACTTTCATGCTTTGAACTACCACCTTGACCCAACTTTCATGCTTTGAACTACCACCTTTACCCAACTTTCATGCTTAGCACTACCACCTTTACCTTACTTTTATGCTTAGCACAACCACCTTTATCCAGCTTTTATGCTTAGCACTACATATTCTAACCCAACTCTCTTGCTAAAGACGATGTATGCTTACCTATCTTGTTAAGGACGATGTATGCTTACCTATCTTGCTAAGGACGATGTATGCTTACCTATCTTGCTAAGGACGATGTATGCTTACCTATCTTGCTAAGGACGATGTATGCTTGCCCATCTTGCTAAAGACGATGTATGCTTACCTATCTTGTTAAGGACGATGTATGCTTACCTATCTTGCTAAGGACGATGTATGCTTACCTATCTTGCTAAGGACGATGTATGCTTACCTATCTTGCTAAGGACGATGTATGCTTACCTATCTTGCTAAGGACGATGTATGCTTGCCTATCTTGCTAAGGACGATGTATGCTTACCTATCTTGCTAAGGACGATGTATGCTTACCTATCTTGCTAAGGACGATGTATGCTTACCTATCTTGCTTACATAAGTCAGTTGGTAAGTTGGGATGGCCCAAGTTTATCAAGAAACTATGAGCATTAAACATAAATTCCTTATCTGGTAATAATGAAGGGGGACGGGGGAAATATTATATTTCAGGTCAGAGGATTTTCTTCTGGCTGAAAATTTCATATTCCTCGAATTAATCGCAAAATACTTCACTCGAGGGAAAGATTTTAAAATGGTAAAACACTCACTCTGTCAGTGGGCCAGAATTGGGCTGTGAGAATTAAGTCATGTTTTTCCCAGACTTCAATCCCCTCTATATATTTGTATGCAATGTTTGCGTAATAAGCACAGTAAATTTACAATATGATAACAGAATTGGCTGCTAAATATACATATATGAAATATATATATATATATATATATATATATATATATATATATATATATATATATATATATATATATATATATATATATATATACATTTTTAATATTCTGGTGTAAGCTGTTATAAATGATTTGTAAACAAGCAATCGCTACTTATATATGTGACCTTCACAAATTGCACATGTACTAACTCTTAAGCCTAGCTGTCAAAAATAGAATATGGCTTTGAGAGTTAAATTCTTTCACTGGTTCTGCTTTTGGATGGAGTTGTGAATACATCTAGTTCTAAAAGGTCTTCTCATGGAAGAGTATCGATTGTCCTGCCGCATTCTATTTAAAAGTTCTTAATAGAGTTGGAAAATCATTCATACCTACAGCGGCTGTAGTGCAATCAGTATTCATAAGCTCTTTTCCACGTAGAACACATATTTATCCGTTGCAACTCTGTTGGAAATTATCTATATTGCTTATGCCTGGGTAATGAGATTTTACATTAAATTATATAACTCATGGAATACATGACCGGGTATTTCTCTCACAAAATAAACAGTATTTAATTGTGTCATGTGTGACATGATTAGAGTAGACAATATAGAGTTATTAAATTTATTATCATTCTTCACTATCGGGAGCCGTCGTAACGGCTGGATGCTCGCTCATCGACCAAGTCGCCATGAGTTCTAATCTGCTTGGAGTGTGGGGGTGTATTTAAATTAACCTGGTCTGTAAATTGGTACCAGGACAGTTTTAGGAAGTAAAGGCAGCCAGTCTGATATATACCACTTTACCCACCGATTGTCCACTGGAATAAAACATATTGCTCTGATACATATAGGCTCAATGAGCTGTATGGCACACGTGTTAAAAAGCTGTTTTAATGTTAATATATATAGATGCAATGTTTCTATTGTCTGCATAATCTACAAAAACATATATTTTTATTTTCTGTAAACAGTTACGTAAATGTAATCATACGATTGTATTTCTCTGCACGTAAAAGCATATTGTTTGTATATTTATATATATATGTACACTTCCGCTGTCTTTGAATGTTAAAGTGGCATTATGTGTATATTTTAATGTATATAAAATGTTATGTGTGTACAATAATGTATGTGTTTTATGTGTATGCTGTCATATGTTAATATTTATGCAATGTGATTATAATCATTCAGTTAGCACAGCTGCTAAGACCCTAGTTTCTAATGATTAATGATTCAGTAACTGTTAGCATCCTATTAGCACAGCTGTCGATCATAGCTTCTCGTGATTAATCATTATGGTACCATGAGCATCCAATCAGCACAGCTGTCAAAGCCCTAGTTTCTCATGTTAATCATTCTGTTACCATGAGCATCCCATTAGCACAGCTGTCGATCACTAGCTTCTCGTGATTAATCATTCTATTACTTTTTTGGAAAAGTTTTCAAAGTCCTAGTTTGTCATGATTAATCATTCACTAATACTATGAGTAGTCAGTTAGCTGTCAAAGATCTTGTTTCTCATAATTAATCATTTTAATACTATGAGCATCCCATTAGCACAGCTTACAGAATCCTAGTGTCTCATGATTAATCATCCACTATTACTGTGACAATCCAATTTGCACAGCTGCCAAAGCCCTAGTTTGTCATGATTAATCATTCTATTCCTTTTTAGCACAGCTGTCAAAGCCCTAATTTGACATGATTAATCATTCACTAATACGATGAGCATCCCGTTAGCACAGCTGTCAATCAGTAGCTTCTTATGTGATTAATCATTCTATTACTTTGTTGGCAAAGCTTTCAAGGCTAGTTTGTCATAATTAGTCATTCATTAATACCATGAGCAACCATTTAGCTGTCAAAGCTCTAATTTCTCAAAATTAATCATCCTATTACTATGAACGCCTGGCTCCCCGGCGAAGGGGTTAAGGACACTGTTTGTAATCCCGTATATCCACGTACGAAACACAGCTGCGTGAAATTTGACAAGGGGATCGCTTCGCGTTGTTTTCTTACGGAAAGGTATGTGAGCCGGTCATTCAGAAAGCAATGGCAAACTACTGAACGTAAAACTTGCCAAGATATCAACAGCAGCTGAAAAATGCTGGTGTTGACTGCAATGTCCTGTAAATAGGGTATGTAAAAAAGAAATTTACTATGATCATCCCACTAGCACAGCTTACAGAGTCCTAGTGTCTTGTGAGTAATCATCCACTATTACTATGAGCATCCAATTATGTTGTTGTTTGTCCATCAAGAATGATGATGACCGTTCATTTCATCCAGGGAGTGGGGGGGGGGGGGGGGGGTTAAAAGTATTGAGCAATGAGTTTTAAAATGGCCGATATGGCCTATCTAATTAGCACATCTGAAAAAGCCATAGTTTCCCATGATTAATCATTTTATTACCATAAGCATCCCATTAGCACAGTTGTTGATCACTAGTTTCTCATGATTAATCATTCCATTACCATGAGCATCCCATTAGCACAAATGCCGTTCACTAGTTTCTCATGATTAATCACTATGTTACCATGAGCACCCAATTATCACAGCTGTCAAAGCCCTAGGTTGTCATTATTAATCACCCACTATTACCACGAGCATCCAATTATCACAGCTGTCGAAGCCCTAGTTTGACATTATTAATCATCCACTATTACAATGAGCATCCCATTAGCACAGCTGTTGATAATTAACTTCCCGTGATTAATCATTCTATTACTTTTTTGACAAAGCTGTCAAAGCCCTAGCTTCTCATGATCAATCATTCAATTACTATAAATATCCAACTAGCCCAGCTTACAGAGTCCTGGTGTCCCATTACTAAGCATCCACTATTACTATGGGCATCCTATCAGCACGGCTGTGAAATGCATAGTTTCTCGTGATTAGTCATTCTATTACTATGAGCATATAATTATCACGGCTGTCAAAGCCCTTGTTTGTCATGATTAATCATTCTGTTACTATGAGCATCCCGTTAGAACAGATATTGATCATTAATTTCTCATGATTAATCATTCTATTACTATGAACATCACGTTAGCATCGATTATAGAGTTCTAATATCTCATGATTAATGATTATGTTACCATGAGCATTCAGTTATCACAGCTTACAGAGCCATAGTTTGTTATGATTAATCATCCACTTTTGTTATGAGCATTCAATTAGCACGGCTGTCAAAGCCCTAGTTTCTCATGATTAATAATTATATTACTATGAACAACCATTAGCACAGCTTACAGAGTTCTGGTGTCTCATGATTAATAATCCACTATTACTATAAGAATCCCATTAACACGGCTGTCACTTTCTCGTGATTAATCATTGTATTACCATGAAATCCCATTAGCACAGCAGTCGGAATCCTAGTTTGTTTTGATTAATCATCCACTATTACTATGAGCCTTTCAAAAGCACGGCTGTCAACAAAGCACTAGTTTCTCGTGATTAAATATCCATCATTACTGTGAGCCTTTTATTAGCACGACTGTCAAAGCGCTAGTTTCTCGTGATTAATTTATCCAGTATTACTATGAACACCCCATTAGCACAGCTGTCAAAGCCCTAGTTTGTCATGATTATTCATTCTTTTACTATGAACATCCCATTATCACAGCTTACAGAGTCCTGGTGTCTCATGATTAATCATCCACTATTACTATGAACCTTTCATTAGCACGTTTGTCAAAGCGCTAGTTTCTCGTGATTAATTATCCACTATTACTATAAGTATGCCATTAGCAAAGCTATCAAAGCCTTGGTTTCTCATGATTAATTATCCATTATTACAATGAACGTCCCATTAGCACGGCGGCTGTCAAGCCCTAGTTTATCATGATTAATCATTGTATTACTATGAACATCCCATTAGCACAGGTGTCAAAGCCCTAATTTCTCGTGATTAATCATTCTGTTACTATGAACATCCCATTAGCATAGCTTACAGAGTCCTGGTGTCTCATGATTAATAATCCACTATTACTGTGAGCATCCCGCCGTTAGCACAGCTATCAAAGCCCTAGTTTCTCATGGCTAATCACTCACTTCTGATAACCTATGAGTCTCCATGGCGAAGTGATCAAGCTGTCTGCCTCGCGCTCCGAAGGTTGTGGGTTCAATTCCGGGGTACGTCTTTCGGTTGACGAGTGCATTTTTCTCGATGCCTCCTGGGGGTCGTTGCTGGAGCTACCGAGTTCATGCTTTGTGTGATGCTTTCGGCAGGCCGCCCTGCAGAAAGATACGGAGCCATATGGGATTAAACCCGGTGCAACGAAGTCGATCCTCTCGACTTTAAAGACTTTTTAAGACAGGTTTAGTTTGGGAAGGAAAGATAAAGGTTAATAAGAAGGTAGTTGTCACCTCACCTCATAAACATACGACACTTCATATAGCGAAAACAGTATTTGCTGAAGGATTCATTGCTTATTTTCCGTTCTTCTTTGTAACGTCATTATTCTCTGAAATACTTGTAATCTAGAAAAACTGCCACGAATATAATATTTTAGATGCTTGTTATACAATGTTGTAAGGGGAAAGCTGAAGTATGTCACCACAACGGGAAGTTTGGCAGGGAAGAAAGACAGGGGAGAGACCAAGAGAGAAGACGCTGGACAGAAGTATATTTGTAGACATGATCACCAACTGTATGTTATTCAGACTGAATCCTTCGTGTTGACTATCTTTCGCAATTATATATCATTATAATGCAATGCACGACGTATATCAATGTAAGATTCTACACTTTATTATACCACCTGATATGTCATTATAATATAACACAGTATATTTAGTAACAACACGTTTGCAACTTCTAGTAAAGATAGAGTATCCGTATTTATGATCATGCACAAGGCTTTTAATTACGTCGTGTGTACTCTCTCTCTCTCTCTCTCTCTCTCTCTCTCTCTCTCTCTCTCTCTCTCTCTCTCTCTCTCTCTCTCTCTCTCTCTCTCTCTTTCTATCTCTGTCACACACCCACACATACATACACACGCCCATTCATTAATTTGTTCATTATAATATAATCACGTTTTAATCATGAATTGAGAAATGTAAATATGAGATCCTCAGAAAAGATATCCTGTATTTATTGATGCCTGTACAATGAGACAGTTACTCTTGACCCCGAGAGCCAGCTCATTCACCCGCTTGTTGACCGCTCTGCTTACAGTATCCTGTTGTAGAGAAACTTGTCACAGAATTGCTTTATTATTTTCAACAGCTGCAAATGTAAAGACATGGAAAACGAATAGAAATAAAGGTGTCAGAAATGTTTCTCATTCTGGAGTGTTATCGTTTTGTAAAGTATTGTTATTTTGGTGTTTGTTATCGTTTTGTGGAGTACCGTTATTCTGGTGGTTGTTATCGTTTGTGAAATATTGTTACTTTTCCGTAGTGAATTTGAATAACGAAGACACAAACAATAGATTGCATGATTTATTGCCTGGCATATTTCGAGTGAAACCCGTGAGCGAACGTTCAGTTAGGCTGACACTGGGACCATCGGCATGGAAACTCTTCACTGGCAGCTAAAGAAGGGGACGGGGCATTTGTGGGAACATTCAAAATACAATCATAATTCTCAATTTCCTACTAATTTCCTACCTCATTTCTTACGAACCGCTTCAGACAAGGGCTGCAAGTTGGGTGTCGTTGCGAAGAAGATAAAAATCCCTCGAAGGTTGAGCATTTAAAGAGTAGGCCGTGCACGGCCCTTTCTGGCAACATGTCAAAAACGGAAATCTCTCCAATAACATAATGCATAGTATAAATGGATCTAGACCTGCACATACCGCGACCATCACCAGCGTAAGGAGTTCATTCGTTGCGTTAACTGGTCAGTGCCACACAAAAGGAGGTTTACCACCAAACATGGTGCGCAATCAATTGAGCAAGTATTATAATATAAATTTGCGTTCACGATGCACTGAAATTGCAAAAGATACAAAGAAACAAACAAATAACACGACGACTCTAGTTTGGTGATATATCGTCCTTCTGTTTAAATGGGAGATCACATTTGGCGAAATATTTTCTTTCAGTTAAATACCGATTTATCTGTTTCAAATGTTGCTTCATGTATTTTTATATTGCTCTGTGGTGTTTCTTTCTTCTCGGAGATGACCACACTTTCTGGTTTCCTACAGTTTCATTGTAATCCTGCTTGCTCGATGTCTACAATAATATCTTCTCTTGAACGATGGATTTTGTTGACTGCAACCAATACTGTTTCATCTCCATCCATCCATCATGTGCCATGCCGATAAGCGTGGGCGGTCATGTTCTGCCATCTCACTCGATCACCAGAGTCGTGGATCAGCTCCCTGTTTCTGTCTCGACCATGCCACGTGGCTAAGTCATCCAGGTATTTACTTCTCTTTCTTCCCCTTGGTCTCTTCCCTTCAATTTTGCCAGTTGTCACCAAGTTCTCCAATTCATTTCTCCTCATAACATGCCCAAAAAATTGTGACTATCTACGCCTAATGTCTCTAATCAGTTTATGATCTTCATTTGTTTCTTGAAGGACTTGTTCATTGGTTTTTCTGTCTTGGTGCACATGACTATCCCTACCGAGCGAGGCTACTCTTATGTAGCACCCATTTATGCCGTTTCTCTGATTTTCGATGAGACCGCACAACATAATTTGCTTGGCATCTGTAAAGAAGGTAGTTTGCCATTGCTTTCCTTCTTAGCAGTGACCATACTGGTCAATGACCATAGCCATTGTCTCCTCAAAAAAGAGATCCTCTGCCTACTGTTTCATCTACACGTATTTTATTGCTGATGCTATGTTATGACAGCAATTCCTCTCGTGTCTTTTTAATTTATAACACGTTTATCATACTGGACTGGGGGGGGGGGGGGGGAATACATATTCCGGTCGCAAACCTTTCTTGATTGGCTGATATTGACCTATTTCAGCATCAACTGTTATGACTAGATATTCAGTCACTTAAGCCCCCTGGCAAGAATCTGCCATGGCTTTATCAAGTTTTCTTACTATTACATTTATAGGCCTGAGTGTAGGAAGGAGTGGGTAGCCAGATTCTCCCTCCCATAGAGAACGGCGACGGCTGGTATTAAACCCTATTCCAAGTGCGTCATATTATTGTACATTTTTTCTAACATTCGTGATTTGCAAGTCTTGGTTCCTTCCCGTCAGTGTTAAGGTTTGGAACCAATTTTATCTTGGCAGCATGTCTTACTATATCCAAAGACTTTGTGTAGTGAATATAGCAATGATGCCTTCCGCTTGGCAAATACATAACATAAGTTGTATCGTTGCCTTCTACAAACACACACTGTGTCCGTTATTGTCTTCCTATCCTTCGCTTGGTTACTCTTAGTCGGCTCTGTGGCGAAGGAGTAATCCCGCATAACGCGTTCGAAACACAGCTGCGGGCGATCTGGCAGAAGATCACCTTGCCTTGGTATTTCATACAATAGTATGAGTGCCAGTAGTTCAGAAAGCAATGGCAAACTACTCAGGGCCGTGCGGTAGAAGTCTTCGAATTGCCGCCCCTTAAATGTTATTTTTCTTTTCGAAATGCCGCCCGTTAAAGATGTTTAATTATTGGATGTTCACATTGTATTTTGATTTCGCTGCTTATGCCGCCCCCTTACGGCGCCGCCTGATGCGGCCGCCCCTCTGTATCATAGCACGTCACGGCACTAAACTACTGAATGTAAACTTGCAAAGAGATCACAAACAGCCAAAGAATGCTAGAGTTGACTGCGACGTCATGTAAAGGATATGCAACTAAATTTTAACTATTCAAACTCTGTATGATGTGTGTCTTGTTATGTTGGATGTTCCATGTTGATAACATTATAAACATAATTAACACTAGACAGATTAGTCAAGCTTTTTGCATCTAGGCATATTTATTTGTCTGTCTATTATGTAGGTGTGCATACTCTGTGTTTAGAAAATATAAAACATACCGATATCAAATTATTAAAGATTATAATAATAATGTCTCGGCTTAGTCAGAAATGACTGAGTTACCTTATAACAGTAAACTGTACTATCTGCTTTCCATAAGCGTCGAATGTTGGTCGGCGCTCACCAAACCCGACACTGCACATTGTTCCAACGGCTTCGAGCGGTGGTGCGCAATTGCGAGGGTACGAGACTTAATCTCGTGCGAGGAAATACAACCTAAATGCTAAATATCATGGCAGGGCAGACCAGGCCCTAAGCCTTAGTCGCCAACTAGTCTGGGATCAATTACCCCACGGGCGCACAGTAAGAGCATTGCTTTGCTGATCCAGCAGCTTCTGCAGCTTGTCTTGTTCCAGATGTATTGGTGTTACCTTTACTCTGGAGTAAACTAGTCAGGCCGAGAGAGGGATCATGCTGCATGAGCAACTCATGGTCTCTACAATTTAGCCCAGGCTTTGTGATATGGAAGGTATAAGTCCATCCCTGGTCTCGGTTATGGGTTGTAGTTAGTATGTCTTATTTGAAGCACGATGTAATAAACTATAGTCTGTCGAGACGGCAAGGTGACAGTAACAGTAATAATAATAATAATAATAATAATAATAATAATAATAATAATAATAATAATAACTTATTTCAGTCATATGTAAGGGATGATTCGCCCTTCGAACAGAATCTCTATATCCTTGCTCAGTTTTCCGTGGCTTATTGATTCTTGTTTTTTTTTTAAATGTTGCGTATCGCTTACAGGACATTGCAGTCAACACCATCATCTTTCAGTTGCTGTTGATGTACTAGGCAAGATTACGCCCAGTAGTTTGCCACTGCTTTCTGAGCGGCCGGCTCATATACCTCCGTAAGTAACCAACGCGGCGCGATCCGCTACCGAATCTCGCGCAGCTACGTTACTCACGAGAATACACGGGATTAAATGTGTACCAGGAATGACTTGGGAAGTCAAGGAATCCGGCGTGCTACTGATCACATCACACACCAATGACTTATGTGTATAGCACCTAATGGCCAGTGTGCCAAAAGCTGTGTCAAAGGGTCATTTGCTTTACTTAGTTATCTGTTGGCGTGTCATCCTTGTACTCCAGACATGTCCATAGGTGCTCGGGTCAGCGTCCGGCGGCTAAGAGTGTCATTTCTGTGTGGGTTGACTACCTCGTTCTACAGATGTGCCTCTCGTGTCTGGCCGTGCCAGTTACTACTCCCAAGTCTCTCATCATAGACAGCGATGTGGATTCACTGGCGCCAAAGTCCTCTGCTCTCGACATCTCTCTTCGGGCGTTAATAACATCGGCACGATCCATGGACTGGCCATCATCAGGGGATGCAGAGCCAGCCAGTTTATCAGCTCGTTAATTTCCCTCAACAACGGCATGCCCCAGAACGAAGATTTACTAACATTAAATGCAGACATGAGTCATAGACGATATCAAAATCAATAAAGAAGAAAACCGGGGCTTTTGAGCTTAAAAGTTATCGCAAAATTCTTAGAATACCATGAATGGGGAAAATACTGTCATTCTACGAAATGAAATATCAGAGAAAACTGACTGCGTCAACAGTATCTTGACTCGGAAACTAAAATACTTTGGCCATTTTAAACGTCACATAGATTTATAGAGAACATCAATGGTGGGCCTTAGAGCGGCTGGGCGAGTGGCTAAGAATACTGGGTTCTCGTTATGGAGGCCATGGTTCGAATCCACAGTAAGGTATGGATTATTTTTCTGTGGGAGTGGGGGGGGGGGGGAATAAAATAACAAAGAAAAATCCTAACCTGCACAGTTCGCGGCGAGTGCACCAGCCAGTTGGTCTTAATTTCTCAGGCTCAAAGTAGTTAACGTGGTATATCGGTTAGTGTGCTTACCGACTAAGACAGTGATCCTGGTTGAATCCCCAGCAATGATTGTGTTATCACTTTGGTGACGATTCTGGCTGATTTTGTTATCATTTTTGTGACATATCTGATTAACTGTATTGCACTTATGGTGACATTTCTGGCCAACAGTATTACCCTATTGGTGGTATTTCTAGCTATTTTTCTTTGGTAAGCCCATTGATGAAATTTGTGGCTAACAGTATAATCCACATGGTGACATTTCTAGTTAACAGTTTTACCGAGGTGTTTCCAAGGCACCAGGGCCGGGTTATATACTGGCCAAGACCTATTGACGCGTCCTCGTCGAGCGTCCTGGGCAAGAGGTCTCTTCGGGGTCCTGGCTAAAGTCAATAGGATCGCCGATTCCTCCGAAGTCGGAGAGTGTCTGCCTGTACGGCGAGGAACCACTAGTCTGCACACCAATAAGCCAGACATGGGACAACGGATACTCACGCAAACCTCAGGTCTTGTATGACATCACACTGATGTTGGACAACAGGATGACTTCATCCGACATACAGGACTTCGCGTTGGAGCTCAAGCCAACGAACACAAGCAAGCAAGCAAGCAACAGTTTTACCAACATGGAGATGTCGGTGCGTTATGGTATTAACTCATATGGTAATATCGCTGAGAAATAATACTCGCTCCACGGTGACATATCTAATACTATCATTCCTCATGGTGTTTCATGCATGTCTATTTGATGTAGCATTATTTTTGTCCGACCATGACAGGGCAGGGATCAGTTCACCATCATTTACATTCTGAAAATTATCTGGGCATTGTTTCGTAAGTAAACTTGACGTGTAAGGTAACTGGCCACCTATCCTCACAATTTGGTGGTCTAGAGTATGTAGAGGTGCGGGCTGTTGGTTTGTCGAGACTCCTGTCTGTTCTACTTTTCACATAGGACAGTAAGGATCATTTTGTGTGATATTCACTGGTACAGGAATGGGGCGACCCTTTGCCGAGAAGTTGGAACCACGACTAACTAACTACATACCCCAACGGCAATTTCTACAATGAGACTACCTTACATCTCATATAGTCCAGAAAATTAGTACGAAGCATGTATGGGCACGTCTCGAGTGCGGTGAAGTCGGTTCTTGACTCAACTCAACGTGTGGTCGGAGAAGACAAAAGATACACTGATATCACTTCTGTTGGCTTTCTTAGCGAGCTCTCCTGATTTTCAAAACAAATAAACCACTGAGTACAAAATACACAGCCGCGATCATGAATAACATAACGTAGCCCAGTGCTCTTTTACAGTTGATCTTCTCAAAGAAGTCCAAAATGACCCCGCCAAGTGGCGTTGCAATGGCCTGTGGCAGTACCAGAGACAGGTGCCAGAGGGCAATGTCTTTGCCGTTCTGCGCGTCGTCCCACAAGATGTCCATAACTATAGCGAAGTCCACAGATTGAAAAGCCCCAAAGCCAAGACCTGCGTGGGGAGGAAGTGAAAATGAGATGTTAGTTGTATGTACCGGTATTGCTTCCTTCAGGTCAATTAAAACAACACTATCCGGACACACAGAGGAGTTACTAGGGTTAATGTCCAACAATGCGGTAACCCATGACGTTATTTCAGTTGTGATATTTCTAACTCATGGTGATACACCGATGGTGACATTTCTTGTTAACTGTTATCCCTATGATGACATTTTTAGTTAGCTGTGTTACCCTTATGGTGATATTTCTGGCTAACAGTATTACTTTTATAGTGATAGTTCTAGCTAACGATGCTACACCTATGTTGAAATGTCTAGCTAACAGTGTTAACCCTATGTTGACATTTCTGGCCAACAGTGTTACTCTCATGATGGCATTTCTGGCTAAGTGTATTACTCCCATGTTGACATTTCTGACTGTCTATTACTCCCATGATGGTATTTATGGATAAGTGTATTACTCCTATGATGGTATTTCTGGTTAAGTCTATTACTCCCATGGTGGCATTTCTGGATAAGTGTATTACTCCTATGATGGTATTTCTGGCTAAGTCTATTACTCCCATGATGGCATTTCTGACTAAGTTTATTACTCCCATGATGACATTTCTGGATAAGTGTATTACTCCTATGATGGTATTTCTGGATAAGTGTATTACGCCTATGATGGTATTTCTGGCTAAGTCTATTACTCCCATGATGGCATTTCTGGCTAAGTGTATTACTCCCATGTTGACATTTCTGACTGTCTATTACTCCTATGATGGTATTTCTGGCTAAGTCTATTACTCCCATGATGGCATTTCTGGATAAGTGTATTACTCCTATGATGGTATTTCTGGCTAAGTCTATTACTCCCATGATGACATTTCTGGCTAAGTCTATTACTCCCATGATAGCATTTCTGGCTAAGTGTATTACTCCCATGTTGACATTTCTGGTTAAGTCCATTATTCCCATGATGGCATTTCTGGCTAAGTGTATTACTACCATGTTGACATTTCTGGTTAAGTCCATTATTCCCTTGATGGCATTTCTGGCTAAGTGTATTACTCCTATGATGGCATTTCTGGCTAAGTCCATTATTCCCATGATGGCATTTCTGGCTAAGTGTATTACTGCCATGTTGACATTTCTGGTTAAGTCCATTATTCCCTTGATGGCATTTCTGGCTAAGTGTATTACTCCTATGATGGCATTTCTGGCTAAGTGTATTACTCCCATGATGGCATTTCTGGCTAAGTGTATTACTCCCATGATGGCATTTCTGGCTAAGTGTATTACTCCTATAATGGTATTTCTGGCTAAGTCTATTACTCCCATGATGGCATTTCTGGCTAAGTCTATTACTCCCATGATGGCATTTCTGGATAAGTGTATTACTCCTATGATGGTATTTCTGGCTAAGTCTATTACTCCCATGATGGCATTTCTGGCTAAGTGTATTACTACCATGTTGACATTTCTGACTGTCTATTACTCCCATGATGGTATTTCTGGATAAGTGTATTTCTCCTATGATGGTATTTCTGGCTATTACTCCCATGATTGCATTTCTGGATAAGTGTATTACTCCTATGATGGTATTTCTGGCTAAGTCTATTACTCCCATGATGGCATTTCTGGCTAAGTGTATTACTCCCATGTTGACATTTCTGGTTAAGTCCATTATTCCCATGTTGACATTTCTGGTTAAGTCCATTATTCCCATGTTGACATTTCTGGCTAAGTCCATTATTCCCATGATGGCATTTCTGGCTAAGTGTATTACTCCCATGTTGACATTTCTGGATAAGTGTATTACTCCTATGATGGTATTTCTGGCTAAGTCTATTACTCCCATGATGGCATTTCTGGCTAAGTGTATTACTACCATGTTGACATTTCTGACTGTCTATTACTCCCATGATGGTATTTCTGGATAAGTGTATTACTCCTATGATGGTATTTCTGGCTAAGTCTATTACTCCCATAATGACATTTCTGGATAAGTGTATTACTCCTATGATGGTATTTCTGGCTAAGTCTATTACTCCCATGATGGCATTTCTGGCTAAGTGTATTACTCCCATGTTGACATTTCTGGTTAAGTCCATTATTCCCATGTTGACATTTCTGGTTAAGTCCATTATTCCCATGTTGACATTTCTGGTTAAGTCCATTATTTCCATGTTGACATTTCTGGCTAAGTCCATTATTCCCATGTTGACATTTCTGGCTAAGTCTATTACTCCCATGTTGACATTTCTGGTTAAGTCCATTATTCCCATGATGGCATTTCTGGCTAAGTGTATTACTCCCATGTTGACATTTCTGGTTAAGTCCTTTATTCCCATGATGGCATTTCTGGCTAAGTGTATTATTCCCATGATGGCATTTCTGGCTAAGTGTATTACTCCTATGATGGCATTTCTGGCTAAGTGTATTACTCCCATGATGGCATTTCTGGCTAAGTGTATTACTCCCATATTGACATTTCTGGTTAAGTCCATTATTCCCATGATGGCATTTCTGGCTAAGTGTATTATTCCCATGATGGCATTTCTGGCTAAGTGTATTACTCCCATGATGGCATTTCTGACTAAGTGTATTACTCCCATGATGACATTTCTGGCTAAGTGCATTGCTCCCATGATGGCATTTCTGGCTAAGTGCATTGCTCCCATGATGGCATTTCTGTCTAAGTGTATTGCTCCCACGATGGCATTTTTGGCTAAATGTATTACTCTCATGATTGCATTGCGGCAGCGGATCGCGTCGCGCTTGCTACTTACTGAGGTGTGTGAGCCGGTCATTCAGAAATCAATGGCAAAATACTGAACGTAAAAATTGCCAACACACCAACAGCAGCTGAAAAATGCTGGTGTTGATTGCAATGTCCCGTAAAGGATATGCGGAAAGAAAAGTATATCTTACATGTCGGTGTCATGTAGATATATTGTACACGACTGCGTTATGTAATTATATCATCTAACATGTCTGTTTGATGTAGTTATGTCTAGCAAGTCAGTGTGTGGTAGCTATATCTTACATGTCCATGCGATCCCTTTCATATACAGCTCACATTCTTGAGAAAACGACATATTTCAAATGATATCGAGTTCCTTTCATCCTTTTTAGTTACAGCCCATGTTTCAGCGCCGAGTAGCACTGTGGGTCAGATGTCCATAGTGAATATTTTTATTCGGCAGCTCGCTATTGTTGTCACTTGATATCAAACATATTTGTTTCTCCCGAATTTATTTTGTTTTCTTTCTTTCTTTCTTTCTTTCTTTCTATCTTTCTTTCTTGCTTTCTTTCTTTCTTGCTTGCTTTCTTTCTTTCTTTCTTTCATTCTTTCTCTCTTATCTTTCTTTCTTTCTTTCTTAGGCTAACGCCATCATGAATCATATTCCATCTACACATCGTCTAGCCCCTGCTCTACATTAAAGGTGAGAGTAACCTCGTTACAAATATTGCCGTATGGTTGTGATTTCATTCATTCATTCACAAGCATGTCCTTTGCATAACCTTGCTCCCATAACAACCTTCCGGAAAAACTCTCGATCATAAGCAAGATTTCCCGCTTCCGATACACCCATCTGGAGATCATCCGCCACATCCTGCACTCATATTCTCTTTGGTCGTCCTCGTCCTCTCTTCCCAGGCATATATCCTTCCATTATTGTTCTCTCCAAACTTTCGAGACGTTTCAAGTGACCAAAATATTTCAATTGTCTTTGTTCTATCGTTTTTAAATGCCGACATTCTTCAATGAAGCGTTACACCTTTATCCATAGCCTACGCCGCAGCACACTGAGAACAATTGGCCAGTTCCATTCCTCTCCGCCTATTGATCTCAGACACTTCCCAGACAATTCCAGTAGACACTATGTCTTTAAAGAACAAGATATTAAATGGTTTGGCCACATCACAAGAATGCCCTGGTACCATCTGCCACAAAGAGCCACAGTGAAGAAATATAATGGATACAGAGCAAGGAGAAGATCGTGTAAAAGATGGAGTGCTGGTATCAAGAACAACCTTATAGAAATAAATACCTGCTTGCAAACAGCACAAGAAAGGCCGTAAAAAGACCCACCCCTAACACTTCACTGAGGCAAATGGAGGAAGAAACGAAGAAGAAGATAGTTTATGAAGCTGGATCGATCCCCTGAATCATACTGGTCGGGAAAGAAGTGAGTCTAGACACTGCTGGGGATTGATCCTGGACCTCTCTCTTTGCCAACAAACACACAAACCAGTACGCCATCAGAACCCCCAGCACCACAGCACACATCTACAGCACTCACAGCACACATCTACATAACACATCTACAGCACGCATCTGTAGCACACATCTACAGCACACATCTACAGCACTCACAGCACACATCTACAGCACGCATCTATAGCACACATCTACAGCACACATCTGTAGCACACATCTACAGCACACATCTACAGCACTCACAGCACACATCTACAGTACGCATCTGTAGCACACATCTACAGCACTGACAGCACAAATCTACAGCACTGACAGCACACATCTACAGCACGCATCTGTAGCACACATCTACAGCACACATCTACAGCACTCACAGCACACATCTACAGCACGCATCTACAGCACACATCTACAGCACACATCTGTAGCACACATCTACAGCACACATCTACAGCACTCACAGCACACATCTACAGTACGCATCTGTAGCACACATCTACAGCACTGACAGCACAAATCTACAGCACTGACAGCACACATCTACAGCACGCATCTGTAGCACACATCTACAGCACACATCTACAGCACTCACAGCACACATCTACAGCACCCACAGCACACATCTACAGTACGCATCTGTAGCACACATCTACAGCACTGACAGCACAAATCTACAGCACTGACAGCACACATCTACAGCAGACATCTACATCACATGTCTACAGCACTGACAGCTCACATCTACAGCACACATCTACAGCACTAACAGCACACATCTACAGCACTGACAGCACAAATCTACAGCACTGACAGCACAAATCTACAGCACTGACAGCACAAATCTACAGCACTGACAGCACACATCTACAGCACACATCTACAGCAGACATCTACAGCACTAACAGCACACATCTACAGCACTGACAGCACAAATCTACAGCACTGAAAGCACAAATCTACAGCACTGACAGCACACATCTACAGCACACATCTACAGCAGACATCTACAGCACTAACAGCACACATCTACAGCACTGACAGCACAAATCTACAGCACTGACAGCACACATCTACAGCACACATCTACAGCAGACATCTACAGCACTAACAGCACACATCTACAGCACTGACAGCACAAATCTACAGCACTGACAGCACACATCTACAGCACACATCTACAGCACTAACAGCACACATCTACAGCACTGACAGCACAAATCTACAGCACTGACAGCACACATCTACAGCACACATCTACAGCAGACATCTACAGCACTAACAGCACACATCTACAGCACTCACAGCACACATCTACAGCTCCCACAGCACACATCTACAGCACACATCTACAGCACGCATCTGTAGCACACATCTACAGCACACATCTACAGCACTCACAGCACACATCTACAGCACCCACAGCACACATCTACAGCACACATCTACAGTACGCATCTGTAGCACAAATCTACAGCACTGACCTATTATAAACGACATGAAAGCCGCGACGTAATAAGAATAGCTCCCGAACAAGAAGGCGTCCACAAACGACCCTATAGCCATGATGAACGCTGCGTCAGAAATAACACTTCTTGTTGTAAGTCGGCAACTATAGCTTTCAATTTCTATGTTGTCTATTGCGCCCTCTGTGGCAAAGACCGGCTCTGTAGTGAAGGGGTTACGAATACAACTCATAATCCCGCATACCGCGTTCGAAACACAGCTACGGGAGATTTGGAAGCAGACCGCCTTGTGTTGGTTTACATACAATGTTATGAGTGCCGCTCGTTCAGAAAGCACTGGCAAACTACTGAACGTAAGCTTGCCAGGAATCACAAACAGCCAAAAACTGCTGAAGATGACTGCCACGTCCTTTAAAGAATATGCAACTAACTTAACTAACTAATAAATATACTGGACACATTATTACGGTCTGCTGTGTTTGTGTGTTTGTTATTTGACCTATGTTGGTTTAATATACAATTCTGAGACCTGTGGTGCTATTTCAATGGTTAGGTACGAAGTCTGTCCATATTTCATAGTTGTGGGTTCATGTTGATGATTATGTTGCCCAGTGCGTCCTCAAGTTTCATCTTTCTTTCTTCTACTTCTGTGAGAGCTAAACAATACCCGAATGTTTATTTATGAACTTGCTGAAAGTATGGTATGTATTTTTACTCATTAGTGTCAGTCATAATAATATCATCGTTACTGCCCTTACTTGTCAACTCGCTAGTCTGCAGTACATAATTGTTGTGGCTAGTGCTCTAACTAATCAACACAATGATTTGTTGATCCACAGCATAGTGATTACTGCTCTTGCTTATCAACATACTAGAATGTGGTCACCAGAGTCGTGGCTACTGCCCTTGCATGCCATCCCACTAGCCTGTGGTTCATGAATATCGTGGTTACTGCCCTTGCTTACAACCCCCACTAGCATGTGGTTCATAAATATCGTCATTACTGCCCTTGCTTACTAGTCACTCTGGACTAGTGGTTCCCAAGCTTTTTAAGCCGAGGGCCATATTTACTATTTTCGGTAGTTAAGCGGACCACAACGTTATAAAATTATAAAAGTCGTGCAATATCCTTCTTACCTTTCTTAACTTTCGTCACCAAAATTCTAAAACATTAAAGGTAGTCAGTGTCAGTACTACACTGCGGTCATTTTTTGGTTTAAAATCAAAAGTTCATTTATCAATAAATCTTAAATCAATTTCGAAAATCGCTATTAATGTAATTAATTTATAATTGTAACTGTTCTTCTTAACCAGTTACTTAAGCTCAGATACCAGTTTATCAATGTCTGGGCACAAATCTGCCGTGCCCAAAATCAAAAGCGCAGCTAGGTTACTGTCGGTGAGTCTGGAACGTTTGTTGTTGTTTTATTATAACGATCATTGCGGAAAATGACTGCTCGCATCTGTAAGTCGATCCAAAACTACAAATGTATCTCTGGGCGAATGAACGCAAGTGTTCAAATTGTTCGACAGGCAATAGTCACCAGAATGAAATCATATGATCAGCTGAAGTTCACCTTCATCGCAGCTCCAGAAATTTACATCTCAGTGAAGAATTGCATTTCAAGTCAATTATTTCGTGCTGAAGGTTTTGCTGTAATTGACAGAGCTTGGCATCAGGAAATAGGATGGATTTATGAAGAGGGTAACATTATCCTCCTCTATTGTGAACTCTTGAAATCTCGACTGAAACGAGGCCTCGCGTGCCACTTTCTGGCAGCTGGCGGGCCACAAGTGGCCCGCGGGCCGTGGTTTGGGAACCTCTGCTCTAGACCATGATTCATAAATATCGTCGTTGCTGCCCATGCTTATCTGCGACCCCCATTATAGTATATGGGAGGAAGGTAATATAGCATGTGGGAGGAAAGTAACATAGCATATGGGAGGGCAGTAACATACACAAACTATTCTGTGATTCATGAGTATCGTGGTTACTGCCCTTGCTTACTAGCCACACCAGCATGTGAGCCATAAATATCGTGCCCTTGCTTAAGGACACACATTCTGTTACTCATGAGTATCGTGGTTACTGCCTTTCCATGTCTGTGGTCACCAAGGCTGAACAAAGTGGTACAGCCAAACATGTGGGTTTGTCCTCTTATTGTTTAAAAATAACAAGTCAAGGACCATTTCTGACGCATTAAGGTAACATTGGGCGCTAGCTCCATATTTGCACAGACCAACCGGCACTCGGTGGCTGATATGGTCAACATGCCGGCCGCCATTACCCCCCATAACATTTTCGGTACCCATTTAGGGTAGGTCGACCTGGGAGCACATGCATTATTTCTTTAATTTTCTTATTGGGGTGGATTCGAAGACAGGATCATCTGGCCGGCAGGTAAACATGCTAGCCACTGCGATACTGAGACCCCCATCATAGCTTATGGGAGGAAAGTAACATAGCATATGGGGACAGGACTCCGCCCTGGGGAACACCGTGACGTAATAGTACTTTCTTGCTCTTGAGACCGTCTATCTGTACTCGGGCTCTTCTGTTGTGCAAGTATGCTTTTACCCATTTGTACATTCTTCCATTGACTTTACAGTTTCTCAGTTTCTTCATCAGACCCTCTTTCCAGACTTTATCAAAGGCTTTCTTCAGATCTATCCAAGCCGCAAGTACCAGCTTCTTCTCTTGGAATGCATCCTCAACTTCTTGAGAGAGGTACGTTGTCTGATCTTCCGTAGAGTAGCACTGCCTAAAGGCAGCCTGTTGTCGCACAAGGATGTTTTCACTTTCAATGTACCACTGTAGTCTGTGATTGATGACGCGTTCCATTGTTTTGCAGAGACAACTGGTGAGGCTAATGGGTCTGTAGCTGGAGGCAATGGAACTGTCTTTCCCAGATTTTAGGAGGGGTATCATGATTGCTTCTCTCCAGACTTGTGGAACACTGCCTAAGGTCCATGTATTATTAAAGATCTGTAGCAACTTTGCTTTGGCCTCTGTTCCTAGGTTCCTGATCATTTCATTGGAGATACCATCAGCTCCTGGTGATTTTCTCATTTTCAGTTTTGATATGGCTAGCTCCAGTTCACTGAATGTGATAGGTGTCTCCATAACCTCATGTACAATTTCCTTCTGTCCTGTATTTTGCCATTTCTCTCGAATCTCCTGTTGTTTCTCTGGACTAATTTCAATATTGTTATCTTGTGCGAATGAGTCCGCAAAATGGTCAGCTGCTTGCTTTCCTGTTAAAATTTTTCCGTCTTTATGTAGCGCAATTTTTGAGTTTCTCCCTGTGCCCTCATCGTTAAGCTGTTTTATTAGCCTCCATAACTTCCTTGTGTCTCTTTCAAAGTTCAGTGTCACTGTTTTCTCCTGCCAGCTTTCCCGTCTAGCCTGCAGTTGGGCCCTTTGAAATTTGGCTTTTGCGTGCTGATATTTATTGTGGTGCTCTTGGCTGGGATTGGCCTCTGCTTGTTTTCTACATACATCCACATCATTATGCAACTGTTCCAGTTCACTATTCCAGTAGGGTTTATAATGTTTACGGGCTCCTCTTGGTATTGTTTCTCGTGCTGCCTGTAGTATGCATTTCCCAAACTCTTCAACTACTTTATTTATGTCCTTCTCAGTGTTCAGGTTTTTAACCAGTATGCTGGTGCGATGCTTGTACATTGCCCAGTCTGCTTTCTTGTAGTTCCACCTCGAGAGGGTGCTGCTTTCACGTACAAACTCATTTTCTACAGTTAGAAAGACTGGCCGATGGTCACTGCCACCAAGTTGTTTCCCAACAATTCATCAATGATCTTGTTGCTAATCTACCCGACGGAATTAAAGCGGCAATGTACGCTGATGACCTGGTTTTGTGGAGCGCAAATGAACATGCATCAGTGGCCACCATATTGCTACAGAGAGCTGTAGATACATTTGTTGCATGGGCGGATAGATGGTGTATCAGCATAAACACTGACAAGTGCAGCACCAATCTATTTACCCTTTCTCCGAAACAAAAGGCAGGGAGCATTCAGATAAATGGAACACCCCTAAGAGAAGATAAGGAACCAACATACCTTGGTGTAACATTTGACGACAGGCTGACATGGAGAAAACACATAAAAAAAGCAGTAGCAAAAGCCAGAAGGAAAATTGCCATCCTGAGAAAGCTAACTGGAACCACGTGGGGAGCCAGTGGGAAAATACTTAGCAAAGTTTACCAACAGAGCATACGACCACACTTGGAATACGGGTCAACTGCGTGGTGTTCAGCATCAAAAACTACATTGCAGGAGCTGGACAAGGTGCAAAATCAAGCTCTTAGAGTCATCACAGGAGGGATGAGATCAACCCCTATAGTAGCAATGGAGAAAATGGGGAGGACACAAGCTTTAAGAGAACGCAGAGATACAAAAACACTAATACAAGCAGAAAAGTTTCTCAGCTTGCCAGGCCACCCTATGAAGAACCGATTTGAAAACTTAGCTATGGGGCGGTTGAAAAGAAGTAGTTTCATCCACCAGGCCAAACAACTCTGCAGTGAATCCATCGATCTTCCCACAGTTGGTATCCCCCTGACAACTATTCCAGAGCGAACCCCGTGGAAAGATGAGCATAGAATATCGCTACAAATCCAGTCAAAAGTGAGAGGAATATTGGACAAGGAAGAACAGAACAGTGTACAGCGCAGAACAGCCACTCTCAGCTTCCTTGATGATGAATACCCACAGGACCTCTGGATCCGAGTCTACACAGATGGGTCAGCACAAAATGCTGTTCGAAATGGAGGAGCCAGAGTGTACATAGAATACCCAAATAATACTAGAGACACGGCCAGAATTCCAACAGGAAAGTACTGCCATAACTATGATGCTGAAATTGAGGCAATCAAGATAGCCACAGAGAAATTACAAAATACCAGCCATGGTACACAACCTGCAGTGATATTGACAGATGCAAATTCCGTAATAGAGGCGCTCCTGTCTGGGAAATTGCCAGTTCTGAGGACACTACTTTCTGAACTTAGCAGTCAGCGTAAGATCACCATACAGTGGATACCATCCCACTGTGGAGTCCCCGGAAACGACAGAGCTGATCGATTGGCTAAGGAAGGAGCAAAAGAAGAACAACCTGATGTGCCCATTACATACCACCAAAAGAAAAGAATGATCAAATCAATCAGAAAGCCACCAAACCTTACTCAAGACGACTACCACGTTATGGACAGATCAGAACAGGTCATTCTTCTGCGCCTCAGAACAGGACACAATAGATTACGCAACCACTTGTATACAAAATTCAAGATTGGTGACTCAGCCATGTGCACATGTGGTTTGGCGTCGCAGACAGCAGAGCACATACTCCAGGATTGCCCAAACTACAACATATCCAGGCGAACCTTCTGGCCTAGAGAGACAACAGTGGAAGATAAACTTTATGGACCGCTGAATGAACTAAAAAAGACTGTTAGATTCATACAAGAGACGACATTGCAGTTGTAGACATGTTTCAAGCGAACGAAAGAAGAAGAAGAACATAGCATATGGGAGGAAAGTAACATAGCGTATGGGAGAAAAGTAACATAGCATATGGGAGGAAAGTAACGCGGCATTTGGTAGGAAAGTAACATAGCGTATGGGAGAAAAGTAACATAGCGTATGGGAGAAAAGTAACATAGCGTATAGGAGGATCATATGGGAGGAAAGTAATATATCATATGGGAGGAAAGTAATATATCATATGGGAGGAAAGTAATATATCATATGGGAGGAAAGTAACACGGCACATGGGAGGAAAGTAACATAGCCTATGGGAGGAGCATATGGGAGGAAAGTAATATAGCATATGGGAGGAAAGTAATATAGCATATGGGAGGAAATTAACACAGCATATGGGAGGAAAGTAACATAGCTTATGGGAGGAAAGTAACATAGCATATAGGAGGAGCATATGGGAGTAAAGTAATATAGAATATGGGAGGAATGTAACATAGCATATAGGAGGAGCATATGGGAGGAAAGTAATATAGCATATGGGAGGAAAGTAACATAGCATATAGGAGGAAAGTAATATAGCATATGAGAGGAAAGTAACATAGCATATAGGAGGAAAGTAATATAGCATATGAGAGGAAAGTAACATAGCATATAGGAGGAGCATATGGGAGGAAAGTAACATAGCATATGGGAAGAAAGTAACATAGCATATAGGAGGAAAGTAATATAGCATATGAGAGGAAAGTAACATAGCATATAGGAGGAAAGTAATATAGCATATGAGAGGAAAGTAACATAGCATATGGGAAGAAAGTAACATAGCATATAGGAGGAGCATATGGGAGGAAAGTAATATAGCATATGGGAAGAAAGTAGTATAGCATATGGTGGGAAAGTAACATAGCATATGGTGGGAAAGTAACATAGCATATGGTGGGAAAGTAACATAGCATATGGTGGGAAAGTAACATAGCGTATGGTGGGAAAGTAACATAGCGTATGGTGGGAAAGTAACATAGCATATGGTGGGAAAGTAACATAGCATATGGTGGGAAAGTAACATATCATATGGTGGGAAAGTAACATAGCATATGGTGGGAAAGTAACATAGCGTATGGTGGGAAAGTAACATAGCATGCGGGAGGAAAGTAACATAGCATATGGTGGGAAAGTAACATAGCATATGGTGGGAAAGTAACATAGCATATGGTGGGAAAGTAACATAGCATATGGTGGGAAAGTAACATAGCGTATGGTGGGAAAGTAACATAGCGTATGGTGGGAAAGTAACATAGCATGTGGGAGGAAAGTAACATAGCATATGGTGGGAAAGTAACATAGCATATGGTGGGAAAGTAACATAGCGTATGGTGGGAAAGTAACATAGCATATGGTGGGAAAGTAACATAGCGCATGGTGGGAAAGTAACATAGCGTATGGTGGGAAAGTAACATAGCATGTGGGAGGAAAGTAACATAGCGTATGGTGGGAAAGTAACATAGCGTATGGTGGGAAAGTAACATAGCATATGGTGGGAAAGTAACATAGCGTATAGTGGGAAAGTAACATAGCATGTGGGAGGAAAGTAACATAGTGTATGGTGGGAAAGTAACATAGCATATGGTGGGAAAGTAACATAGCGTATGGTGGGAAAGCAACATAGTGTATGGTGGGAAAGTAACATAGCATGTGGGAGGAAAGTAACATAGCATATGGTGGGAAAGTAACATAGCGTATGGTGGGGAAGTAACATAGCATGTGGGAGGAAAGTAACATAGCATATGGTGGGAAAGTAACATAGCATATGGTGGGAAAGTAACATAGCGTATGGTGGGAAAGTAACATAGCGTATGGTGGGAAAGTAACATAGCGTATGGTGGGAAAGTAACATAGCATGTGGGAGGAAAGTAACATAGCGTATGATGGGAAAGTAACATAGCATATGGTGGGAAAGTAACATAGCGTATGGTGGGAAAGTAACATAGCGTATGGTGGGAAAGTAACATAGCATATGGTGGGAAAGTAACATAGCGTATGGTGGGAAAGTAACATAGCGTATGGTGGGAAAGTAACATAGCGTATGGTGGGAAAGTAACATAGCATATGGGGGGGGGGGGGTGCTACATTATCCGCGTTACATGGAGGGCAAATATGAAATAAAGACAAAGGAGAAAATGATTGCTGATAGGTCATATGGCTAGCGCAAAAGACGTCAGATAGTGCGTGATGGAAGTAATGATCATGTGTTCACAAGCATCCATTGTGGAGGAACATTCACGACGCGAATTGGTCTATCAGTCACATTCGCTACCGCCATGGGCATCGGTTATTATGCCTTTATCGTGTGTGAAGGTCCCAGCACGTTTTATGTTGAATCAATCTTGAAGCCCAGATCCATTTTTAAAAATTACAATCGATGCGGATTCGAACGCATGACTACCGAACGGTCAGCGAGCGTCTAACCACTACGCAATCATCTCCCCCCCCCCTCCCCCATGTGTAGTAATAGGGAAAAAATGTTATGATACGCACACAAATAAAGGGAAATAAAACTGGACAACTTTTTAACAAATTATCACATTGGTGTCCTCCCTTAGCAATGCTTGATTTCATTCCTATATTTCACCACCCAGCTGGCATGGAAGGGTGCAAGCCACTACACCACCGCGGCTCCCCTTCTCTTAGTCAATAAGAAAGTAAAGTAAAGGGACATGTTTACATTTTATTTTTAAAGTTGCATATCCCTTACAGGACGTTGCAGTCAACACCAGCATTTTACTGCCGTTGTTGATGTCTTGACAAGTTTTTACGTTCAGTAGTTTGCCATTGCTTTCTGAACTACCAACATGTTAAAACCAGTGCGACACGGTCTGCTGCTAAATCGGTCACCACTGTGTTTCGAACGTGGGTAAGCGACATTACGAATCTCGTCCGCAACGCCATCGCCATGGATAGCAACTCAATAAATTAGAGTAAAATATTTCTCCAGAATGTACAGCCAAATGTGATTTACCTGCCACTGCAACAATAATCTTTCTTCTGCCTGTTTTGTCCGACAGCAAGCCACAGACCAGCGAGCTGTTGAAGCAACAACATTGATTGTCATCTTCGTGTGGAGCCATTAGTATAATTTATTTCACAACACTGCGATAGCTTTACTAATAGAAACGAAATTTACAACTGCGCGCAGACAGAGAGACAGACAGTCAGGTAGGTAAGTAGATAAACCGACAGACAGATAGACAGACATATAGATATGTACATAGACAACTAGACAGACATATAGATAGGTACATAGACAACTAGACAGACATATAGATAGGTACATAGACAACTAGACAGACATATAGATAGGTACATAGACAACTAGACATACATATAGATAGGTACATAGACAACTAGACAGACATATAGATAGGTACATAGACAACTAGACATACATATAGATAGGTACATAGACAACTAGACAGACATATAGATAGGTACATAGACAACTAGACATACATATAGATAGGTACATAGACAACTAGACAGACATATAGATAGGTACATAGACAACTAGACAGACATATAGATACATAGGTCTGTAGATACATAGTTATATAGACATATAGACACGTGGGTACATAGATAAACAGATACACATATAGATCTATAGTTCATAGATAAATAGACAGATCGACAGATACATACATATGTAAACAGATGTAAACAGACAGACAGGCAGGCAGGCAGGCAGACAGACAGACAGACAGACAGACAGTCAGCTAGACAGCTAGATAGATAGATAGATAGATAGATAGATAGATAGATAGATAGATAGATAGATAGATAGATAGATAGATAGATAGATAGATAGATAGGTAGGTAGGTAGATAGATAGATAGATAGATAGGTAGGTAGGTAGGTAGGTAGGTAGATAGGTAGGTAGATAGATAGATAGATAGATAGATAGATAGATAGATAGATAGATAGATAGATAGATAGATAGATAGATAGATAGATAGATAGATAGATAGATAGATAGATAGATAGATAGATAGATAGATAGATAGATAGATAGATAGATAGATAGATAGATAGATAGATAGATAGATAGATAGATAGATAGATAGATAGATAGATAGATAGATAGATAGATAGATAGATAGATAGATAGATAGATAGATAGATAGATAGATAGATAGATAGATAGATAGATAGATAGATAGATAGATAGATAGATAGATAGATAGATAGATAGATAGATAGATAGATAGATAGATAGATAGATAGATAGATAGATAGATAGATAGATAGATAGATAGATAGATAGATAGATAGATAGATAGATAGATAGATAGATAGATAGATAGATAGATAGATAGATAGATAGATAGATAGATAGATAGATAGATAGATAGATAGATAGATAGATAGATAGATAGATAGATAGATAGATAGATAGATAGATAGATAGATAGATAGATAGATAGATAGATAGATAGATAGATAGATAGATAGATAGATAGATAGATAGATAGATAGATAGATAGATAGATAGATAGATAGATAGATAGATAGATAGATAGATAGATAGATAGATAGATAGATAGATAGATAGATAGATAGATAGATAGATAGATAGATAGATAGATAGATAGATAGATAGATAGATAGATAGATAGATAGATAGATAGATAGATAGATAGATAGATAGATAGATAGATAGATAGATAGATAGATAGATAGATAGATACAAACCTCGTCTATACAGATAGACAGATCTTATACTTGCCTGAGAAGTAAATTGGGCAATATAGAATATATGTAGAAGTTCTGAAATATTTTCACTTACCTCATCGCAGCCGCAAACAGCAGCGGCAACAGCAGCAACGACACGGACGTGGCAGCGCTCCAGCAGTAAGGCAGTCGGATCACGTCGTTCAGCCAGTACTCCAGAAACCTAAACATATATCAATGGTTTAAAATATCCCAAACGTTGTCACGTCTTTACTGTTTACTTTGCATTATCTGTATGCATTTTGGTCACATGACACGTCACGAAAGGTTGGAGAGAATAATAATGGAGGGGTATATGCCGGGGAAGAGAGGAAGAGGAAGGCCAAAGAGAAGATGGGTGCAGGATGTGGCGGATGATCTCCAGATGGGTGTGTCGGACGCGGGACATATTGCTTGTGAATCGAGAGGTTTTCCAGAGGGTTGTTATGGGAGTGATGTTCTGCAAAGGACACGCTACTGAATGAATGAATGAATGAATGAATGAATGAATGAATGAATGAATGAATGAGTTGAGTTGAGTTAAGTTGAGTCGAGTTGAGTTAAGAACCGACATCACTGCACTCAGGACATTCCCATACGTGCTCCGTCCCCTCGTTCAACAGCCAGCGAAGAGTCATACTACTAATCGTTCCCACTGCTATCTGATTAAAAGTTCTCCTGGTCTTTCCTCTCATCTTTGAAATGCTTCCAGAACCCCTGCCGATCCCCCGCAATCTCATTCTTTCCACATATGGGTTCTCAATCTGTTCCTCCGCCTTCTCCACCTGGTCCCACAAGCGCACGACCACCTCCCCCTTGTCCATAGGCAAAATACCATCAAGAGGTGCATTCCCTGCTAGCCTATAAGCCTGTTCATTCGCCCGTACCCCCGCATGGCCAGGGCAAAATATCCATACAATTCTTACGATCTGTGACCTCTGAAGCGAATGAATGAATGAATGAATGAATGAATGAATGAATGAATGAATCAATGAATGAATCAATGAATGAATGAATTTGGAACAGAGAGTGGATAATGTGTAGGGTATTTTGGAAAGATACGTGTTAAACAGAATCCGCTTACTGGTTAATTGTGTGGCCTGTTTTCTGTGTGGATGCGATTGCTAGGCAATGTGGTAATGAAGGATTTAAAGGGCAAGAGGGTCTACTTCATTGCACCGGGGTTATCCCATATGGCTCCGTCTCTTGCCACAGAGCGGCCTGGGGAAAGGGTCGCACAGAGCACGAACTCCGTAGCTCATCCAGGACCCTCAGATGTCTCCGGGAAAATTACATTCGTGAACTGAACGAAGTAGCCTGGAGTCGAACTCACAACCTTCGAAGCGAGGGGCAGGCGGTGTAACCACATGGCCACGTACACTCCCTGTGGTAATGAATCATAAAGGCCCTGTCAGTATATGCCTGTACATGTTACAGGAGAGCGGGTGACGAGACTGTACATGTTACAGGAGAGCGGGTGACGAGACTGTACATGTTACAGGAGAGCGGGTGACGAGAATACACATGTCACAGGAGAACGGGTGATGAGACTACATGTCACAGGAGAGCGGGTGACGAGAATGTACACGACACAGGACAGCAGGTGACGAGAATGTACATGTCACAGGACACAAGACGAACTCACCCAGTTGTTGTGGCCACTCCTTGCTGCATGAAAAATCTGGTAATGAACACCCAGCGGAAGTCATGCTCTGAAACAATTGCACTATTTCAAATCTGGGTTACAGCAATTCTATTACATATTTTAACAAAAACTTTGTTTGTACTTTACAGGACGTTGCGATCAATCACAGGTTGATTTTCCAGGCAACTTTACGTTCAAATAGTTTGCCATTGCTTTCTGAACGAGAAGTCAGCGTTGAAGTTCAACGTAATGCCGGTGTAGGGGGTTGAACTGCCTACCTCGCCAACAGCGAACTGGAAGTTTATGAGAGAGCGATCTTTTTCTTTCGACCATGTCGACGCCTCTATTACAGATACTGTCAAATTCCATTACAGATATTGTCAATTTCCATTACAGATCCTGTCAAATTCCATTACAGATATTGTCAATTTCCATTACAGATACAGTGTGCGCGAGTTCTCCGGCATTGAACTCAGGTGTAGTCCATACACGTCCTGCTATTGTTAGTGTACTAGACTGATGTTTGAGTGTAGATTATCTTTCCATATTACAAGTGTCCCTCGCCATCAGAAGAACCCATTCCGACTTCAGAGGTACTTGTAATTTACGTCCACTAGTCACAGACGAGATGTCAGCGTTTTTAGTTCAATTGACAGGTGTAGGAGTTGAACGCGCTACCTAGGCATCAGCACACTGGAAGCATAAGAGCAGGCTCTCTTATCCATTCCGCCATGATGACTTCCATTTTAAAAAGAAAATGTTGTAGTTATTCAAAAATTATTCAAAAATGTTCTAATTATTCAAAGATTATTCAAAAATGTTGTAATTATTCAAGAACTCACTGCTTCCCTCTATATTTGTCCTGTAACTGTCGCTTCAGATAGCGTAAGGATCACTCCTTTACCGCGAGGGACATTTCCTCTGTTTGGCCACGGAACAGCACTGTTTCGCCTATGTTTAAATGCTTTTCGCCCGTCCCTCTTCCATCTTGTTTCTCATTATCTCAAAATGCTAATTTTGTAGTTAATTTCCACTACCACCCGTGCTGTCTTTTCCGATCCATATAAAGTTCTGACATTGCATGTGCTCATTCGGAAGATTCTCCTAGTTGCATGGAGGAAAGTGGACGATTCAACCTGCATACGGCTTTTTCACACATCATCATACGCTAGAAAACACAGCGCCTCAAGTAATATAATTTTTTTGGTTATTTTACAATCCTTGTCCTCAAACGTGTTCATGACTGGTTGAATTACAGTTTTCTACGGGGTGGGGTTGCCAATCTCGCACCAACCTTGCTTAGTGGCCTCTTACGGCAAGCGTGGTAGGTTTCTGAGTAACCATGCTTTGCTTCTTCCAAGACCACGATAATAAACGGGCGATTTATCATCATCATCATCATCATCATCATCATCATCATCATCATCATCATCATCATCATCATCATCATCATCATCATCATATGCCATGCCGATAAGCGTTGGCGGCCATGTTTCCCCATCTCAACCGATCAGCAGAGTTGGGAGGAGAAGGATTTAAGAGAGTACATTTTGTGTCACTTAATCACAGACAAGGTGATTAAACGCTGTATCAAACATACCTATCAATCTACTTAAGTTCGCGTAGGAATACAAAAAGGCAATACTCACCTGCAAACGGTTCCAAATACCCAAAGAATATTCGTTTACAAGCTGGCAACAGAAATATTTACAATCATTAGCGGCAGATGTTTTGCTATTTAAAGTATTAGATGTGTGAATATCATATATCATATCATTTATAAATATATATGTATGGTATAGGTAGGCCTATGGCAGATGCTGAACTACTCTGGTAGTGTCATCAGCACGGTCGGACGCGGGTTCGGTGCCTGGGCTCGTCGCTTGCTAAAGTAAGGGAAAGATTGGTTGAGTATTCCTCCGCCTCCAGGCCTACAGAATGAGATGGCGCTATGACATCAGTGACCCATGGCAGGAAACTGCTTCAGCACAATTCATTTATTATTTTATAGAAAATGCTGTTGTTGGGATGTGAAGAGATTCTAGGCCTTGACATAAAGCGGTGAGGTGGCCGGTTCCCTTCCTCGTGGTCTATTCACCTCAAGAACGTCTCAGACAATTCTGAAAATTACTTTCTACCTTTTCGTACGTGGCTGGGGCGACTCCCGAGCCGTAACTGTCGGAGAACGAAATGCCGGCCAATGCTGGGGTTTAACCCGGACCATTGTCTTGACATGCAAGCAAAGAATGATTACTCAGTAACCCGCCATGCATGTCGTGAGAGGTGATTAGGGAGGGTTGGTGTGGGATTTAGTTACCCTTTACCGTAGACATATTTAGCTCAACGAGCTTGAACAGGGTCACTAACAACTGTCACTGCGCTTTCAAACACACATATATATACAAACACATATACACACAGAAATGTCTGTCTGTCTGTCTGTTTGTCTGTCTGTCTGTCTGTCTGTCTGTGTACGCTCTTAAACTTTCTGTGCTTTGATGGCGAGGTAGGCAGTTAAACCTTTACACCGGCATTAGGTTGCGGATAAATTAAA